>JAABKJ010075445.1:238423653-238707941 GCA_011634705.1 Andricus grossulariae | reverse complement strand
AGATGTGTTTTTTACACCTGGAGCATTGGCTGGATCTCGTGACCCCGAGGAACCCACTCTTAGTACCCTAAGGTAATGTAAAACCCAGACATCCCTGCAGAAGATGTATTTTTTACACCTGGAGCATTTGCTGGATCTCGATATGTCGAGGAACCCAGTCTTAGTGCCCTAAGGTAATGTAAAACCCAGACTTCCCTGGAGAAGATGTGTTTTTCACACCTGGAGTATTGGCTGGATCTCGTGACTTCGAGGAGCCCACTCTTAGTACCCTAAGGTAATGCAAAACCCAGCATTCCCTGCTGGAGAATATGAAGACGACGGTCACTGTGCTGTCGAACGAGGTGGAAAAGTCCAAGGGCTATATCGCCCGGTCCGAGGGCCAGGCCCAGGCCGCCAAGGAAGCGCGCGCGGAAAACCCGCTGCTGAGCGCGATCGAGGGATAAGGATGCGCCCCACCCTGCCCTTTTTCCCGGAGTTGATGGCATGAGCCGGTCCGACCGCGTGCTGGCCGATGCCGAGGCGGTGCTGCGCCGCCATAGCGAGCGCGGCAAGAGCCTGACCAGTCGCGCGCGCGAACGGCGCAACGCATTGATCATGCGACGGCTGGGCCGGATCGCGGGCGCCGCCTTCGCGATCATCATCGCCGCCATGATCGCGGGCTGGTTCATGCCGCTGGGCACCGGTGGCGTGATGATCGTGCTTGGCCTGTTGCTGGTCACCACATTGTTCTTCGCGCTGCTGCCGGGCGAGCGGGCGGTCAGCCCGGACAAGCTGGCGGATAGCGCGCTGACGGCCCTGCCGCTCAAGACCGAAATCTGGCTGGAGACTCAGCGCAAGGCGCTGCCCGCGCCGGCGGTCACCCTGGTCGACAGCATCGGCGTCAAGCTGGAGACGCTGGCGCCGCAGCTCGAACGGCTGGGCGAGCAGGATCCGGCTGCGCACGAGATTCGCAAGCTGCTGGCCGATCATCTGCCCGAACTGGTCACCGGCTATCAGTCGATCCCCGCGCCGCTGCGGCGCGAGGAACGCAATGGCCGTGTGCCCGAAAAGCAGCTGATCGAAGGGCTGTCGGTGATCGACGCCGAGATCGGGCGGATGAGCGAGCAGCTGGCGAGCGGCGATCTCGACAAGCTGGCGACCCAGAATCGTTTTCTGGAGCTGAAATATCAGGAGGCGAAGGAACTTGGCGCCTAGCGCCGTCTTCGTCGTGGGGAATCTCCAGCTTGCTCATGGTCACCAGGCTGACCACGGCGAAGGCCTCGTTGATTTCGAACAGGTCCACCTCGTCGAGGCTCCAGCCGGTCTTGCTCATCAGTTTGCGAATCGCCCCCACCGGCGCCACCGGAAACAGCCCAGGCTCATCGGCAAACGCGGCGTGCCCGTGGATCACTGCCAACGGCTTGAGGCCGCGCTTGAGTGCCTCGGACTCACGCATCAGCAACAACGCCGCGGCGCCATCGGAGATCGAGCTGGAGTTGGCTGCTGTCACTGTACCGCCGTCACGGAACGCCGGTTTCAGGCTGGCAATCTTGTCCAGCCTGGCTTTCGGCGGTTGCTCATCGTGAAGGATGGTTTTTTGTTCCTTGCCCACGGTGACCTGCACCGGGACGATTTCACTGGCAAAGCTGCCGTGGGTGATGGCCTCTTGTGCGCGGGTCAGGGAAGCGATGGCAAACGCGTCCTGGGCTTCCCGGGTAAAACCATTGTGCTCGGCGCAGTCCTCGGCAAAGGTGCCCATCAGGCGCCCCTTGTCGTAAGCATCTTCGAGGCCGTCGAGGAACATATGGTCCAGCACCTTGCCGTGGCCCATGCGGTAGCCGCTGCGCGCACGATCCAGCAGGTACGGGGCGTTGGACATGCTTTCCATGCCGCCTGCGATCACCACATCCACGCTGCCAGCGCGCAGCGAGTCGTGGGCCAGAATCGTCGCTTCCATACCGGAACCGCACATTTTGTTGAGGGTGGTGCAGCGCGTGCCCTTGTCCAACCCGGCGCCCAGGGCAGCCTGGCGGGCGGGCGCCTGTCCAAGCCCGGCGGGCAGCACACAGCCAAACAGCACTTCGTCGACGGCATCGGTGGCGATACCGGCACGCTCGACCGCCGCACGAAGCTGTACAGCGGCGCCCTGCAGGCTGCGCAACACAGCGTGACAGTGCCCGCCGCGCAGAGGGAATTGGACAAGGCCAACGATCGCATCGACGAAGCCTTCGCCAAGACTCGCGTGCAGTTACAGGCCACAACTAATGGGGCACGTACCGAGTTCACCGAATACATGAGCAAGACCCCAGCCGAACGTATTCGTGAACAGTTACTCAAGGAACAAGGGCTGACCGAAGAACAAGTGCAGGCGATGCCCCAGGACAAACAAGACGCCATCGCCAAACAAGTGGCCGAGCGCTTGAAAGAACAGCAACAGCAGCAGGTAGCGGCGAAGGCTACTGCTTCGCCAACCCAGATAATGAAAGAGACCCTGGCTGCGATCTGAGCCTGTGGGAGCTGGCTTGCCTGCGATAGCATCACCTCGGTACACCTGACAAACCGAGGTGCCTGTATCGCAGGCAAGCCAGCTCCCACAAAAGCCAGCTCCCACAGCGACCGTGTTTACAGCTTCAGATCAGAGCAGTTCGAAGGTTTGCTGCTGCACATCCTGGGAATCCAAGCCGATCTGCACATTGAACTCACCCGGTTCCGCCGCGAACTTGAGTTGGGCGTTGTAGAACTTCAAGTCGTCCTCGGTGATGGTGAAGTGCAGCGTTCGCGCTTCGCCGGCCTTGAGCATGATCTTCTGGAAGTTCTTCAGCTCCTTGATCGGGCGGATCATCGAACCGGCCACGTCCTGGATATACAACTGCACAACCGTTTCGCCATCGACCTTGCCAGTGTTCTTCACGGTGACGCTGGCATCGAGCTTGCCGGTCTTGTTCAGCGTGGTGGACGACAGTGCCATGTCCGACAGGCTGAACGTGGTGTAGCTCAGGCCATAGCCAAACGGAAACAGGGGGCCGGTGGTGTCAGGAAGGAGGTCGATCCCAAGCGCCGGGTTCAGGCACTCATTCGTGTTCTTTGCGCTGACAGAGGAGTGGTGTCCCAAGGAGACTGGGTTGCCCAGCTCGCCTTCAGCGCCGACCTGCCGGCGGACCAGGCCCAGCTGGTGACGCTCATGGAGAAACATCTACCCTCTCCCGCCTCATTCAACATAGCCGTAGGTCTGGAACAATTTCAGGATATACCCAGCGAGCCCAAACGGCTGGCGGATGCAGTGAGGCGACTGGGTGATAACCTCCGGGGGTTCAAAGCCAGCCATCTGCGGAAAACTGCAGCGCGGATCGAGGACTTGCGCACCATTGCTCCTGAGAACGCGCTGGCCATCGAGATGCTAGAAAGTGCTGCAACCACCGTCCACCAGGCGGAAAGCCTCCTGGTCGACCTGGAGGCCAGGCTCGCGGCAGCCAAAGCCGAAGAGGAGGAGCGCAACTGGGAACGGTTCGAGCCATTCGGGGCCCAGGCCGTGACAAAGCCTCTAGCGTCAGAAATCGGTTTCACCAAAGCATGGATAGACAAGGATAACGGCTGGTTCCGGGTCCGGAACGGAGCTTCTGTCGCTTGGACCAACGGCCACGTATTCGATTTGGAAGAACCGAACTACCGCAGCTTCGAGAAGAACGAGAGCCGTCGCTTCCAGAATACGCCTCTGGCGAAACGGCCGGACATCAGCCGTTTTCTGGAGCATGAGACCGCTGACGCGATGAAACCGGTATTCGTGTACCGAAGGATGCACGACGACAAAGATGCCGTGATCCTAGCCAGGTCCTCGGGCCGCCTCGTTTCACTCGACAAGCGCTATCACGACTACATTGCGGTGAAGTACCCAGGGGCCGTGTTCTTCGTAGCCAATGACTGGGAAATCGACGCTCCGAACTCTTCAAGCCAAAAAAGACTAATTTTCTAAAAAAAAATTTAATTTTGAACCAAATAGTCTATTTTTTAGCCAAGAAGATTAATTTTTTTACAAAAAAGATAAATTCTTAACAAAATGCATGGATTTTCAACTAAAAAGTTGAATTTTCGACTGAATAGTTAAATTTTCAATTAAAAAAGATAAATTTAAAAAAAAATGAAACATATTTTCAACAGCATAGTTAAATTTGTAACCATAGAGATGAATCTTCAAACAAAAAATGAATAAAAAAGTAAATTTTTAATAAAAAAATGGAATAAATAAATTAATCATCAACCAAAAAATAGAATTTTCAGTGAAAAAAGTTAATTTTCTACCAAATTATTGAATATTCAAGCCAAAAAAGACTAATTTTTTACAAAAAAATTAAATTTCAAACGAAACGGTTGAACTTTCAACTAAAAAAGATGAATTTTCAACTAAATAGTTAAATTTTCAACTAAAAAATAAAAAATAAAAAATTTCGACACAAAATTAAACGAATTGTTAACAAAATAGTTAAATTTTCATCCAATAAGATGAATCTTCAACCCAAAAATAAATAAAAAAGATAAATTTTCAACAAAAAGCTAATTTTCTGCCAAATAGATCATATTTTAATCATTTAGTTAAATTTTTCAACAAAAAAGACTTTTCAGTCTAGAAAAAAAAAAAAATTTCAACCAAATAGTTGAGTTCACAACGAAATAATAAATATTTCTATCAAAATAGTTAAAATTTCATAAAAAAATGATGACGAACCAAATAGTTTAATTTTTTACCAAAGTAAGTGAATTTTCAACCAAAAATACGAATTTTCAATAAAAAATTCAATTTCCTACAAAAAAGTTAAATTTTCAACTAAATAGTTAAATTTTCAACTGAAATTTTAATTGAAAATTAATTCTCCTCAATAAAAATTACACTACATCACGTTTAGTTAAAAATTTATCCTTTTTAGCTTGAAAATTCAACTATTTATTTCAAAATTGTTAATAACGAAAAAAATACAGACTAAAAATTAATCAAATAAAATTTGGACTAACCGCACATCTATTGTTCAAAATATTTAGTTGAAAATGTACGTAATTTGTTGAAAATTTATATTTTTTGGTTGAAAATTGAACTATTTGATTAACAATTGATGTATTTTGTTAAAAATTCCTCTTTTTTGTTATATTCAACTTTTTTATTTAACATTAAAATCTGTTTTGGTTGAGAATTTGTCTCTTTAATTAAAAACTCTTCTCTTTGTTTGAAAAAATTATTATTTAGTTGAAAATTCTCCTTTTGTTGTTTTAAAATTAAAGATATTGACTAAAAATGTGTAACTATTTCACTTTTTGTTGAAAATTTTTTGGTATTAGTAGAAAATTGAAATATTTGGTTGAAAATGCATGTATTTTGTCGAAAATTCGTGTTTTTAATACAAAATTAATCCTCTTGCAGGCCTCACAGTCCCTATGGGATAAAATATGTACATTCAACAAAATAATTTCAAATCTCTTCAAATCTTTGAAACCCTACTAATTTCTAAACAAAAAAGTGACTAATGACTACAAAATAATTAAAATGAATTGGATTTTTTTTTTGTATTGAAAAAATCCATTTATTTCAATAAAATTTGAGTCAAATTAGAGGATTTTAAGGGAAAAGAGAAGAATTTGATCAAATTCATAACAAATCAAACTGAATTAAAAAAATAATCATTGGAATTCAAAACAATTAAAAATATGAAAAATTCATTGAATTCAGTAAGTTTGAAATGAGTTTAGAAAAATTAAAAGGGTACTCTTTGGTTGAAGATTCATCATTTTAGTTGAAAATTCAACAATTTGGTTTGAAAGACATTCTTCTTCGTTGAAAATTGAATTGCTTAAAAGTTGAACTTTTTGTTACAAATTAATTTCCTTGGTTGCAGATTTATCATTCTAGTTGAAAATTCAACACTTAGGTTGAAAAGACATTTTCCTTCGTTGCAAATATAATTGCTTAAAAATTGAATTTCCTGTGTTAGAAACTAATTTCTTTGGTTGAAGATTCATAATTCTAGTTGATAATTTAACAATTTGGTTAGAAAGACATTCTTCTTAGTTGAAAATTCGATTGGCAAAGAATTTAACTTTTATTAAAATAAATTTCTTCGGTTGAAGATTTTTCATTCTAGTTGAAAATTCACCAATTTTGTTAGAAAGACATTCTTCTTCGTTGAAAATGTAATAGCTTAAGAATTTAAATTTTCTGTTACGAATTAATTTCTTTAGTTGAAGATTCGTAATTCAATTGGTGAAGAATTCAACTTTTTTTTTGAAAATTAGTTTCTTTGGTTGAAGATTCATCATTCTAGTTGAAAATTCAACAATTTGGTTTGAAAGACATTCTTCTTCTTTGAAAATTTTATTGCTTAGTAGTTGAACTTTTTCGTTAGAAATTTATTTCTTCGGGTCAGGATTGATAATTCTAGATAAAAATTCAAGAATTTGCTTAAAGAGATATTCCTCTTTGTTGAAAATTTTTTTTGTTAGAAATTGAATTTTCCTGCTAGAAACTAATTTCTTTGGTTGAAGATTTTTCATCCTAGTTGAAAATTTAAGAATTTTGCTAGAAAGACATTCTTCTTCGTTAAAAATTTAATTGCTCAAAAAATGCACTTTTTTGTTACAAATTAATTTCTCTGGTTGAAGATTCGTAATTTTTTTCATGTTTTTTGTTGAAAAATGGTATTTTTGGAAATAAAATTAATCTTTTTCTTTGAAAATCAATTTTATTGTTTAAACTTTCAACTTTTTGGTTGCAAATTCAAGTATTTTGTATTTTAGTTAAATATCCATCATTTTAGTTGAAAATTGATCTTTTCTTTTTTAAAATTCAAAAATTTAGATAACAATTTATCTTTTTTAATTGAAAATTCAACTATTTCATTGAAAATTCACATATTTTGTTTTAAAAAAATCGACTTTTTTGGCAGAAAATAATCTTTTTCTTTGAAAATTATCTCCTTGTTTGAAAATTCTTCTTTGCGGTTAAAAATTCAAGTATTCCAGTTAAATATTTACCATTTTATTTGGAAATTCATATTTTAGGTTGGAAATAAAATTAGATAAAAATTAATTTTTTTCTAGTTGAAGATTCATCGTTTTAATTAAAAATTATTTTTTTTTTTTGAAAAATGAACTATTTGATTATATATTATTTTTATTTATTTGTTATTCTAGTTGTATATTTCATAATTTTAGTCAAATTTTTATCTCTTTGGTTGAAAATTCAGTTTTTGACTAAAAATGCAATTACTCAATTTTGGTTGAACATCGATTTTTTTTCAACTTAAAACTTAATTATTAAAGTTTAAGTTGACAATTTATCTTTTTTAGTAAAAATTAATTTTTGTTTGAAAATTTAACTATTTCAGTTGAGGATTCATCATTTCAATTCATTTTTTTGTTGAAAATTGATTTTTTGTTTAGTTCAAAATTCAACTATTTGGTTGAAAATTTTTCTTCTTCAATTGAAAATTCTATTTCGTTATGTTTTTTGTTGAAAAATTGTATTTTTTGAAAGAAAATAAATATTTTTCTTTGAAAATCAATCTTATTGTTTAAACAATAAATTATAAATTATAAATTATAAATTATAAATTATAAACTATAAATTATAAACTACATTATTTGTCTGAAAATTGAACAATTGTGTTAAAAAGTCTTTAAAAGTCTAAAAAATTTTAAAAACTCTCAAAGTCCTTTGGTTGAAAATGCAACTATTTTCGTAGAAATTTTCCTTTTGTTTAAAATTCATATTTTAGTGTGAAAAATCAATTGAAATATTTTTTGGCTGATAATTTAACTTTTCAAACAAATATTTGTCTTTTTAATTTTAAAATTCGTCTATTTTAGTAGAAGTTGCATCTTTCTTAGAAAAAATGCAACTGTTTAGCTTAAAATTCTAAAATTTTGTTAAAAAGTCTTTTTGCATAAAAATTCAACTATTTTTTGGGAATTTATCTTTTTTATTTAAGAATGCATCTCTTTTAGTAGAAATTTTATCTTTCTTAGATAAAAATTCAACTGTTTGTTAAAAATTCAACAATTTTTTTAAAAACTCATCCTTTTTGGTTGGAAATTCAGCTGTTTTGTTGAAAATGCAACTATTTTCGTAGAAATTTTCCTTTTGTTTAAAATTCATATTTTAGTGTGGAAAAGTTAATTTTGTTAAAAAGTCATTCTCTTCGATTGAAAATTTAACTATTTTTTAAAAATTCAACAATTTTGTCAAAAAGTAATCTTCATCTGTTTTGTAGAAAATACAATTCTTTTAGTAAAAAATTTACTTTTTGTTAAAAATTCATATTTTCGTGTGGACAAGTCAATTGAAATATTTTTTGGTTGAAAATTCAACTTTTTTTTTGAAACTTTGTCTTTTTAATTTAAAAATTTGTCTGTTTTGGTAGAAATGTCACCTTTCTTGATTGAAAATGTAGCTGTTTGGTTGAAAATTCAACTGTTTCATTAAATCAACAAAATAGTTACATTTTTAACAAAGGAAATGAATTTTCAACTAAAAAAAGAAATTTTTAACCAAAAATGTGACCGTTGAATTTTCAAAAAAAAAATGAATTTTCAACAAAATAATTCAATTTTTAATGAAAAAATAAATACATTTTCAATGAAAAAAAAAAAAAAATTTTAACCAAAAATGTAACAGTTGAATTTTCAAATAAAAACTTGAATTTTCAACGAATTTTTAACGAAAAAAAAAAATGTCAACTGAAAAAATATATTTTTAACCAAGAATGAAATCGTTCATTTTTTAATTTAAAAAATTAATTTTCAGCAAGAATAGTTCAATTTTTAACAAAAAAAAGTGAATTTTCAACTAAGAACTATGTAATTCTTAAGCAAGAATGGGATAGTCAAATTTTCGGATAAAAACTCAATTTTAAACAAAATAGTTCAATTTTCAATTAAATAAATGAATTTTCAACTAAAAAAAGAAATTTTTCATCAAAAATTTAACCGTTGAAATTTCAAAGAAAAAAATAATTTTAAACAAAATAGTTCAATTTTTAATTAAAAAAATTAATTTTCAACTAACAAAAATAATTTTTAGCGAAAAAAATAATAATTCTTAACTAACAAAAAATATATTTTTAACTAAGAATGCAATCGATCATTTTATAATTTAAAAAATTAATTTTCATGCAAAATAGTTCAATTTTTAGCAACAAAAAAATGAATTCTCAAACTAAAAAAATTAAATTCTTAACCAATAATGGGATAGTTGAATTTTCAGATAAAAATTGGATTTTGAACAAAATATTTGTTCAATATCCAGTGAAATAAATAAATTTTCAACCAATAATGGAATAGTTGAATCTGAAGATAAAAAATTGAATTTTTGAATAAAATAGTTGAATTTTTAAATTTTCTACCAAATTCTTTAATTTCAAAGCCGAAAATATGAATTTTTTACAAAGCAGTTTAATTTTTAGCCCGCAAATGTTAATTTTCAACAAAAAAGTTAATTTTCAACCGAAACAGATCAATTTTTAACCGGAAAGTTGCATTTTTAACCCAAAAAGACTCAATTTCTACAAAAAGAAATACATTATCAAACCAAAAAGTTCAACAAAATAGTTTAATGTTCAATAAAATCGTTGAATTTTCAATTTAGCACAATGTATTCAAGAAAGAAAGAAAATTTTGATCAAATTTAAACAATTAATTTTTTCGTTCGAAAATTCAACTACTTTATTGAAAATAAATTCTTTTAACTAAAAATTTAACTATTCCAGTAGAAAATTGAAATATTTTGCTGAAAATCCGTTTTTTTTTGTTTGTGAAGAATTAGATTTTTAACAGAAAATTTAACCATTCTATTTCTTGTTGAAAATATATATTTTTTGTATGAAAATTCAACTATTTGGGTGAAAATTGATATTTTTTATTTAGAAATTGAACTAGTTGTTTGAAAATTTGTGTACTTTTTGAAAAATTCACCTTTTTTGTAGAAAATTAATCTTTATGGTTGAAATTTATTTTTTTGGTATAAAATTTAATTATTACAGTTGAAGATTCATCATTTTAGTTGAAAATTCATCACTTTGGTTGAAAATTAATTCCTTCGACTGAAAATTCGAAAGTCCCTTTTTTGTTGAAAATAAAATTGGAAATAAAATGACTTGATTGAAAGTTAAACTCTTTTGTTAAAAATTAATTTTTTTTGGTTGAAGATTCATCATTTAATTAAATTTTTTTTTCGTTGGAGTATGAGTGATTTAATTAAAAACTTCTTTTTTCTTTGGATGGAAAGGATTTTTTTTAGGAAATTTCCGCATACATGTAAAAACTTGGGCTTGATTCCAAAACATATCAATGACAAGTTTCGTAGTCACTGTCGTAGTCACTGTCGGGCTTCTTTTGAGAAAAATCTGCGCATTTTTGAATTCAAAACTCTCAATCTTGAAATTAGGGACATAAATATTGAGATTCGGGGATTTGAGAGAGAAATCATTGAAATTGAAAATACAATTAGACAGGGGATTAAAAAATCCCGTGAAAAGCTAGAGTGTTTTGAGAGACACAAAGCCAGGATGATTTTTGATCTGAGAAATAACCTTGCCTGTCATCTCACTACCAAGTCAAAGAACAAAGTCGAGGCTCTTAAAAGGGAGCAAAAACTTTCCATCCCAGTGGATATGGAGAGGTGGCCGGAAAAGAGGGTTGAGACGGAAATGCTGGAATTGCCAGATGAGGTGTCGGAGATTTTGTCTCTCGGCGGTAAGTTTGCCTACAATTGGACTGCAAATCACATACCGGTGGATGAAATACTCTTTGTAGTTGAAAGCAAGATCATGAGAGTCGAGGCTGCAAATGTGCGACAGCATGTTGATGCTGGTGTTGCTTCTGCTGTTTCTGATGCTGATATTGAAGTAAATTCAAATGACAATGACGATCGCGATAGGGAGCAGGGAAAATTAGAAGAAGAACAAAACAAGCTCAGAACAGAAATCACGAAAGTCATTGACAGACATATTCTCAGCGGCGGCAGCAGCAGTGGGGTCAAATTCGATCCTTATGACATACACAGAAAGATCGATGTCACGAGGCGGTTTATTTTCAACAATCCTCAGGTTGTTGTTTTGCAGGCCGATAAGGGCAATAAAACCGTCATCTTACTCCGATCGGAGTACGATGGTAAGTTGATGGATCTTCTGGGTGACACAAACGGGCAATCCTAATGTTCTGGCCCCTATTTTAAATAATAAAGCTTCAACACTGTCTTGCTGTTATCACATTGTAATGTTAGTTCTCTTCGCGGGTGACCCGCCTGTTGCGAATCTGCGCACGGTGAATTTGCGTCTAGAATTTCCCTATAGTGGGCAGGGCTGGGCCCTTTCAATCAAAATCAGGTCTGACTCATACAGTTGACTGCAAGTCGGGCACGTGCGTTTCATCAAGCCCTTCTCACCGCATTTTTTGCAGTACTGAAATTGTAAATCGGTTCTGGGACAATCCCCCTGTTTGTGTCCAACCTCTTCACGCCTCCAGCACTTTCAACGGATGGAGCCCCTGTAAGGCCTCTGATCGTATTGCTGATCCAACCGAAAGGGAGCAGCCTCGCCCGGATCTTGAAATCGCATCGATTTTAAAGGGGTGTCCGTTCAGGGAGCACCAAAAGGCCGGAGGTTCTTAGCTAAGTTGCTTGGATGGTCGCGGAAGGGATTACTTCGTACTTCTGTGCTACCCGATCTTTGTGTGGACTTCCAGGTGTCTCCGCATTTCCCTCTACCGTTATGGCAGGGATTGACAGGGGTGGGCCTGTTTTGTTGTGCGCTTAGGTGTTTGAGCCGATGTCGAGGCTCCTCCATTTAGTGCGGCCGACGCGCCATCACTTTATAGCAATAAGCGCGAATTCTCCCATGTACTTACAGCAATAGATCCCTCTACCGCTCAGAAAGGCTTCGGATTCTGCACATGTCTTTTACCTACAAATTTCTTGTTCAGGTCTTTTAGCATACACCCGACTGGGGACAGACGACGCTTGATCTTGAACGGGCCCTTAAACTTGGGAAATAGCATCCCAGAAACCTTATCAATCTTACTAGATAGTTTCCTATTTGGTCTTAAGACCGCACTGGACAACAAGCACGGGCAAAAATAAACATAGAAAGCGGTACTATTACGTTATTGACCCAAAATGAAATTACGGTAGTTGCAGTTGGCACATCACGCCCAATCTCACTATATTATAAGTAAAGCATATAAACCACAATCTGTAATACTTTCAATCCAATTCAAAAATAATTTCAAATTAAAATATTCAAGTATTTGTGAATTGACGTCGTCGTAAAATGTTAGAAGTGATTTGTAATTGCAAATAATAAGTAAAAATCAATAAATGATGGTTCCCGAGGCTTCAATCTTACGTCACTGTCCCAGCCAATTTTTTTCGAAAGCAAATAAAGAAACTTCTGTTTCTTGCCCTCACGGGAATATTTTTTGAGGAAAATTATTATATGTTTAGCAGTAATAAAACATATGTAGTCACAATATTAGATAACGATAGTGGTAACAAAATTAATTCTGCATATAAGTAACGAATTGGTAACTGGTCACATTGTCTCAGTAAAAGTAACTGTAAAAACGTGAGAAGTTCTAAATGTAGTTCCTGGTGTTTTATGAAATCAATACGTTTTATTGCTTTTGCAACTATGCTTTAATTTCCTTTCTAGTAAGGCATGAAGAAATCTTAATGCTGAATTTTTTTCCAAAATTCAAATAATTCTTAATAATAATAATAATATTTCAAGTAGCGCAGAGTACGTGAAAATACATCTTCTTCTTTCAAAAGTGCATTGAATCCTGAAGAGCGTGCGGCTCGAAACAATACTGACTACCTTAGAGTTGGGGGAGCTAATCAAGATAAAGAAAATACGATGGACCGGCGCGGTCTCGATAGCTTTGAGTGAACAGATATACTGAGGGACGGCCTGCTAACTTGCTACACACTGAGGCCAACCGCGGGCGGGCACCCAGATTTTCTACTAAAAAATAAATAGTTATTTTCTCAGTTAAAAAAAATTAATTTCGTACAAAAAAAAGGAATTTTCAACAAAATACATGAATTTCTCACTAAAAAAGGAAAAGCTGAATTCTCAGTTAAGGAAATTAATTTTCATTTAGAACAAACGAAATTTTCAACAATTTTCAATTGATTTTCTACCAAATATTTGAATTTTCAACTAAAAAAGAAATATTTCAATTTCCAGTTAAAAAATTAATTTTGTACAAAAAAAAAGGAATTTTGAGCTAATAAGGAAATAGTGATATTTTCAGTTGAAAAACAAATTATTTTATACAAAAAAGAAACGGAATTTTCAAGAAAATACATGAATTTTCAACTGAAAAAGAAATAGTTATTTTCTCAGTTTAAAACATTAATTTTGTATAAAAAAAGAAATTTTCAACAAAACACATGAATTTTCAACTAAAAAAGAAATAGTGGAATCTTCAGTAAAAAAATTAATTTTTTACAAAAAACTAATGGAATTTTCAACAAAATACATGAATTTCTAACTAAAAAAGAAAAATTTAAATTTTCAGTTAATAAGGAAATTAACTTTGTATTAAGAAAAAACGAAATTTTCAACAAAATACATGGATTTTCAACCGAATAGTTGAATTTTCAACTAAAAAATAAATAGTTATTTTCTCAGTTAATATAATTAATTTTAAACAAAAAAAGGAATTTTCAACAAAATACATGAACTTTCCACTAGAAAAGAAATAGTTATTCTCTCAGTTAATATAATTAATTTTGTACAAAAAACGGAATTTTCAACAAAATACATGAACTTTCCACTAGAAAAGAAATAGTTATTTTCTCAGTTAATATAATTAGTTTTGTACAAAAAAAGGAATTTTCAACAGAATACATAAATCGGAAGTCAGATTTGATACATTAAAAATGGCGGATCCAATATGGCGCACAAGTATTTGAAAAATGGATGGATTTTCATGGAACTTGGCATCTGGGGATTTTGGGGCCTCTGATAACGAATATAAGTCCAATTTGAAAAATCCTTAATGACGGATCCAATATTATGGATCCAATATGGCGGACAAGTTTTAAAAAAATGTATGGATTCTCATGAAACTTGCATCTGAGTGGTTTTGAGGCCTCTAATCACAAATATGAAGTCAGATTTGATACATTAAAAATGGCGGATCCAATATGGCGGACGAGTTTTAAAAAAATCATTGGATTTTCATAAAAATTGGCATCTGGGGGCGTTTAGGGCCTCCGATAACGAATCTGAAGTCAGATTTGAAAACTTCAAAATGGCGGATCCAATATGGCGACGAGATAATAAAAAAATTATGGATTTTCATGAAACTTGGTGTCTAGGGGTTTTTGGGGTCTCTGATCACGAATTTAAGGTCAGTTTTTGAACATTCCAAATGACGGATCCAACATGGCGGATAATTTTTTGAAAAATCAATGGATTCTGATGAAACTTGACATTTGGGGGTTTTTGGGGACTCTGATAACAAATCTGAAGTCAGATTTGAAAAATTCGAAATGGCGGATCCAATATGGCGGACAAGTTAAAAAAAATTAATGTATTTTCATGAAACTTGGCATCTCAGGGGTTTTGGGTCTCTGATAACGAATCTAAAGTCAGATATTGAAAATGCTAAATAACGGATTCAATATTTTAAAAGTTAGGTTGAAATAAAAAATTTTAATTTCAATTTGGCTGTGAAAAATATAGTTTCTCATAAAAGTTGCATCTTTGATCTAGGTGAGATATTAAATACCCCACCATGCATGTCAGGGTTAAAATTTTTTATTCTGAAAAATTAATTGGAATATAAAATTGAAAACTATTAAAAGTAATTCCGAATTTGAATCCGGAAGATTTGGAGGCATTTTTTTTTTATTTTGCAGAATTTTGAAAAAATTTGAGAAAAAATCTAACACCTTGTTAAACTATATTTAGAAATTTTGAATAATTTTCAAAATAATTCCAAGAAATATAAAAACAAAATGTAGATTTTTGAAGACATCGAAAAAAGATGCCTTTTAATAATTCTTGAAGGCTTCAAGAGAATAAAAGTTTTCTTTTAAAGATTTCAAAAGATTTACAAAATTGTCGAAAAAGAATCTAATTTCCAAAATAATTTCGAAAAATATAAAAAAAAATGTAGATTTTGGAAGAATTCGAAAGAAATAGCTTTTTAAGAGCTTTTAAAGCTTTCAAGACAATGAAAATGTTTTCTTTTAAAGGTTCCTGGAAAAACTATATATGATTTTTTATTTAAAAATATTAATTTCAAGGGAAAATTGAAAGAGAGTTTTCAAAATTTCAAAAAGTTTCCAAAATTCTCGAAAAAACATCTGGAATATATTAAAGCCATTTTTTTTCTAGATTTAAAAAAATATATATTTTTGAAAAGATTTCAAAAAAATTTCAAACTTGAAACAATTTAAAAAAATTAGGGAAAAATGAAGAGTTTTGAAAATTTTAAAAAGAAAGGTTTTTTAAACTTTTAAAGGGTTCCAAGAGAATAACAAAATCTTCTCAAAATTCCTGGAAAGATTTAAATAATGTTTTATTTGGTAAATTAATTTTAGGAGAACATTTAAAAAGATTTCATAAGATTTAAAAAACTGACGAACAATAATGTGGAAGATTTTTCGGTAAAATGTTTTTTTTTTAGGATATAAAATAATTTTATAAAATTTCAGATTGATTTTCTATCAAAAAGACGTGTTGTCAAGAAATTGCATACATTTTTAACCAAAAAAAAAAATTTTCAAACAAAAAATTAAATTTTTATCTAAAAAAGATCAATATTCAATTAAAAAATTAATTTTTAATTATAAAAGATCAATTGTCAATCAAAAATGGAATAACTAAATTTTCAGATGAAAAAATTCATTTGAAAAAAAAACTCGAATTTTTGACAAAATCTATGAATTTTCAACCAAGTTGTTGAATTTTGAAGCTAAAAAGATGAATGATGTGCAAAACAGTTGAATGTTCAACCCGAAATCTGATTTTTTCTCAAAAAAGTTAATTTTTTGCCAAATAGTTGAATTAAAAAGAAAAGAGTTAATTTTCTACCAAATAGTTGAATTATCTGCTCAAATAGTTGAATTTTTAACCAGGAAAATTAATTTTCAACTAAATAGTTTGATTTTGTACCAAATTGTTCAATTTTTAACCAAAACAAATGAGTTTTCAACCAGAAAGATTGATTTTCTACCAAAAAGACGTATTGTCAAGAAATTGCATACATTTTCAACTAAAAAAATAAATTTTAAAACATAAAATTACATTTTCATCTAAAAAAGATCAATATTCAATTAAAAAATTAATTTTTCATTATAAAAGATCAATTTTCAATCAAAAATGGAATAACTAAATTTTCAGATGAAAAAATTCATTAAAAAAAAACTCGAATTTTTGACAAAATCTATGAATTTTTAACCAAGTTGTTGAATTTTGAAGCTAAAAAGATGAATTATGTGCAAAACAGTTGAATTTTCAACCCGAAATATGATTTTTTCACAAAAAGGTAATTTTTTGCCAAATAGTTCAATTTAAAAAAAGTTAATTTTCCACCAAATAGTTGAATTATCTGCACAAAACAATCGAATCGGAATATGTATACAGTTTCGCGAGTTTAGCATTAATAATTTTTATTTCAGTTTCGAGGAATTCAAGTAATGTGTTTAATTTAGAAAGCTTTGGCAAATCGATTAATTAAATAAAATACTAAAAAATAATTAACCATTTCATGAGTTTGAAAAATAATTCAAAGAAATTTTTACTTTATCTTCTTATACTTAAAATTCATTGTATATTTAGGTAACATTAATGTGGGTACTATATTAAATTCAATTTAAACCGCTTCAAATTGCTAACTTTTCGAGTAAAAATATTGCATTTTCATCAAGATAGATTGATTTTTAACTAAATAGTTGAATTTTCAACCAAGAAGTTTAATTTTCTACCAAAAAAGACGATTTTTCAACAAAATACACGAATTCTCAGACAAATAGTTAAATTTTCAACTAAAAAAGATCAATTGTCAACCAAATAGTTGAATTTTCTACTAATGAAGATCAATTCTCAACCAAATAGTTAAATTTTATACTAAAAAAGATCAGTTTTCAAGCAAAAATGGAATAGTTAAGTTGTCACTTGAAAAAAATTAATTTTCCTATTTAAAAAAAATTCGAAAAGGTTCATTTTCAAACAGGAATATTAATTTTTTTACCGTAAAAGACCGTTTATCAATAAAATACAAGCATTTTTAATTAAAAAATACAACGCTTCAACCAAAAATGTAATAGTTAAATTTTCAGTTTAAAAAAAAATAATTTCCAACCAAACTGTAAATTTTCAACTAAAAAAGATAAATTATCGACCAAAAATTGAATAGCTAAATTTTCTAGTAAAATGATAAATCTTCAAATGGAATAAATGAATTTTAAACCAAAAAGATACATTTTTAACAAAAGCGTTTAATTTTCAACCAAGTAGTTTTAGTCCACGACTGCTTATCAATTATTGTAACCATATTGAGCAGAAACGCTTGGTAGAGGGACCCTTTATCCGCAACCCGAGGACGCGTTCGGTGGCTTTGTCATAGGCCCTACAATTCTATTCCAAAGGAATTGAAACTCATAATGTGTTTTTCTTTTCTAATATTAAGGGAAATCATATTTTTAATCAGCGCGTCAAAATACATAAGTATACGGAGCACGAAGAAAATGGGAGGTCCACCGTTTTTGGAAGTTTATCCTTTCGCAGACGTTACTTAACTCTTAATAGAGTTAAAAAAAAAAATGAAAATAAAAATCAAAATTTTTTTTACTTGAAAAATAAATTTTCTTTTAAATTAAAAAAGAATCAGATTGAAGTTCCAACTGTTTTGTTGAAAACTCATATGTTGTGGTTGAAATTTGAACTTTCTAATTGGTTTTTCATTTTAAAAATCGTCTCTATTGTAGAAAAATTTTTCCTTTTTGGTTAAAAATTCCATGTTTCAGTTAAAAATTGATCCCTTTTAGTATAAATATTATATTTTTTGGCTCACTAAGCAATTTCTTAATTTTCTTAAAAATTAGTTTTCTTGGAAAATTTATCTTCTTAGTTCAAAATTCACCTATTTGGTTGAAAATTGAACAATTTTGTTAGATCTTTTTTAAATCAATTTTTAATTGAAAATGTATGTATTTTGTTAAAAATTCGTATTTTCGAGTTGAAAATTAAACTACTCGGTTGAACTTTGAACTACTTTATTGCAGAAAATTAATTTTTCTACTGAAAATGCATCTATTCTATTTTTGATAAAAAATGTTTCCTTTTTTTAGTTAAAAATTCAGCTGTTCAGTTGAAGGTTTATCTTTTATAGTTAAAAATTTAACTCTTCTGTCAAAAAGTTATTTATAAAATTCCATATACAATTCTTTGGATATTTTAGTACTAATTTTGTTTTATGTCTGATTAGGTGAAATATTTTTTTTTTCTAAGCATCCAAACCCATAAGTTGTACTTGTTGCCTAATAATTATCATATTTACATTGATTAAAGTTGATTATTACAGAGTTTATGGTTCAAAATAAACTCAGGATAGGGCAAGTAGGGTGATTTTGGAAAAAAATAGAGAAATAATCAGGGAATAAATTCTGTAATATAAAATAATGCATGTAATATGTTGAATTTACCGTGAAACGCTTGAAATTTCTAAGATTTTAAAATGGAATATTTCGCATTTTCAACCAAATAGTTGCATTTTCAGCCAAAAAAGATTTTCTACAAAAAATGTGGAGTTTTCAAGCTGAAATGTCAAATGTTTTAGAAAAATGTTGACTCAACTGTCAAAAAAGATGAAGTTTCCATCAAGAACGACGAATTTTGCATTCAAAAAGATGAATTTTCAACAAAATAGCTAAATTTAAAAAAAGAAGATCATGTTTTGAAAGAATCGTGGAATTTTTAACAACATAGATCAACTTTTAACCAAACAATTGAATTTTAAAAAATTACTTTCAATCTAAATATTTTTAATTTCTTGCGGAAGAAGTGAATGTTCACAAACTAGTTGAATTTTTAACTTACAAAGATAAATTTCGAACTGAATGATCGAATTTACAAACAGAAAATATTAAACGTAACCACAAGCAGTAGCATATTTGAACAAATAGTCGAATCTTCAAGTAAAGAAGACACATTTTCTAGAAGACCGTATGATGTTCAACCAAGAAAAATGAATTTGGAACGGAAAAATTTGTTATAAAAAAAGGGAATTTTCAATAAATATGGACGAATTTTCAAGCCAGAAAGACGATTTTTCTGTGGCTGGAGATGTGCATTATCGATGGCCCCTGTTTTAACAACCTATGATAAAATGATAATATAAAAAGCTACTGACTTATCTGTTTTACTGACTGATGGTAACATTGTTCCCTACCTTACCGACACATAGAAAAATAATATTTTTAAAAATTACCGACCTCCCTGTTTTACCGACTGCTGGTAACATTGTTCCCACCTTGCCGACATATGAAAAAATGATGAAATAAAAAGTTATCGCCTCCCTGTTTTACCGACTGATGGTAACATTGTTCCCTATCTTACCGGCCGATGGTAAAATGATAATTTAAAAATTATCGACCGCCTGTTTTATCGGCTGATGGTAATAATGTTCTCTTCCTTACCGACATATGTTGGAATGATCATATAAGAAGTTACCGACTTACCCGTTTTACCGACTGATGGTACATTATTCACCACCTCACCGACATAGAAAAATTATAATATGAAAAATTACCGACTTACCTGTTTTACCAACTGATGGTACTAAACCGTTTTACCGATCGATGGCCACTTAGCACAGAACAGAACCTTCTAATGTTGAATTATCAGGAATCTCCATTACCAATCTCACTGTTTTACCCACTTAGCATGAAACTTGCGACGGTGGCGCCATCTCTTGGATTTTGAGCTCGTACCCCCCTTAGCCCTACTACTACGATCGAAGCCGTGGCAAGATAAGTCCTGCTTGCGAGCATTGTAAGCGCGTCGCGTGTAGACCCGAATTGTACGCATTGTCGCATATACTATTTTATCTGAAGACGCTGCATTTACAAATTTTGTTGCGACCGCGTAGAGTATCGTAATGTATTAAGATCATCATTATCTAAAAGACAATATTTTCTCTAAAGTCTAAAGATGTGCTAAGGGCTAAGGATGCCCTAGATGAATTTTCAACCCAAAAGGATCAATTTTCAATGAAACAGTTGAATTTTCTACCAAAAAGGATAACTTTAACAATTTATTCGAATTTTCAACAAAATATTTAATTTATTCGAGGAATTTTTTCACAGCTAAAGACTATAATAATTTTGGTTTGGGTTAGTAGATCAAAAGCCTTCATTCTATAAAAGATGAATTTTTGATCGAAAAGGACAAGTTTTTAACAAACTACATGCATTTTTTTACAAATAGTTGAATTTTCAACTAGTAAAGATAAGATTACAACAAAAATGGAATATTTTTAATTTTTTAGTAAAGAAAATTAATTGTTATTCACTTGAGGTCAACGAAAAAAGACGTTTTTTTGAACAAAATAATTTAATTTTCAAATTAATAGTTCAAGTTTTTACCAAATTGTTTAATTTTCTACCGATGTAATTGAGTTTTTATTCAAAAATATGAATTTAAAAAAAAATTTTCTTCAACCAAAAAGATTAATTTTCTCCTAAATTGTTGAATTTTCAAATGAAAGAGACGAATTTTCAACAAACAAAAAATTAATTCTTAACGTGAAGTATGAGGGTTGATATTAAAACCAAAAAGATTCATATTTGAAATAAAAAACAATTGAGTTCAACCATAAAAAAGAGTAATTATCCACAAAACAGTTAAATTCTTCATCAAACAAATTTTAACGAAATAGTTTCATTTTCTATCCAGTACTTCTTTCGCAAAAAAGTATTGACTTTCCAATACTTATTCGCAAAAAAAGTATTAGATCCAATACTTTCCAATACTTTTTTTCGATAAGGGTTGCAACAAAATTGTTAAATTGTCAACCAAAATAGATTGAGTTTCAACCAAGCAGTTGTATTTTTAACCAAAAAGGATGCATTTTCAAGACAGAATTCAACTACTTTGTTAAAAAAATATTTTATTGATTGAAGATTCTTCTGTTGTGGTTGAAAATTTAATATAATGTTGAAAATTTAATTATTTTGCTGAAAATTCTTTTTTTTTCTTATTGTTAAATTCAACTATTTTTAATTAAAAATTTAATTCTTTTTATTTTAAATTCAACTACATTGTTTAAAAAATATTTTATTGGTTGAAGATTCTTCTCTTTGGTTGAAAATTTAACTATTTTGTTGAAATTTCGTTTTTTGCTTTAGGTTTTTTATAGGTTGAATTCAGCTTTTTTTAATTTAAAATTAAAATCTTTTCAGTTGTAAATTCAACAATTTAAAAAAAATTCATTTTATTGTTTGAAGATTCTTCTCATTGGTCGAAAATTTCACTATTTTGTTAAACATTCGTTTTTTTTTGTTTTTTTCTTGTCAAAGTGAACTGTTTTTAATTTTAAATAATTTTTCCTTCAATTCAACTACTTTGTTAAAAAAAAATTTATTGGTTGAAGATTATTCTCTTTGTTTGAAAATTTAACTACTTTTTTGAAAATTCGTTATTTTCTTGATAAATTCAGCTGTTTTTAATTTTAAATTAAAATCGTTTTTTCAATTCAACTACTTTCTTTAAAAAAATTTATTGGTTGAAGATTTTTCTCTTTGGTTGAAAATTTAACTACTTTTTTGAAAACTCATTTTTTGTTGTTAAATTCAGCTTTTTTTAATTTAAAATTAAAGTCTTTCTTCAATTCAACTACTTTGTTAAAAAAAATGTATTGTTCGAAGATTCTTCTCTTTGGTGGAAAATTTAACTTTTTTAATTTCAAAATTCGTTTTTTTTTCAGTTGGAACTTCATTTTTTTAATTAGAAATTTGTATATTCCTTTTTTTGTTGAAAATTTATCTTTTAACTGAAAATGTAATGATTCCGTATTTGTTTGAAAACATTTTTTGTGGAAAATTCATGTCTGTTGTTGAAAATTCCTCTTTTTGAACAAAACATTAATCTTCTTTTTTGAAAAATCATCATATTGGTTGACGATTCAATTCAAATTGTTGAAAATTAATTTTTCAAACTGAAAATGTAACTATTCTATTTTTGGTTGAAGCTTATATTTTTTAGTTCAAAATTCAACTATTGAGTGAAAATTTATCTCTTTTGATTAAAAATTACATTCTTGATGAAAATTCATCTTTGTATGTTTAAAATTTAGCCGTTTTGTTGAGTCATTTTTTTTAGTCGAAAATTTAACTGTTTTATTGAAAATTCATCCTTCTGGACTGAAAACTCATACATTCATACACAAAATACGAAATATTAAATCTTTCGTTGAGAGAACTATACTTGGTTAAAAATTCAACTATTTTGTTGAAAATTTAATTATTTTGTTGAAATTTCAACTATTCTTTTTTAATTCTTTTCTGTGTTCAAAAATTCTACTCATATTCTCCCACAGGGTTTAAGACGATAAATATTGAACCAAACGTGTACGAGTTAAATTTTCAGTTAAAAAAATTAATTTTTTACTAGAAAACATAATTTTCAACAAAATAAGTAAATTTTGAACAAAAACAAGGTTTTTCAACTAAGCTGCCGAATCATCAACCAAATTAATTAATTTTTAATAAAGTAGTTCCACTTTGAACTAGATACAGTCGAAAGTGGATTTAGCGCCGGCGTCATTTCTCGGAAGGGCACAATCCAGGGGAGCTAAATCCAGGTTTCACTGTAGTTAAGTTTTCAACAAAAAAAAAGATGAATTTTCAACAAAATAATTTGTATCCTCAACCAAAACAAATTACTTTCCAACCTCTTCTGTATTCTCCTCCTTGCGTCAGATAACAGCCTATTTTGTCAACAATATGCTGCTTGATTGTCAGCAGCTTTGTCTTGTTCAATATGTGATTCAAGATCCTCAGTTCTTAGGCGAACTCTCGAACCTTTTCCGTGAACGGCCTACCAGATGTTATGTAGTCAATCACACATTGAACACGAGATCCGTCGTCGGTTCGAGCCTTTGATTTGAATCAGCCAAAGCTCTCGCACCACCATAAACTGAGCCATTGATGGTCCAGAGGTCGGACTTTTGCGAGATTTCTCCACGAGAAGTCTAGGATGATCGGCATCGTTTTCTGACCCATTGTCAGGTGCTCTGCGCGCTCGATCATTTTGAACCGCATCTACAACTTTTTGTTGTTTTGGTGGTACCCTTGTTGTTTCCACGAGCAGCTAGGAAGAGCGTTGGTCCATCCTTGTAGAGTCCTGCATGCGAGGATAAGGCTGCATACTCTAAGAGGTCGCCCGGTATCCCAGAGTCACCGTTCAAGACACCTCACCCAGGTGCCATTCAGCTTTCGGCACAATTGCTACGCCTGCGCTTAGGGGTTATTCTTTCGGGACCATCCCTGGACATTTGTCCGCGACTGCTCATTAATTATTGTATCCATATTCAGCAGAAACTCTTGGTACAGGGACCATCTATCCGCAACCCGAGGACGCGTTCGGTGGTTTTGTCATAGGCCCTTCAGTTCTATTCAAAAGGAATTGAAACCGAAACCGAAATATAAATAAATATATATATATATATATAATTGAAAAATAAGGTTAACAACCACCGCAGAGTCCCACTGGGAGCAACTGCCATCTAAAAAATGACACCGTCTCCCAGTAGGACCGCGGTAAGTCCCACTTATGGCCACGTCTTACAACCGTGAGAAATAAAAACCAGTTGAATTTTTTAACCAAAAATTTGAAATTTTAACAAAAAAGAATGATTTTCTAATAATATTGTTGAATTTTGAACAATGAAATTTAATTTTTTACTAACTTATACAATTTTTTACAAAAGAGATGAGATCTAAACCGAAAGTACATATAATAGTAGCCTTTTCACACAAAAAATGAACTTTCAACAAAGAAGCATAATTTTCTTCCAAAAAGGAAGAATTTTCAAAATTACTGCCAATTTTTTATGTTCGCAATTTTTGATAACAAATGGTTTGAAGTCAAAAATAAAAAAAATAAAATTTTTAATCAAATTGAATTTTTTTTTAATCTCAACAAATCTATTAAATTTTTTAGACTTAGATTTAAAATTTAAATAAAAATATCTGATACAATTATTTTCATGTTTTATTTTTTGCAAATATACATTGTCTCATGGGGATAATTTTGCATTCAATAAATATTTTGAACTGGCCTGAGAAGTATATTAAATTTTTGTTCACGGTTAAAAAAAATATTAAGGGATACGTCCCAGTAATCGTGATGCAAATTTTCTTGCTTTTCATTTGAGTTCAATGAATTTAATTTTCGTTTGCTACTATAAAATTCTAAAAAAAGTCCGCCTTATCATTAAAAGTTGTTTTTAAAATATTTTTAAACAATTTCTTTATGTCATAACCCAGATTCCCGATCATTGAAATTCACAAAATACAAAAAACGTAACTTTTTGTATTTCCAAAAATTCTAACTTTATACAAATTGTTTTTTTTCAATTCGCAATAAATTTTGAACTTATGGCAACGATTTTTAGTATTTCAAACTTTAAAAACCCCTCTTTCTACCTTCTAATCATCTGTTATGGCCAAAAGTGTGTCTATTTTTTAAATTGCAAGTTATTGAGAAGAATATAAGTTGGTGTTTTCTCGATTGTTGACGTCACCGTGGACTAAATGGGCTTTAGTCCACTGAGCATAGTCGCACGTTCCGGCCTGCTGTGAGTGGGGAAAGTATCGTGTGCTACAAGCGGGATACGTCAATTACCAACTCGCATGATTTGCCACGCTCGCTACGCTCGCATGATAAACTTCATACTCGTTAATAACCGACTGTGTATCCCGCTTGTTGCATAATGTACTATTATTTCTATACTATGCAGAAGCGTGTAATGCAACGCGACGGCCACTTTAATGCTAAGCTGCCGAAATTCTGAAAATTGTGTCTTCAAAGCTTTCGTATCCAATTATACGCAAAACATAACCCCTAACTTTTTTAAGCAGATATAAATACTTCGTTTCAGTCAAATAATGTTTCAGATTGTTAGAACATTATTTTTAATTTGGAATAATGAATAAAAATAAGAGCACGCCACATTACCCAAAGTATAGTATAATGTGACGCAAAGGTAAACTTTTTGGAAGACTCAAAAATTAGGCATTTTAATTTATTTAGATTCAATTCTTTCTATATACATGAAGCAAAGCTAAGATACTGATATCCGCGTTACATATTTCACCATCGCATTATCGATAATATTTTTCTTTCATGCGACGAAATCTAAAAAACTAGTCATGTTTTAGAATCTAGGTTGTGAATGATTATTGTACTAATATTCCACAACATGCATGTTTTTGGATAGCTCTGAAGAACATGTTAACTTAGTGGATTGGAAGAGAGTGATGAGACACAATGACGATAAGACCTGTAATTTTATTAATTTGCGTGACATAGAAAGCATGATTTCTTTTAATTTAATCTTATTGTTTTTTTAATATCTGGTACTGAGGAGGCCCCCTATCCGTGGTACTCTTAAGAATCTAATTTTTTCAAAGTCTTCTAAAATCTACATTTTGTTTTAAATTTTTGGAAATTATGTTGAAAATTATTAAAAATGTTTGAAAATAGTTTAAAATGTGTTAGATTTTTCCTACAATTTTTTCAAAATTCATCATTTATTGAAAAATTAAAAAAAATTTGTGATCTCGCAAAATTGAAAATTTGTACTTTAAAATCTTCTACAGTCTTTTTCGAAATAATTTTTCGAAATTTTTTCGTAACTTCCTAATATCTGTTAAAGCGATTCGAATTTTCCATAATTTTTTTTTAACTGAAAAATTTAAAAAATTGCTTTAAAATATTCCAGATTCTTTTTTGATAATTCGAAAAATTCTTTGAAATCTTTAAAAGAAAACTTTCATGCTCTTGGAACCTTTCAAAATTACTAAAAAGCATCTTTTTCCGAAATCTTGAAAAATCTACATTTTGTTTTAAATTTCTTGAAATCATTCCAAGGTTTAAATTATTTCTGAAATTTTTTCAAAACTTTTCGATATCTTTTAAAATGATTAGCATTTTTCATAAGAAAAATTCTAAACTCTGCAAAATGAAAAAATTGCCGTAAAATCTTGGAAATACTTTTCTGCCAATTTTGGAAATCTTTTGAAATGTTTTGAAATCTTGTTCAATTTTATTTAGAAAAGTTTTTCATTCTCTTGAAACCTTTCATTCTTAAAAAGAGTCTAAATTTTTTTATTGGAAATCTTTAAAATAATCGATTTTTTTTTTTAAATTTTATGCAATCGACACTTTGTTTTATATTTTATGAAATATTTGCTAACACGAATTTTTTGTAAAATGTTTTTTTTTTTTAATTAGTTGAATGTTTATAGTCGCATCGACTGCCAGGGTCATTAGCGACTGTACTGTAGGGGTGTTTAATAAAACCGCCTTCTGAGCTGCTGCCAGAACCCTACTGACACCTAAATGTTCGAGATGTTCAGTGCATCTAACGTGCACATTACCTGCAGCCGAAATTACAACAGGATGAATAGATGCATGTTTCAAATTACTCAATATTCTCTTTACTTCATAGCACGCTATGCTTGTGAATTTTGCTCTATAGGTTGCCTACAAATTTAGGTTAAGTGAACAAGCAATGTTGATGATGTAGCTCTTCCACCGTTTTTTTCTCGCATTATGATATCCGGTCGATTAGTTCAGATGTAATGATCCACCTGGATAGTAACATCCCAATATAAGATGTAATTTTCGTTTTATAAAACGGGTATTGGAATGTATCTATAGAAAGGCATCCATTCTGTTAAGAGTCGTAGGTCCAGGGCAAGTTTGCGATGTATAATGCACGCCACATCCTTATGTCTGTGTGTATATTTTCTTTGAGCCATTACGTGACAACCATCAATAATGTGCTCGATAGATTCTTTGGCACTCCACATAATCGGCACCGGTCAACTACGTCTTGATGTAGCACGTGTTTGCGATAAATTCTGATGCTGAATACCCTGTCCTGAATCGCAATAACGAATTCTTCCGTTTCTGGATAGAGGACGCCATTTCTCAGCCAATTATTGGATGCCTCACTATCCACTTAATGGTTAGGTTCAACCTTTTGAGGTCGGTGTTAGACCATTTGATGAGCCCAAAGGAGTACGTGAAGACAGGGATGACATAGGTGTTGATTGCCCTGATTTTATTTGCCGAGTTAAGAGAACTCTTCAGAATCAATCTAAGTCTTGTATTGAAGGTATTCGTTAGACTTTCCTCAACTGTCGTATGCTGAATACCTTTATATTCGAAAATACCCTGGTGTTTATAAAGGAAATTAAATGAAATTGAAAATGCAAAGAAAATGAAAATATAAAGAAAATATAAACTTAAGGAAAATGAAAATTGGAATAAAATGAAAATGGAATGAAAATACAAGGAATTGAAAATGTAAAGAAAATGTAAATGTGATGAAATTGAAAATTTAAAGAAAATGCTAAGAAAATAGAAATGTAAAGAAAATAAAAATAAAATTGAAAATTGAATGAAAATGTAAAGTAACTAAAGTTTAAAATGCAACGAAAATAAAAATTAAAGAAAATGTGATGGAAATTAAAATATATAAATAAATGAAATTGAAAAAGAAACGCATATGAAAATGTAAAAATAATTATAATAAAAATAAAATGATGAATAAAGTGATGAAATTGAAAATTTAAAGAAAATGCAAGAAAAATAGATATGTAAAGAAAGTAAAAATAAAATTGAAAATTGAATGAAAATGTAAAATAACTAAAATTGAAAATGCAGAGAAAATAAAAATTAAAGAAAATGTAATGAAAATTAAAATATAAAAATAAATGAAATTAAATTAAAAAAGCAACGGAAATGAAAATGTAAAAAAAATATAGTAAAAATAATATGAAATTGAAAATGCAAAGAAAATGAAAATATAAAGAAAGTAAAAACTTAAGGAAAATGAAAGTTTAAGGAAGATGGGAATTGAATGAAAGTGAAAATTCAAAGAAAATATGAATGCAAAGAAAATTAGAATGGAATAAAAAGGAATGGAAATTAAAATATAAAAGTAAGTTAAATTTAAAATGTAATGAAAATGTAAAGAAAATGTAAAGAAAATGTAAAGAAAATTATAATATGAAGGAAATTAAATGAAATTGAAAATGCAAAGAAAATGAAAATATAAAGAAAATATAAACTTAAGGAAAATGAAAATTTTGAAAAATCGCCTTTTTGGTAGAACATTAATCTTCCTTTCTGAAAATTCATCTTTTTGGTTAAAAATAAAAGTACTTTATTGGAAGTTAAATTTTTTTGTTAAAATTTCATTTTTTTTTGTTCAAAATTTCATTTTTTTTTGTTCAAAATTCATCTATTCCAGTTGAAGATTCTTTATTTTTTAGTTGAAAATTCATCACTTTGGTTGAAAGTTTTTTTTTAGTGGAAAAATAATTCTTTTAACTGAAAATGTAACCAGTTAATTTTTTGTATAAATCTGTTATTTGTTAGTTCAAAATTCAACTGTTTTGTTGAAAATTTATCTTTTTTTGTTCACAAATCATGTGTTTTGTTGAAAAATTATCTTTTTCGTAGAAAATTAATCTTGTTTGAAAATTTATCCTTTTAGTTGAAAATTAAAGTATTCCAGTTAAATATTAATCATTTTAATTGAACATTTGTCTCTGTGAAAGTTCAAGTGTGCTAGTTAAATATTAATCATTTTAGTTGAAAATTCATCTTTTTGGTTTAAAATTCAATTATTCCAGTTGCAGATTCATCATTTTGGTTGAAAATTGATCTTTTTTAGTTCAAAATTCATCATTTTTTAGCGGAAAATTAATTTTTTTAACTAAAAATTGAACCATTTCATTTTTTGTTGAATACTGATATTTTTTACTTCAAAGATCAACTATTTGTTTAAAAATTTGTCTTTTTCAGTTGAAAATTCATGTATTTTGTTGCAAAATCGCCTTTTTGGTAGAGCATTAATTTTATTTTCTGAAAATTCATCTTTTTGGTTAAAAATAAAAGTACTTTATTGGAAGATACATTTTTTTGTTAAAATTTCATTTTTTTTGTTCAAAATTCATCTATTCTAGTTGAAGATTCTTTATTTTTTAGTAAGTGAGAGGAAAATTAGCGATGAGATTGCAGAGGGAGTGAGGCGTAATTAGGGGAAAGAAAGAAGAAGTGATGGAATATGAGTGACGGGGAATTAGAGTGTTATCTGGGGAAGATAGGAGAGGGAAAGTACAGAAGTAAGAAGTTAGAAAAGGGTTGGGAAGCGAAGATTGGTGTGTGAGGAAGGAATTTTGAGCACTAAAATTAGAATATCTCAGTCAATTTGAAAGCTATCTTCTCCAAACTTGGTGGGTATATAGATTCCACAAAAATACAACAAAAAAATCATTATTTTCTATAAATTCCATCATTATTTTTCATAAGGTTTGCCAATTATATTTGAAACTGAAAGTATAATCAAGGTTTAATGAATGAAAAATTGTATTTTCAATCAAAATTTTCAAGCAGGACAGAGACTCATCAAGGGAAAGTGGGGAGGGTAAATAAATGAAATAGGGGAGGGCATATGGTGGTAGTAATGATAGGAAGTAGGGATAAAAGAGAAGGTGGTACAGAGGGGAAGTGAGGGCGGAGGAGGTGATTGAAGGGAGTAAATAAGGTTGTAGAGAGTAGGGGAAGTGATGAGAAAGAAAGTGGGAGAGGGGAGGTTGAAAAAGTGATGAGTTAGGGAGTGGTTGTAGGTTGTAGGAAAGTGGAAAGGGTGTGCAGGATATCATAGTGGAGGAGACGATGATTATAGGATCGGATAGAATATAAAGAGAATTAGGAAGTAGAAAAGGGGAGTTTGGAAAAGTGATGAGATGGGGAGTGATTGCAGGAAGTGGAAGGGGTGTGGAGGATATCAGAGGAGAGAAGACGATGATTATAAGATCGGATAGGATAGAATATAAAAAGAATCAGAAAGTAGGAGAGAAAAGGTTGGAAAAGTGATGAGTTGAAGAGTGGTCCACACATAGTGGGATGCATAGAGAGATTGATGCCTCTTTGAAAAACTATATTTACTATCTAATCTGGAAATTATCATGTGACAACAAACAACGTCACCTTCCTGAGGGGCGTCTTCCAAAACGATACCATCAGCCCTTTGCTTTTTTGCATCACACTTCTGCCGCTCTCTCTCGCACCACGAAATTCTTCTGGATACCTCTGTGGCAACACTAACCAGCGCAAGCATAAGGTCACGCATGTATTTTATATGGATGACTTCAGATCTTTGGCGATAGGTGGAGAGCGTGTCATGCACGTGCTAAGTACCTAGAACACATACTATCGGGGTGTCCCACCCACGCAGAAATTACGTATATCTACAGACATCATGCGGCCCTAAGAGTGCTTTATTAGCATCTTTGTCGCTCTCATGGTATTGACAGCGACCGTGCCCTGCTGAACATTCCAAGGGAGATAGATTCAATTGTCCAAGACGAGAAGTGACCAATTTTCTGGAACTACGATTTTCGGACAACAGTCTCCGTCACACACTCGAGGCCTGACATTGTTTTCTAAGACTTTGAGAAACGAACTATATTCGTGATCGAATTCTCGGCTTCTTTTTTATACAACATCACTGCAACGGAGAAAGAAAAGGAGGAAAGGTATCAAGACCATAAAAGGGAGTTGCAGCGGCTGTACCCAAAATATTCGGTACGAGTGACTGTCCTTGTGCAAGGTGCTTTTGGAGGTGCGAAACTATCACTGGTTTGTAACCTTAAAGCCATAATCACGTCTCAAAAAAATGCCAAGGCTTTTGCGGGATGGATGCAGAAAGCTGTCATCCTTGGGTCGCTTCGTTTCCTCAAAAAGCACGAGGGTTTCGGCGGCCTGTCGTTGTGATTTCGTCATGTCCTGTGACCTTTACCAATAAAAAATTGTTTACCAATCAAAATTTCACAGTCAAGAAAATAATCTCAACCAAATTTTTGAATTTTCAAGCCAAAGAGATGAATTTTCTACAAAAGTGTTCAATTGCCAAACCAGATTCATGAATTTTGAACAAAAATTTTTTTTTCAACGAAATAGAGGAACTTTGAACTTGTGGAAATAATATTTTAGAAAAAGAACATAATACACAATGATATATTGTAAATTAGGACCCTTTAATGAAGTATAATTAATTTCGAGTTTATTGTTATATTGCTTTGTTTTATATGTCAACAAATTGGGTGCTTTGAAAAATGGTTATCTTCATCACTTTGTTCTTTTCGTGAATAATAATTTTCTTTTCTTTTTGTTCTCTTACATTACTCTCTTTTCACTTGACATAAAAAGGTTTTGAACATGCAGAATCTTTCAGCTGATAAAAAATTAGAAACAAATTTAAAAACATGAGGAAACAAAAACAGGAAAATTGTACATTTCCAAAGTCATTTTTGTGGTTTTCAAATCATTTAGAATCAGAATCTTTCTTCTGATAAATATACTATTGAATGAATTCAACTTGTTCAAGAAATGCGGCTACTGTCAAAAGATACCTTTGTTTAATATTTACGAGATAATTATATGATATAATATGTTTTTAATAATAAAAGAAATCTTCGTTTAAATGCCTTTTTCCATTCATGCAATTGCAAAATTTGTAATATGCCCTATTTTACATTTCATCATTATTACATACATTTTTTTCTAAGCATCACAACTGTTACAATTTTTCAAGGTAAATCATGAACTGATGAGGCAGGAAATATTGATGAATCTAAATAATCAGCTTGGGAAATTTAATTCAAGCTCATCCTCAGTTTTATCAATTTATTTTTGGCATGATAGTGCACACCGACAAATTGAAATCGTGTGCTCATCCTTTAAGCAACGATAAGGATATACAGTATCCAGGCGTAACAGAAACTTCTGTAATAAACTCTAATACCTCAGACTCAGAACTTTTAGAGCAAATTTAAACCCAGACTAAAGGAGAGTTCATTGGGATCAAATAAAGAAAATTAAAATCAATTTCCGATAAAAGGAACCTTTTTTTGTGATATCTCCTTTTTCTTCTTGGTAGAGATGTTTGAATTTAATTGAAAATCTGAAACAAAACAAAAATATATTTCAAACCAAAAAATAATTTTTAGAATTTGTATAATTAATTAAATAAATTCATTGTTAATAAAAATTACTTATCCGACAATTCAATTTAACGACCAGTATTCACATCCAAGAATGTTGAAAAGGCAGCTTTTAAATGCCTGAAAATAAGAATGTAGTAAATTTCATGGTAAAATTCCCTATTTGTAAAAATGAAATTTCAAAAAAATTAAAATAACAAAAATATATGTAGAATGAAGGAAAGAAGAACAAGTTTTGAAATAAATTGTATTAAATGGTTTAACAAAATATTTTTAAAGTGAAATTTACATAAAGATATGCAATATCTTTATTTTATACGAAGCTTTGAATAACTCTAGAAAATTTCAGGATTACTCTAAACATCTTTAGAAGCAAATTTCAAACAAATTTAGCTTCTTGATTGAATCATAAATCTTTATCATCTTCACATAAGATAGACTATATCTCATAGATATTTAAGAAAAATATTTTTCTCTTTATTTTTAACAAATTTATGTTGAAATATACTGAATAGAATTTCACTACATTTTAATATACAGATATATGTATATTATTTGATTGAAATTATATCATATAATTTAAGTTGAAATTATATTAAAATTTTTAAAAACTCTAAAATCAACACCAAAAAATAAGCTTGGAATACTTGTTAGATTCTCAATTCCTGAAAATTCCTTTAACTTTTGAAAAAAATGAAAAATATTTTGAAAGTTTTAAGTTTTCGTAATTTAAAACTGTTTTAATTATTATTTTCGAGATTATTAAAAAATGTCCAGACAACTACTAAATTACTAAATAAATTATTTTTTTATTACTCTAAAAAGATTAAAATCAACATCAAATCTGAAATACTGAAAATTCTTAAAACTTTTGAGAAAAAAAAAATAGAAAATACAATAAAAATAAAAATAAGCAAATAACTAAAATTTAAAAATAATTAAAATTTAAAAAGACTCTAAAATCAACACCAAATTATAAGCTTGGAAATACTTCCTAGATGACCTAGATACTCAATTCCTGAAAATTCCTTCAACTTAAAAAAAAAATAAAAAATATTTTTAAAAAATCAAGTTTTCGTAATTTAAAACGATTTTATTATATTTTCGAGATTCTTAAAAAAAATTCACGACAACTGCTAAATTACTGAATAAATTATTCTTTTAATACTCTAAAAAGATTAAAATCAACACCAAATTTCAAATACTGAAAATTCTTAAAATTTTTGAAAAAAAATTGAAAATACAATAAAAATAAAAATGAGTAAATAAGTAAAATGAAAAAATAATTAAAATGTAAAAAAACTCTAAAATCAACACCAAAAAATAAGCTTGGAATACTTGCTAGATTCTCAATTCCTGAAAATTCCGTCAACTTTTGAAAAAAATGAAAAATATTTAAAAATTTTAAAGTTTTCGTAATTTAAAACTGTTTTAATTATTATTTTCGAGATTACTAAAAAAGTCGAGACAACTGCTAAATTATTAAATAAAGTATTTGTTTAATACAAAATATGCACTTGTTTTGTTTTTCAATAAAGGACTGTTTAGGAAGTAGTAATTTAAAACCAAATAATTGAAAAATTATTTCTGTTAAACTGGTTAATCGAATAAATATTCTTTAGAGACGTTTTTTTTCTCAGTAAAAGAATTTTTTTTCTGATGTTGTTAGATGACGCGTTTCGACATAGATCTGTGTCCTTATGAAACCATTTTTTAAAATAACAGATCGTTGAAGCTAGAAAAACACGTTATTTTTTAAATATCATTGTACATGTAGCATTATTTATAATTTGACAAGCAGCGAAGAGATCTAATAATAAAAGATAAAAATATATTAACCTTATCAGAGAAATTAAAGATGCTTGAAAATGATTGAAATAATGTTGGTTTTCAAAACAAAAAAAAAGTTGATTTGTATCAAAAGCATAATAACGCTTATTTAAAAAAGCATGTAGAAATCAGAAGATAGCCTCCAAAGAAAATATAGATTTCCATTTAATTGTTATTTTTTTCGAATAAAACTATTGCGTTCTAGGAAACTAATTTTGTTTTTCTTTGCTAATTCAATAGTGAATTTCAGTTTTTCATTTGCTGCATTAAATTTTTGAATAATATCATCTACTTTATTTTTTGGTAGACAAGTTAATGTATCATCAATGTGCTGATAGTAACAAATCATTTGATAGTCTAGATTATTCCAAATTTCTTTTTCAATATATTCTGACTTGAAAGAGAGAGTTTTACAAAAGAATTATAATTTCGATTTGGAAAGGAGAAATTTCGAAAGAAATTCTGATTCTAATTTGGAAGAGGGAATTTTCGAGGAAAATGATCATTTTGATTTGGAACAGGGAGTTTTTCAAAAGAATTACAATATTTGTTTAGAACGGGGAATTTTTGAAAAGAATTGTGGGCAATGGGATTGATGTGATGGGAGGACATGTGAAAAATACCATAGAATTTTACTTAATTAGTAAAAAATGAAGATCAACAATAAAAAAATTATAGAAAAATTAGATCAGCAAGTTCCCTCTTTTATTACGAAGCAATGTTTTAAAAGGAAAAGAAGACGCAATGAACATGCCTTCAAAGATAACATAAAACATGATTGTTATTCAATTTTATTTTGCAATTCAAGAAAAAATTAGGCACACTTGCGCAACGATTCCCTGATATTTCCAGGTTTTTCAACGCATATAAAAATTCCCAGAGAATTCCAGAGAATTCCAGGTTTTCCAGGTAAGGTATACACCCTGGGTATTTTTAACTATACTATAGTCTTTTCAAGTATAAAATTAACCATTCAAACCTGCATTGTGAATAGTCTAAATAATTATAATAGTTGAATTTCAAACAAAATAATTATAATTTCAATACAATAGTTAAATTTTTCACCAAATAGCTGAGTTTTCAAACTACAAAGACGAATTTTCAAAGAACAAGAATAATTTTCAGCCACAAGACGAATTTTAAACTGATTACATGAATCTTCAATCAAGTAGTTATATTTATAACTCAAAAAGCTAATTCCACACCAAAAAATGGAATCGTTAGAGTTCAAGTATAAAAATGTTCTTTTGACATAATATGAAACGAATTTTCAACAAAACAGATAAAGTTTCAAACAAAAGTTGTAGCTAGTATAAAAATATATCTTTTTTGTATTGTACACTTCTTGCCTAACACCATTATTTTCCGAGAACAAAAGGATTGCGTTGGAAAAACGATTAAAACAAGATAACAGTTACAGATATGCGTTTGGTCACACTTGTCCCCTTTTCCAGGTTCAAGTGGGGGTGGGGGGCTACGCATTTTCAAAGATGATTTTAAACCAGAAGATTAATTTTCTACAAGAATTTTTCTACAAAAAGGTTAATTTTCAACCAAATACTTTAATTTTTTATCAAATTGAGGAACTTTCAAGCAAAAAAATGAATTTTCAACCGAAAAACAAATTGAATTAAAAAAAAAAAATAAAAAAAATAAAAATAAAAAGGATGAATTTTCGAGAAAAAAAAATTAATTTGCCACCAAAAAACGAACTTTCAATAAAATACATGAATTTCCATCAAAATATTCAAATTTCAAACTCGAAAAGATCAATTTTCAATTAAGAATATCAATTTACAACCATAAATGGAATTTTTAGGTTAAAAAATTAATTTTCAACTAAAAAAAGGAATTTTTAACAAAATAGATAAATTTTCAACCAAAGAGATAAATTTTCAACAAAATAGTTCAACATTCAACCAAAAAGATGATTTTTTACCAGAAGATTAATTTTCTACAAAAAGGTAAATTTTCAACCAAATACTTTGATTTTCAACCAAAAAACAGATTAAATTGAGATTAAATTATATTAAATTAAATCAAAAAATAAAAAGGATGAATTTTCAAACAAAAAAATTAATTTTCTACGAAAAAAATGAACTTTAAAGAAAATACATAAATTTCCAACCAAATATTTAAATTTCCAACTCGAAAAGATCAATTTTCAATGAAGAATGTCAATTTACAACCATAAATAGAATTTTTAGGTGAAAAAATTAATTTTTAACTAAAAAAAAGGAATTTTTAACTAAATAGTTAAATTTTCAACCAAAGAGATAAAATTTTTTAACAAAATAGTTCAACAATCAACCCAAAAGATGATTTTAAACCAGAAGATTAATTTTCTACAAGAATTTTTCTACAAAAAGGTTAATTTTCAACCAAATACTTGTATTTGAATATTAATGATCAGGGATAATGAAAAATTGGTCAGAATAAAGATAGAGAATTTTGAAAATAATGTTTGTGGTGAAGGTTGAACCAATTTATTGAAAAATCATTTTTTTATTGTTGAAAATTCATCATTTTAGTTGAAAATTCATCTTTTTGGCTGAAAATTAATATTTTAAATTGAAAAATTAAACTTTTCCAGCTGAAGATTAATTATTTTTGTTAAAAATTCATTTCGTTGGTTGAAAGTTTAACTACTTAATTAAAAACTTTTTTTTGTTAGTTAAAAAATTAATTTCTTAATTTGAAAATGTAACTATTCTATTTTTGTTTGAAAATTAATTTTTTTTTATTGAAAATTCAACTATATACTCTGATAAAAGTTGAACCACTTTGTTAAAAATTAATTTTTTTTATTGAAAATTCAACTATATACTCTGATAAAAGTTGAACCACTTTGTTAAGAAATAATTTTTTTGTTTGAAAATTCATCTCTTGAGTTCAAAATGGAACTATTTTATTAAAAAATTTGTTTTTTTGGTTGAAAATTAATTTTTCAAATTAAAAATTGAACTATTCCAGTTGAACTACTTCGTTGAAACTGATTTTTTTTTGTTTAAAAATTAATTTTTTTTTGAAAAATGTAACTTCTCCATTTTTGGCTGAAACTTTATTTTTTAATTCGAAAATTAAATTAAATTGTGTAAAAGTTGAACCACTTTGTTAAAAATTAATTTTTTGTTTGAATATTTATCTCTCAGGTTGAAAATTGAATTATTTTATTGAAAATTCGTTATTTTTTTATTTAGAATTAAATTTTTAACTGAAAATTGTAACTTCCTTTTTTTTATTGAAAAATAATCTTTTTAGTTAAAAATTCGTCTTTATTGCTAGAAAACTAATCTGAATTTTCAACTAAAATGATGAATATTTAACTGGAACACTTGAATTATCAACCAAAAAAATGAATTTTTAAACAAGAAAATTAATTTTCACGCAAGAAGATCAATTTTCCACCAAAAAATACGACTTTACAACAAAATAATATTTTTTCAACGAAATAGTTTAATTTCCAACTAAAAAAGAACAATTTTAAAGGAAATACTTGAATTTTTAACGAAAGAAGATCAGTTTTCAACCAAAAATGGAATATTTGATTATTCAATTAAAATAAATTAATTTTCCACCAAAAGACACAACAAATTTTCAATCAAAGTGATGAATTTTTAACTAAAATGATGAATCTTTAACTGGTGTAGTTGAATTTTCAACCAAAAAGATGAATTATCAACTAAAATTATGAATCTTTACCAAGAATGCTTTAATTTTCAACCAAAAAAAATTAATTTTTAAACAAGAAGGTTAATTTTCTAGCAAAAAAGACGACTTTTCAACAAAATACTTGCATTTTCAACCAAATTCTAACCGAATTTTCAGCTAAAATGATGAATCTTCCAGTGGAATAGATGAATTTCAAACCAAAAACATGAATTTCGAACTAAGGAAGATCAATTTTCAACCAGAAATGAAATAGTCAATTTTTCAGTTAAAAAAATAATCATTTTTAACAAAACTGATGAATTTTCAACAAAAATGAATAATCCTCAACTGAAAAAGTTAAATTTGTAATAAAAAAAGATTGATTTTTAACTAAATTGATGAATATTTAACAGGAATAGTTGAATTTTTTAACCAATAAGGTACATTTTTCAACCAAGAAAGTTAACTTCTAGCAAAAAGGACGAATTTTCAACAAAATATATGAATTCTCAACCAAAAAGTTAAACTTTTAACTAAAAAAGATGAATATACAAAATTGATTTGCTACAAAAAAAGACGAATTTGCAACAAAATGTATACATTATTAACCAAATAGTTGAAGTTTCTACCGAATTGTTGAATTTTCGAGCCGGAACTACGAATTTTCTACAAAACAGTTGAATTTTCAATCCGAAAAAACGAATTTTCAACAAAAAATTTAATTTTTAAGCAAAAAAAGGTTAATTTTTATCAAGCAGTTGCATTTTCAATAAAAAATGTTGAATTTTTACATAAAGAGATGAATCTAATTGCAGTTTGAAACCAAAAATATGAGTGCTCATCAAAATATTTGAATTTAAAGTTTGAAAAAATTATTAGTCAAGAAAGAAAAAAAATTCAAACCACATTTCTGAAGTTTCGAGACAAAAGGTCGATTTTCCAACAAAACAGTTGAATTTTTTATCCAGAAGTATGACTTCTTAACAAAATTGCTGAATTTTCAACAAAGTAATTCAATGTCGCAATAAATAATACAATTTTTAACAAAAAATTTAATAGTAGACTTTTCAATGAATTTTCAACTAAAAACGTTTTCCTTTAGATTATATTGATTCAGTTGAAATTTAAGTAAAAAATGAGAAAGTAAGGAAACGACAGTGCAGCATGCTATATATGATTAGAAATTGGGATCATTTATAGGCTAAAGAATAAAAATTTTTATGAAAATTGAAGTTTGTTTAAAAAAAAAATTTATTAATAAAGCGAGTCCGAGGTCTGTTGTAACCCAGGAAATAAAATAAAAATTGCCTAATTTGTGATTGTGATTGTGTTTGAAATTTTTAATAATGTTTTTCGCGTTTTTTGAAAATTAAACAGTCTTGAAATATATTATTTAATTAGTGGTGTGTTGATTGTGGGAAAAGTATTCAAATCTATGATATACTCTTGTACGCAAAATTAGCGTCAACTTTTTGAATTTCTATCCAAAATAAGCATTTTGAGACGCTATTAACCAGCTTCTGCTGAATTTCATGGAAATTAGAAAACACAATGAAATTTTGAAAATTTAGGTGGATTTTTTTGATTGTTCCAAAATTAAGGTCGGTTTTTTTTATTTTAGAATATTGGCCACAACGTTCATTCTGGAACAAGATTCTGGTTCCGATTCCGGACGGACGGAGACATTCTCCCCCTTTCTTCTCTCTTTTTTCTTCTTTCTCATTTAGTCACCAACCAATTTGTAAATTTCACCAAATTTAATTCAAAGAACCTTTTAGATTGGACCCGAAGTAAAAAGGTTCCATAAGGTTTCGGGTCCGAACTGGGACTTTTAATTTCTTAAGGGTCCGAGTCTGGACCAAACCCTCGCTGGACCATTTGTTTCCCCGGACCCTTTAAAAGTAAGGGGTACGATCGCAGAGATAACTATTTTTGCTGGTTTAGGCAGAGTATCGACTGCCTTTCTGAATTAAATATAAAATAAATTTAATAACATTTTCTGGAGTCCAAGATCCTAGATATACAACTCTGATTACTGAAAATATTAATTTCTTATCAATACATAATATATTATTATTACTAAAAGTGAGCTGCAAAGAAAAGGGATGTTTTACCATATATAATATACTTTTTTCAGTTTTGGGTACGAAATCGGGATTTTGACTTCATATTCGGAATCAGCACCCCAAAAAACTATAAACACCGAGAAAAAAATATTCTTCGTTTAGGAGGATTCCTCTTATCTTGATGCCATTTTTCCTCTACAATATGGTATCGAAAGTATTCTCTTAATTTGAAAAGATTGTTTTCTCTTGAAGAGGATTATTCTCAAATCAAGAGGATCCTCTTAAAGGAGAAGAATCCTTAATGTTCTTTCAAAATCCTTTTAAATAATCCAAAATTCTTTGAAACCACATACTATTTCTTTTTAATTTCATGAAATCATCAAAATCCCTGGTGATTGCATACCTTTTTTTAATCTCTTGAAAATTCATAGAAATCCTTGAAAGTACCCGAAAATATTAAAATTGCTCTGAAATCTTTTAAAATACATTAACATTTGTTTAAGCGTTTGTATCTTCCTGGGGATCTTTTTTAATACCTTACAATCTATCAAATCTTTTGAAGTCCCTTAAAATCCCTTCATATTCTTGAAATCTTCTAAAATTATTTGAAAACATTTTGAAATCTTTAAAATATTTGAAATCCCTTAATTCTTGTAAATCAAATCATTGAAATCCATTAAGATATTATAAAATTCGTTGAAATCCCGTGAAGTTACATAAAGTCTGATGATATTCCTACAAATCTCATGAAATGTTTGAAGCGCTATGAAATCCTTAGAGATCCTGGAAAACTTATTGAAAAATCTTATTAAAAGCCTTTAAAATGACTCAGAATTACGACAATCTGCAAAATACAATAAAATTCCTTAAAAGATATTTCAAACATTTAAATAATCTTCGAAATCCTCCGAAATCCCTTGGGATCTTCTTTAATATCCTAAAATCGTATAAATCCTATAAAATCATTTTAAATCTTTCAAAATTCAAGAAGATTCTTTAACGCCTGATATTAACCAAAATGTTTGAAATTATCTAGAAAACCTTGAAATCCTACAAAATCCCTTCATTTTTGTAAAATTGTTTGCAATGAATAGAAATATTATAAAATGTTCAGAACTTTTTATATCTATTGAAATCCGTTAAAAATACCCTGCAACTCTTAAATACACTTAAATCTTCAAAAATCCTTACAAAGTTTACCCCCTAATCTCGCATAATAGCATCCCGGAGCCTCCTTCTCCGACTTTCCCTCCATTGGGGGGGGGGGGGGGGAACTACGTGTTCTCCCGCTTTTTTTAAACGGACTCTCTACCTCGCTTTTCTCCGGTCTCTCTTGGCTGTCTCTCTTCCTCTTCAAAAGATCCTCCCGGTCACTTGCGCTAGACGCTCTCTCCCTTACCTTCTTGTTACCTTCGTTCCCACCGTTTCGTTTTCTCCCTCTCCCCGACGTGCTGCTCGACACCGGACCACGCACTGTTGGCCGTCGTAGCACGTGGAAAATTTCCTCCCCTTCAATTTCACTACCAGCTGATATTTCCACCAAAAATATTTTAATTTTCAGTCAAAAACAGTTGAATTAAACCAAAAAATTCGAATTTTTGATTAAAAAAACTTGAATTTACAACCCAAAAATATGCATTTTCTACCAATATAATTCAACTTTCTAACAAAAATGGAATAGCTACATTATCGGTTAAAAAAATTAATTTTCAACAAGAAAAAAAGAATTTTCAAAAAAATAGTTCAATTTTTTACTAAAATAATGAATCTTAAACCAAAAAAATTAATTTTTTGTTTTGAAAAATTAATTTCCAGAGATCATTTTTAAAGATTTCAAAACATTCAACAAGATTTCGGAAAGAAATCTGGAAGATTTTACGGCAATTTTTATCATTCTTTTGGGGATTTTAAAAATTTTGTAGGAAAACTTCGAATAATTTAAAAGTGTATTTAGAAGTATTTTAAAACTTTAAAAAAAAAATTTATTTTGAATTAAGAAAAGAATTAAAAACAAAATGTAGGTTTTTGAAGATTTAAAAAAAAATCAGAACCTTTTTAAGAATTTTGAACCTTTTCAAGAGAATGTTATGTTAGTGTTTTAATCTCAATTATTTTCCAAAAAATTGTTTTTTTCAATTTGAAAATTACAAAATATGGTTGAAAATTGAACAATTTGTTTAAAAAGTAAATTATTTGTTAAAATTCAATCGTTTTATAGAAAATTTGTTTCCCTAATTTGAAAAGTCATCTTTTTTTTATAAAAACTAAATATTTTATCGTAAATAATGCAACTTTTTGCTTGAAAATTCTTGTATTTTGTTGTAATTTCGTTTTTTTTTTTGCGTACAAAGTTAATCATTTTTTCTAAAAATTTATATTTTTCATTGAATACTCAACTAGTAGAAAAATAAAATATTTGTTTAAAAATTGAACTTTTTGGTAGAAATTTAACTATTTGATAGAAAAATTGACTTTTTCTTCGAAAATTAATATGTTGGGGTAGAAAATTGAATTTTTTTGTAGAAAATTATCTTTTTTTGGGGGCTCAGAGTTCAACAATCTGGTAAAAAAATTTTTCTTTCTTGACTGGAAAATCTTTCATGGTCCAAAATTGAACTCTGGTTGAAAATAAATTCGATTAGATTAAATATTCATTAATTTTGCTGAAAAATCTTCATTTTTAGTTGAATACAACTGGTTGAAAATAATTTTATTTAGATAATAAATTTGTTTGAATTGAAAATTTTAATTTTTCACTTATGTTTAAAAATATCGCTTTTTCCGTCAAAAAATTATCCATGCAGTTGAAAATTGATTTATTTCGTTAAAATTTAATATTTTTTGTTTCAATATTCAAATACTTGTTAGAAAATTCGTCGTTTTTGGTTACATTCAACTGGTTTAAAATTCATTTTATTTGTTTAAAATTAACTTTTTCAACTGAAAAATTAATTATTTCATTTTCGGCTAAAAATTCATCTTTTTAGTTTTTAAATTTAACTATCTGGCGACGACAACGACAGACAGACACCGACGTAAAAACTATTTCTTCTGACTCAGAGGGCCTCAAAACGTCAACATTTGATGGCATCCGCGAAATACATTTTTCACATGAAACCAATACCCTCTTATTATGATGAGAATGAAAATAGACAAATATAATTTCCCAATTTACCTTTTGTATCACTTAATCAAATAATTTCTTAAATCTAATACACTACGTATGATAGTATATAATAAGCCATCATTAAATTAGAAGACTTTCGTTTATTGCATTTTACAAAATAAAAAAGTAATCAATGCGAATCGGTATAGGATATAGCTAGAAGAAAGAAATCATTGCGAACTGCGTCAAACAAATTCTTAAATCTTTAAAGAAACATATAATTGGAAATACTCCCTAATTAAAAATATATTGACTGAACCACGGAGATTCAGATAATTGGAAAGTTCGAAACCTAAATAGTGAAGATTGTTTCAATTTAATCTATTTATTTGATTAAAATCGAGATTGTTGAATTTGTAACTTTATACGAATTTTTATTTTATTTTGTTATGGGTAACAATTGAATCGAAAAATATTATAAAAAAACTGTATATTATTTATTCTAGGTTGGTTCTATACGAAAGAATGAATCAAAGTTATAATTTTGTATATGAATTTCAATTTAACTTCATGATTTTTTTATGTATTACTATCTCCTGCAAAAACAAGACGAGTAAACCTTATTTGGGATATTTCTGCAAAGTTTCATCAAAGTTGATCAATTGATCTTGGCTGTAGGTGCATCTTTATGTCAAAAATGCAAATTTTTCTTATGAATTTAAATCTAACGTTTACCTTGTTCGTCTTAGGTTTCGTCAATAAAAGTGCACATATCAGCCATAAAATCTGAAATAAACATGATCTAATATTGTATCGATTTAAATCGATGTGATCGATTTTCAATCGAAAGTAGTCGCAATAGTCGATTGCGAGTCGATATTAATCCTTAAAATCGATTAGGAATAAAATCTCATGTTTAGTCGATAATTAATTAAGGTCGAGTCGATAATAATCGAAAAAATTCGTTCAAGCACGAAACTAATCGAAAAGTTCGACTTTCAATCTCTTCTTATTACAAACCTTGACACTTTCGATTACTTTAATCGAGCTTTGTTTGATTCGAATCCAAGAAGGGATATTTCAAATTTTCCCGAGTATAAAAATCGATTTTCGATCGATGTTAATCGATAGAGTCGATTTTAAGTCGAAGTTAGTGAGACGAATCGATTTTTATTCCTAGTGTTCGGGACAATAGTTTTTTAATCGAAAGTAGTCGTAATAATAGAGTGCGAGTCGATATTAATCGTAACAATCGATTTTCTATCGATTTCTTGAACAAAGTCGATTGAAGGCGTACTAATCTAAAAATTTGACCTTCAGTTCTCTTTAAATTAAGAATAAAATCTAATTTGTAGTCGATAATTAATTGAGATTGAGTCGGTAATAATCGAGAAAACTCGATTAGGCACGACCTTAATCTAAAAATTCGACTTTCAATCGCCTTTTATTACGAATCTCGGCACTTTTACCGACTTTAATCGTTTAATCGATTATTGTCAAGTATAAATCGATTCTGTCGATTCTGTTCTAACGAGAATCGAATATTTCGTTCAATTTAGAATTAAAATAAAATGTTTTAATTATCCTTGGTTAAAAGTCAACTTTCTCGATTATTAATCGATGTGAAATAGTATTGTTTCATTATTATCGATATATAAATCGATTAATTCGTTTAAGGTCATGTGACGAGGGGGTCACGTGACCGGCGTCCTATCGACAGGATCATATTTAATCATGGAAATTCGTTGTCTGGTATAATTTGTTTATTTTATAAACAAATTATTGAAATATTTACTAAGAGCCTTTTTGCTAAAATTATTAATAACATTTCTTTTTTGTTTTTACTTAAGTGAAAAAACACCACTTTTCAGTATTATTCCCAGACAATATTATTAAAAATAATAAATTGTGTAAACAATTATGTTTGTTAACTTTCATTAATTTTCAGCATGCTCTATGTGGAAAGTGGACAAGAAAGGAAAATTAAAAAAAAAAAAAACCCCAACTATCTAGCATTAGTATAGAAGATGATAGTGATAACAAATAAAAATTGATATTAACAATCATTTATGTTAAATTTCAATAATTTTTAACTCGCTCTAAGTTTCTAAGTGAAAAGTGGACAAAAAGTGACAATTTTCAGAAAAAATGTAAAATTTCTATCATTATTCAAAGAGAATATTATTAAGAATCATATTAAATTGTTTAAACAATTTTTGTTGTTGAATTTAACTGATTATTGCCTCGCTGTAACTTGATATTTGAAAATAAGTCGAAAAATTCGGCAAAAATCGTGACTCTAACATTATTCAAAGAGAAAATTGCTGAAAAACAATAATAAATTGTTTAAACAATTATGATTGTCAACTTAAATTATCAACTCATGCTGAATACAAAATGGACAATTTTAGAAAAATACTACAACATTCTAGCATTATTCTAAAAGAATATTATTATAAATAATATTTAATTGTTTGAACAAATCTTTTTGTTAACTTGCATTGTCAAAGAAGATTCCAAAATATTTTGAGGCAATTTTTCAATTTTGCTTGATATTCTTGTGAAAAATTTAAATGATTTTTTGTTTTGAAAAATTAATTTTAAGAGAAAATTAAAAAACTGTTTGGTCGAAGTGAAACTTTTTTGTTGGAAATTAATATTTTCGGGTTGCAAATTCAAATGTTAAAAATTAAGTTTTTCAACTGAAAAGACAACTATTCCATTTTTGGTTAAAAAATCATCGTTTTCAGTTCATAATTCATGTAGTTGATTGAAATTTTAATTGTTTTTTTTTCTTTCATGAATGAAAAAACTTTTTGGCTGAAAATTAAATTTTTTGGGGAAAATTCACACTTTCGGATTTCAAATTCAACTGCCTTATAGAAAATTCGTACTTTTTACCTTGATAATTATACAATTTGTTAGACAAATCAAATATTTGCTTGAAAATTCAACAATTCAGTTTATTTTTTTTTCTTTCTCGAATGAAAAATCTTTATTAATTAAAAATTCCACTTTTTTGTTGAAAATTCAACTGTTTGGTCGAAGGGAAACTTTTTTGTTGGAAATTAATATTTTCGGGTTGCAAATTCAAATGTTAAAAATTAAGTTGTTCAACTAAAAAGACAACTATTCCATTTTTGGTTAAAAAATCATCGTTTTTAGTTCATAATTCATGTATTTGATTGAAATTTTAATTGTTTTTTTTCTCTCTTGAATGAAAAAAGTTGTTGGTTGAAAATTAAATTTTTTGGGGAAAATTCACGCTTTCGGATTTCAAATTCAACTGCCTTATAGAAAATTCGTCCTTTTTACCTTGATAATTAAACAATTTGTTAGACAAATCAAATATTTGCTTGAAAATTCAACAATTCAGTTTATTTTTTGTATTTTTTGAATGAAAAATCTTTATTAATTAAAAATTCTACTTTTTTGTTGAAAATTCAACTGTTTGGTCGAAGTGAAACTTTTTTGTTGGAAATTAATATTTTCGGGTTGCAAATTCAAATGTTAAAAATTAAGTCCTAGATAATTCAGCTTTTTGGCTACAAAAATCATCAATTTCATTGAAAATTCATGTATTTCGTTAACAATCCGTCTCTTTTAAAAGAAAATTAATCTTCTTGGTGTAAAGTTGAAAATTCAATTCTTTTGTTGAAAATTCTTTCTTTTTTGTCAAAAATTAATTTTTTCATCTGCAAAATTAACTATTCCATTTTTGGTTAAAAAATGATTCTTCATGAGTGAAAAATTAACTATTTGGTAGAAAATTCATTTATTTTGTTGAAAATTCATCTTTATATGTAGAACATTAATTTTGTTTGATAAACATACGTCTTTTTGGTTACGGATTCAATTTTTTCGTTACAAATTCATGTTTTTTGTTGAATTTAACTGATTGAAAATTTGTTGTGGAAAATTATTTTCTTTGGTGGACAATTCATCTATTTTGTCGGAAAGACGTTTCTTTTGCTTCAAAGTACAAGTATTTGGTTGTTAATGCAACTTTTTGGTTACAAATCTGTATCTGTACTTGCATTTTCATACATCATTTTTCTCATACCTAATAGCTATTGATAGCTATAACTATCTTCGATTTTTTATGTCGAAATAAAACAAGAAAATGTGTGCGTTCTAAAAGGAACGTTTTAGTCTCTTGTATAATTTACATCACTAGTTTTTCTTCTATTTTTTATGAATTTATCTGCAAAACAAGTGCAAAGTAAGGGACTTCTAAAAATTTAGGTACATTGTTATTGGACCCAACCGTACAAAGTTTCATTCTTTATTTCACTATAAAGTGCAAAATAAGTCATTCTGAGCCACCCTGTAAAGTTCATTATTAACAATTATTTTTTTAGCTTGACATTAAAATCTTTTTACATTACCATTCGCAGCATCTGAAAGTGAGAGCAAATGAACACAAGCTTATCATCCCTAAAAATCGGTTAAAATCATTGAATTTCCGTAAAATATATCAAAATATCACAAGATTCTTTTGCAATTTTTTAAATCCCTTCTAAATTTGTCGGAACCCCTTTATATTTTCTAAAATCTGATGACACCCTTCAAAATCTTTATAAATCTTTTGAAATCTCTTTAAATTTCTTTAAATCTTCTCAATCACATCAAAATCACCTGATATCCTTTGAAATTGGGTAAAATATTTCGCTATTATATGAAAACCTTTAAAATCTTTTGGAATCGCGTGCCTAATCAGAAAATATTTCTTGAAATTCTTTCTCAAATTGTACAAGCTAATTTCCCCAAACTCTTAAAATCTGTGAAAATCGTTTTAAATCCTATCCTAAAACTTTTGTAAGCCCTTGGAATCTTTCAAAATTTCTTGAAATTTTATGAAATCCCTGAAAGGCTTTGGAAATCTCTTTAAATACCGTAAAAATTATGTTATTCTTTGTAATACACTGTATTTCTTTGAATCTTACGTTAAAAAGGGGGGTGGGGAATCATAAATCTAACGTTTTGTTACAATAGGGGGAAAGGGGTCTAGAATGTCAAAACTCAGCCTTAACTAATCGCTTAACGTTCCCTCATTGGAGTTAATTAAAAATCTTACATCTATTTCTTTCCTCTGAAGTGTACTATATTCGTAGATCTGTTGATCGAATTTCAAATTTACAAGGAGAGGTCACGAGATATGCGTCGCTCAATACTCAAACCTCCATATCTCGGAAACTAGGGCCCATTGGATCAAAAGAAAAAATACGCACTTAATGGATTTTCATGTACTTCAACCCTGTGAAGCCGCAGTCGATTCAGCGACGCACATCTTGCAACCTCTTTTTGTTATAGATTTTTCTTTTGGAGATTAGTATCAATCTTAAACTAGAGTAGTTGAATTTTCAAACAAAAAACAAAAAATACGACTTTCAAAAAAATAAAAGAATTTTCAACGAAATATTTGAATTTTCAACTGAAAAAGACAAATTTTCAATCCAACAGTTGAATTCTGAACTTAAAAAGATCCATTTTCAACAAAAAATGGAATAGTTAAGTTTTAATTGAAGAACATAAATTTTCCACAAAAATGAAGAATTTTCAACTGGAATAGTTGAATTTTAAACCAAAAAGATTAATTTTTTAACAAAAAAGAAGACTTTCAAGAAAATAAATGACTTTTCAAGAAAGTAGTTAAATTTCCAACTAAAAAAGATCAATTTTCAATCAAAAATGGAAATACATTTTCTGTTGAAAAATTTAATTTTTCACGAAACTGGTGAATTTTTCATTAAAATTATAAATCTTTAACTGGAATAGATGAATTTAAAACAAAAAAGACGATTTTTTAACTAAAATGATGAATCTTTAACTGGAATAGTTGAAATTTCAATAAGAAAATTAATTTTCTATCAAAAAAGACGATTTTAAACAAAATAAATCAATTTTTAACCAAAGAATTGAATTTTGAACTAAAAAAGATCAATTTTCAATCACAAATATAATAGTTTAATTTTCAATTACAAAAAATTAATTTTCCACCAAACTGACGAATTTTCAATCAAAAATGAAATAGTTTAAATTTCGTAATTTTGTATTATTTTTCACGAGTAAATGCTGTAAATATAACAAATTCGTGATAATTTGTGAACCAATAGGAAAAATTCATAAATAATTTATTTAAGTACTTATTAATTTCAGAAAATTTTCCGCGTAATTCAAATATTGTATTTTTAAATATCGTATATTTAAAGAGAAAAGGGGAAAAAGGGGAATTTCACGATTGACCCATAATATTGATACATTTTATTAAAGAGTAGAGAACTTGTGGTAATTTATGTATTTTTGAAATCGATTTTTATAATAAAAAATTTTCCATTCTCATAATTAAAAGTTGATGCGAGAATAGAAAAGATGGTTGATTTAAGACGAATCGATTGACCTATAATATTGATACATTTTATTGAATAATGAGGAAGCTGTAGTAATGCATAATATTTGAAAATACGGTTTTTTATAGTAAAACTTTATTCCTTAACATAATTAAAAATTGATGAAAAAATTCAAAAAATTCCTTGCTTCGAGAATAATCGATTGATCTATAATATTAATACATTTTATTAAAGAGTAAGGAAGTCATCGTCATTTATATTATACTCAAAATCGATTTTTATAGTAAACATTTTTTCATTCTCATAATTTAAAGTTGATGTGAGAATAGAAAAGATGTATTGATTCGAAACGAATCGATGGACTTATAATATTGATACATTTTATTGAAGAATAAGGAAGCAATAGTAATGCATAATATTTGAAAACACGGTTTTTTATAGTAAAACTTTATTCCTTAACAAAATTAAAAATTGATGCCAGAATGGAGAAGATTCCTTGATTCGAGGCAAATCGATTGACCTATAATATTAATACACTTTATTGAAGAGTAAGGAAGTTACGCTCATTTATAATATTTGAAACATCTGTTTTAAAAAGAAAAACTTTTTTCCTCGACATAATTCAAAGTGGATGCATGAATAGAAAAGACTTTTTGATCATAAATTTTAAAATATAATAATAATAATAATAATCTATTTTAAAATTTATCAAAATAAAGACTGTGGTTTGTCTATTAATAAAAAAAATCACTAATGCTTCCTCTATGAGGAAGCAAATACATTTGCTATCGGAATTCCAAGGAATCCACTTGCAATCCCAGATAACCCACTCGTAAACCGTACTAGTTCAAGTAAACTGGATAATACCCACTTCTAAAGCGAATAATTCCAAGTAATATAAGTTACCGAGTATAATCCCAGTTAATCCAGTATAATCCCAGGTAATCCACTTTTAATCCCAAGTGATCAACTCATAACCCGAGGTAATCCAAGTAAGCTAGATAATCTATTTAATCTGAGTAATCCATGTAAATAATCCACTGTTAATCGCAGGTTACCCTCTTTTTTACCAGAGTAATCCAAGTAATCAGAAAAATCAGAGCAATCCATGTGATGTAGTATAATTACAATTAATCCAGTACAATCCCAGGCAATCCACTTGTTATCCCAAATAATCCACTTTTAATTCCATAAAATAAACAAACGATCCACTCTAAATCCGAGGTAATCAACTCGTAATCCGCAGTAATCCAAGTAATCTAGATATTACAAATAATCCACTATAATCCCACTCAATACACTTGTAATAATAAATAAATACAATAAACACAATAAACTTATAATCCTAAATGTACCATCTGAGGCAATCCTCTTGTAATTCCAGGTAATAAACATAATCCTGGTAATTCACTTGTAATCAAAGGTAATCAACTTACAACTCCAAACAATCCACTTGTATTCCCAGGTAATCCACTTGTAAACTGAAGTCATTCATGTAATTCGGATAATCCGAATAATCCGAATAAACCAGCATAATCACAATCAATCCGGCCAACTCCCGGCAATCCACTTGCAATACCAAATAATCCACTTATATTTTCAAGCAATCCGCTTTCAATCACAGGTAATCAACTTTTAAACCGGTGTAATTCAAGTAATCCGAAGAATTCAAATACTACACTTGTAATCCAGACAATCGAAATATTATAAGACCGCACCCCTAATCCTTTTCCAGCCCATCGTTGGGGGGCAGGAAGGCACCCCTGTGGATTTTTACAAAATAATGTAAGATCGTACCCCTACCAATTTTCCAACGCCGCGTGGGGGCGGTCAGGCACTCCTGTGACTAGTCACAAAAATATTATAAGATCGCACCCCTATCCCTTTTCTAGCTCTTCGTGGTGGCGCGAAGGCACCCCTGTGAATTTTTACAAAATTAAAGTAAGGTCGTACCCCTGCGCCTTTTTCAATGCCGCGCTGGCGTTGGTATGTTTATCCCAAAATTCTTGAATCCTGAACTTATCAAGCTTAATTTTCAACCTAATTAAGTTTTAACCAAAAAATTGATTTTCTACCAAAAAAGGCGCATTTCCAACAAAAAATATAAATTTTTAACCAAACAGGTAAATTTTCTACCAAATTGCTGAATTTTCGAGCTGAAAATATGTATTTTCTACAAAACAGTTAAATTTTCAACTCGAGAATGTGAAGATTCTCCAAAAAAGTTCATTTGCAATGAATAAGATGAATTTTCATTTAGAAAAATGAATTTTCAGTTAAAAGAATAAATTTAAAAATAAAAAAAATAAAAAAGATTTTCAACTAAAATTATTAATCTTGAACCAAAAAATTAAGTTTTTAGATAGTAGTTGAACTTTCAACGAAGGAGTTTCGTTTTTCACGAAAAAAGGCGAATTTCCAGCAAAATACATACATTTTTAGCTAAATAGTTTGTATTTTTATTTATTCAAGAAAGTCCCTAGGGCTAAATAGCCCTCTAAGGAACAGGATATTACAGGGTCATTGCAAATTTGTGCAAGCACTGATCGGCAGTATACTTGATTAAACTTATAATTTAATCTATAAACTAAATATAATAAATAAATTTCTTCCGATCTAAATCTAAAATTTCGTGCACAAACTCACAGGCCGTTTGCCCTTACTACCCTCGTACTCATTGTCGAGAATAAATTCTCTAGCCTGGTCGCCTAGATAGTGAGAAAGAGTGATCGAGACCCGGTTACAAGAGTAAGTTAACAAGTCTATGGCCTGCCTCGAGATCCCCTAGATCCTACGAGATCGCTCCTGAGCTTTCTAGTACCATTTCCGGGCTGAGCATCTACATTTTGAAGAATTCACCGTCTGCGAGAATTGCAAGGATGGGAAAGTCGCGACTGCACGTTTTGTGCCTGCCTGGATGCTGAGGCCCGTCTACAAATCTTTTAGTCTTGTCCTAATTCAACAGGGACCCTACTTCGAATGCAATGCGTTTGAATTCATATGAATGCATGATCCAGGTCAACTAAAAACATTTTTCATTCAAGTGTATGCGTCGATACTTTAAACAGCTAACTCTGGTTTATTAGTCCAGAATAACCGCCACTGAGCTACGAGAATATCTACTAAACCTTCACGATAAATTCCATATGCCCCGCAGGTTAGTTTTTCTGTTACGTGTTAAATTTTATAAATCAACACTTGCTGAAATTCGCCGTTATGTATTGGGACGAATTCAAATGTGTATTTCACTCCCACGAATTCAGACGCATTGATCAATGATTTTTGCACTGTATTTGCATGTGTAGAAAGATTTAAAATTGAAATACAATCTTCATGAATTCACAAGCATTGACATATAGGTCCAATGTGTCATTGTCGCAAAGCAGGATTCGCAGGGTGTCTTAGTATTTTCATTTCAATTCGTATCTTTTAGAAAAAAAGTGTACGCAATGATAGATTAGGTCTACGATAATTAAGTGAGAACAGTTTATAACATTTATATTTTACAATTTGTTTAAATTTCATAGAATTCGACCGTAATTTTTTAATCATATTTCTAAAGTTAAGAAGAAAAAGATATTTAGCAGTACAAAAACGAAACAAAATGTTATGGTTGAGGTTGGATTAAGGATGTCAGAAAGGAATTAATATGCTATTAGTATCTTCTAATCAGACCTTTTTTTCCAAAGTAATCTCGATTCCAGGATTTTCATATCTTTGAATAAGCTATGGGATGTCATGAGTTTTTTGGTTAGTAAGAAATAGGGAGAAATCAAATTTTTAATCAAAATTAAAAAAACGTCAAAAGATTGAAAACAAGTTTTGTCATTAATTCTATTTATTTTTATTTCAAATAGGCGCTTCATATCTGTTTCATTAGAAGGTGAACTGTTGAATCAATTATCAATTTCAAACTTCTGTCAAAATTAATCCTACTTCATCAGCGTCATATTCAAAGTTTTAAAATTTCTAATGCAGCTATATAATATATATTTTGTTGACCTTTTATTTACGCTGTGTAAGCATAATAGCGGTAAAAGACGAACTGCAAACTACGCCATGTTCCTAACTTCGTACCTATAACATAGTCGCAAATGATTTCAAAATTCGTAATAAATTATTTAATTACATCCTTATCTCATCAGTCATTTGACTTAGTCCGCGGCTTTGATGGAAAACCGAGTTCTTTTTCACCTTAGAACAAGTATAAAAAAAATGTAATCGGTAATACCAACTGCCGAGCGTGCAAGAAAGAGCCAGAAACACTTGAACATGTTCTTATTGGATGCTCAAAGTATGCACGCTACTGGTACATAGAAGACACAATGCGGATCTTAATGTGTTATATTATCATTTGAGGCACTTCTATGGTGTTGATCTATTGCCCGTCTTGCCATACACCCAAGGAGAACTCCTATATACCTATCTACCCTTCACCTATATACCCATTCACACATCATTACTTTACCACCGAGCAATTCACGCCTACCCCGAAAGGGAAACGGCTTAATGATATAACTTGAATTCCATTGATTTAAATTCCATTATTCCTTCATTATTCCTCCATTATTCCTTAAATTCCATGAATTCCGTGAATTCCTTGAATTTCGTAAATTTCTGCAATTCCTTCAATTACATGAATAATATGAATTCCATGAATTCCACTAATTTCGTGAATTCCGTGAATTCTATTGATTCAGTGAATTCGTTCAATTCCATGAATTTCGTGAATTCCTCGAATTTCATTAATTCCTTGAATTCCGCGAATTCCATGAATTTCTTTTCTTTCGTGAATTCCATTAATTCAGTAAATTCCTTCAATTCAATGAATTCTGTAGATTTCGTGAATTCAATTAATTATTTGAATGTCGTGAATTCCTTGAACTCCATTAATTTCTTGAATTTCTTGAATTCCGGGAATTCCGTAAATTCCGTGAACCCCATGAATTCCGCGAATTTCATGAATTCCGTAAAATCCACGAATTTCGCGAATTCCATGAATTCTGTGAATTTCAATTATTCCTTGAATTTCATTAATTCTTCAAATACCGGGAATTCCATGAATTTCGCGAATTACGTGAATTCCATTGATTCAGTGAATTCCTTCAATTCAATGAATTCTGTAGATTCCGTGAATTTCTGGAATTCTTTCAATTACATGAATTCCGTTAATTCCATAAATTCCGTTAATTCCCTGAATTCTGTGAAGTACGTGAATTTCACGAATTCCATGAATTCCTTAAATTCCGTGAATATTATGAATTCCTTGAATTTAATTAATTATTTGAATGTCGTGAATTCCTTGAATTCCATTAATTTGACTTTAAGGAGTACTTCCAAAAGTTGAAGGCCCGCTGGAAGAAGTTGTAGCTTCTAAAGGGGAGCAATTTGAAGGGAATATCATCGCCATTTACCAGAATTTTATTCTGACCAGATCGGGACTGTATGGGGGCTGTCGAAGTTCTGTAAGGCAGCGTTGCACCAGAAATTGCTGAATAAGCTGCGATGACCTCCCTGGTTCCACATTTTGAGGTGTTTCGGCCGTTTTGGACCAAGCAATATTCTCGATGATTGATGAAAATTGGTATCTTAACTTTAGAGCTGAAATATAGTTCCAATAAAAAATACTAAAAAAACTTAAAATTGTAAGTTTAATTTTTGAAGTTGAATGATTTTTTTTTACAATAATCGATTTCTGGTGAAAAACGCTATACTCTGTTATTGTTCAAATATTGCAAATATTCTTTAAGAACTAATTATTTTTTGTTAACAATAGCAAATTTAGATGGAAATCACAAACATAATATAAGATTGAACTATATTGTAAAAATGTATATATATTTTTTAAAGCTAGACAATAATTTATTTTGTTTCGTTATAAATATTTTGAAATAATTTTCAATCTTATCTTAAAATAAATTTTTCAAAATAAAAAATCATTTTAATTTTCTCAGAAATCTTTGAAGAAAAACTTTTTTATTTTCTTGAAACCTTTCGAAACTTTTCAAAAGTTCCTTTTTTTCGAAACTTCAAAGACCTACATCTTGCTTTCAATTTCTTGAAATTGTTTCAAGTTAAAATGTTTTTTTTTAAATACTGCTACAAATGCCAAAATTGCTTTTAAATCTATCAAATTCCTTTTCGATAATTTTCGAAACCTTTCGAAGTTTTTTCAATTTTTTTCAATTTTATCTTAAAATTCATTGTTCAAACTTGAATATCAAAATTTCTAAAAAAAACGGCAACTATCTAGCAATACTAAAGCAAAAGATAGTTATAAACAATAATAATTTGTTTAAAGAATTAGGTTCATTCAATTGCATCAATTATCACCTCATACTAATTGAAATGTGAATATGTGAAAAATTATTTTAAAAACTACAACTTTCTACCATTATTCTAGGAGAATAATGTCATATATTACAATGAATCATTTAAATAATTATTCATACTATATGTTATTCATGATTGATTCGCTCTAATTGAAAAGTTGATAATAAGTCGTATATTGAAAAAAACCAAGACTTTCTAACTATATTCTAAGATAAAATTGCTAAAAACAATAATAAGTTGCTTAAACAATTTACATGAACATGTAGTTATTAGTGGAAAGTAGTATTTTATATATTATAAACAATTTGCTAATTTTGAGAGGGATATGTTGAGTTTCAACTTGATTCACCTGATCTTGACGATTCTGAATAAAATTGACCAAATTTATTTTTTCCCTATGGGAAATACGTATTAAACATCACGGGGCTTACGGAGCCTATAAATGTCATTTTGTTTGAAAAAATTGCATTTATTTTTTAAAATAAATTTTTTTATTAATTTTTTGAAAGATAAGAGACTTTATAAAAACACGTAAATTGATTTGATAATGATATTGGTTTAGTTATTCCTTTTTTCTTTATAAAGTAATTATTATTATTCTAGCCCTTAACTATTTTGTTTCCGAAGAGAATTCAACTTGAAGAATAAAAAATTAAATTTAATCTTTTCCTATGGAAAAATATAAATATAAATAAAAATGACATGGTAACACGTACTATTCTATATTATGGGTTGATTTGAACTATGCTAAGGTAATTTTTGTTGAGGGTAGATTCTACCCCGAAAATAGGGTGACAATTTTCACTCAGAATGACTTAATAATTAATTAAGTTTAGCAAAAATAATTTTTTAAACAAATTATTATTGTTTATCGCTCTCTTCTATATTAATACTACATAGTTGCGAGTTTTATTCTGAAATATTGAGCTTTTTTCCACTTTTCAATTAGAGTGAAGTAATAATTAATTCAAGTTAATAAAACTAATTGTTGAAACAATTTATTGTTATTGTTAATAATATTCTCTTTGCCTAATTGTAGAAAGTCGCGGCTTTTTCTGGAATTTTCAACCATTCATCTATTTTTCACTTGGTGTGAGTTAATAATTATTAAATTTGAGCAAAAATAATTGTTTAATCAAATTATTATTGTTATTATCTGTCTTCATCTATATTTATGCCAGATAGTTGCAGTTTTTTCCGAAATATTAAACTTTTTGTCCACTTTTCACTTGGTGTGTGTTAATATTTAATTGAATATAGCAAAAATAATTTTTTAAACAAATAATTATTGTTTATAACTATCTTCTTGTGTATTAATCTCGGTATTAATACTACATAGTTGCGATTTTTTTCTGAATTATTTAACTTTTTTCCAATTTTCAATTAAAAAGAGCTAATAATTAATTCAAGTTAACAAAAATAATTGTTCAAACAATTTAATATTATTGTAATTAATATTCTCTTTGCTCAATGGTAGAAATTGAAACTTTAACAGTAAGAAAGAAAAACCGTAGCTTCCTAACATTATTCAGAGATAATATTATTAAAAATAATAAAAAATTGTTTAACAATTAATTTTTGCAATTTTAATTAATTATTTACCTTACTCTAATTAAAAATTGAACAAAAAGTAGAAAATTTGTGTAAAAACTGCAGTTTTCTAGAATTATTCAAAGAGAATATTATTAAAAATAATAATATCTTCAGACTCACATCCTGTTAAATTTATACCTATAGCTTGTCAAAAGACGATGTCTTATAAAAATAATAATAACACGAGCTAAAAATACCTCCAAATTTTGTAGTCATATTAAAATTGATTGTGCAAGAAAACATTTTAGAAGGATAAACAAGTAAAATGTACGCATTATTTTGCCCGTTAGATTATGAATCCCTTCCTATTTTAGAAGTTGTAATTCAATACTTTGTGGTGATTCAAAATTGCTAACAGCTTCTACTTTATATAGATAATTTTGTTCAATTTTGAACCGTTATGTATTTTTCATTATTTGTTATTTTATTTAAAAACGCATTGTAACAAAATAGAAGATGCGCAATTCCTTGAAATCACGCAAAACTTCTTTCTCGCTACGGGCGCACAATATTTTGAACTTGAATCGTGATAAAAAGACCAGTAGTGGATTTTTTCCCGATCCAAGGGCAAGTGTTCTCCAATGCGAACGGTCATAATGAATCAAATTATTTATTTAAAAAAAAAACGAGATAATCCTTCCTAACTTTTGAGTTGCTGAATCCATAATAGAGGAAGAAGCTTTTTGGCTCGAGGCCCAGGTTTTTGAAACTTCAGACGGTAATAATTAATAGAAACTGGGATAGAAAGCGGATTACGTCGACCAAATTGTTTTTCGTGGAAAACCTTAAAAGGTTTTTAAAATAGAGCTATATATTCGAATATCATATTTACCAGTATAATTAAGAAAGACAATGAATGTAAAGGTCAGAGTATAAACGATCTCCATTTTTTGCAATCAGGGAAAAACTTATTGTTGCGTTGATAAAGAATTTGATGAACAATGAAACTAGTGCTCATTCTATTGCTTCATCACATGAGTCCTATAATTGTTATCTAATAGACTATATTTAATTAGCAAAAACACGCTGTCATGCTTTACTGACTAGTACACGATCTGCAGCGTTTCTTATTGCAACGTTTTTACGATTGCGCGAGTATGTGGTGTCGCGTTCTTTGCAAGCTCCACCTGAAGGATTGATATCAGGATCACGTTTAGCAAGTCGTAAGGCAATCTTAGTAACTGGACCACAGCATTGGTAGTCAGACAAGTGCAACTCAAACGGCAAGTCGCTGGCGTCTTTGTTGACCAATCCTTCAACTCGATGATGTGGTGTTACTTTTTTCGCTTCACTGTGCACAATCATTCTTCACTGAGCGGAGGTGAGCACGCAACTTATGTGAAAGTTATATAAGGGCTTTATTTATAGCTTTCACTACAGTCGAGTTCGAGATGCGGTGCAAGACACAACCAGTTAAACTTCCAATTGGTGACTGTGACATCCCAGTCCAATCGGGAAAGAAGATAGTGGAACGCCATGACAGTCTTCAAACAAACAAAGTGCGAATTTTTGGAACGGGTGTTAAATAATATAGTCGGCGTTAAGTATTTTCCTTTCGATATGCATGAAGAAGTAATACAACCAAGTGAGGTTCAACCAAATTCTACAATTGTCTTTGATGATGTAGCCCGTGAGAAACAGAATAACATTAGAGCGGTTTTCTGCATGGGTAGATACGCTCATACTGACAGTTTTTACTTATGTAAAACTTACGCTCGAATTCCTGAACATCTAGTTCAAGATAATGTAAATGTGTTGATACTTTTTAAGCACGATTAAAGGAACTTGGGGCATGTGTATGACGATCATGGCAACACTGACATGACTGTTTGTCAATTTCGATACTTATGTTTAAAATATTGGAATAATGACAAATATGGATTTGTTGCCTTTGACAAGGCTGGCGATCTCATCAAAAAGTTGTTGATTTTGTGCGCATATTCTTTCAGAGTCATTACGCGGCAACCAACAATACTCTGCTCGATGGATTTGTTTGTATCTCTACATGATCGGCACCAGACAACCACGTCTTTATTTAACACGTGTTTACGATCATTTCTGGCGTTGAGCACAACCCTGAATCAACATGAAAAATCCTCCTGTTTCTGGAAACAGGACGCCTACTTTGAGGCAAATATTGGATGCCTCACTATCCACCTCATGTTGATCCCACGTTTTGAGGTTCTCCCTGTGGACGGTTTTTCATCTCAATTGTGTTTCTGATTCCTTTATGATTTCTGCCCTGATATTCAAGGTCTCTTCTAAGGACAAATTCAAAGGCGTGTAGTCTAAATCCGCATTACAAATGGTGTTGTACAGGACTGACAGATAATGAAAAACACCTCATTTTCATTCGGGAGTCTCTGACAACCTTCAATCAGAAGATCTATGCCACGGCGCTCGAACTTTTATATAGGTATTACTGCTAGTATTTCATTAGTCATTGATACTGATTTTTTCCTTAGTACGGTATATTACGCAATACATCAGATGTTTTTTGGAATCCTAAAGTATGGTCTCCTGGAGAGGCCCTCTCGTGTGACTAACTCAATGGATACTCTATCGATTTCCCATGTAAATGCTCAGTCTCTCTTGGCCCATTTTCCAGAATTGAGGCATTATTTTAGCTCGCACTTCTATCACATTATAGTTGTTTTTAATACTTGGTTTCGTATTGACAGAGATGCCAGAAAAAGGGGCGTAATCTGCCTTTATCTCCACACAAGAAATAGACCGGGAGCCAACGACAAAATCATTGCATTATCCCATTCACCGCTATATTAATAGAATTAGTTATTTTAATCGAGTAAGAAAGGTACATGACTTTGATAAACAGAGTGACGTTCACACATGGGACTGGTTTCAGGATGTGGGTCAAGTTCTACTTGGCGAGATTGAAGACGTATAAATAAGAATTAATGTAAGATTACTAAAATTGAGCTGGACGTCGAGTATGAAAAATTGAACGATAATTGATTTTACAGGGCGATTTTGAATCTATTCATGAGTAATCAGTTTACAGATATTAAAGCTAAAGATTGACAGTTTGCGATTTCGAAGCCTGCTACAAAAATACCATTTTTGTAATATTCAGCAGTACTTGACTGCAAATTTAAAACAAGCACTTATTAATCCAATGTTCAAAGCTGAACGATTTTAGACTGAATTGTTCGAAATTGAAAGTTTTGAATCTTCCAAATTTCAGAGTGCCTAATTAAAACTTTGAACGTTATAATCTTGCTTGTTACATTGTTGAAATGTATAATTTGTAAACGACTGTGAAATTTTTTCATGTTTAATATTACCAATTCAAGACTCAAAAGAGCTCAACTTTGAGTGTTTTCTTTTTTAAATTTAGACTTGATTTCTTGATGCAAAAAATTCTAAAATTTCAGATTTCAAGTTTTTTTATTTCAATGACTGTGAAAAATTGTTGCAAACCGGGAAATAGACGGGACTTCTTTTCTCGGTTAAAATTGCCAACCTGTAGATAATCCATATTTTTTATTGAAAATTCATCTTTCCTGGTAGAAAATGCAACTCTTATTGGTTGAAGCTTAATATTTTTTGTTTCAAAATTCAAACCAGTTGGTTGTAAATCCATCCTCCTGGGTTTCAAATTATTTTTATGTTAAAAGTTCCACTTTTCAGGTTATTTATTCATATATCTTCTGGAAAAGTCTTTTTTTTTGTTTGAAAATTCTACCATATGGTTGAAAACTTAACTACTTAAGAATTAAAGATTGATCGTTTTTAGTTGAAAGTTTAACTATTTGGGTTAAAATTAGTTTTTTGTTCTTGTTTAAAATAAATTTTTTGCATTAAAAATTGATCGTTCTTGGTTGAAAGTACAATTTATACTATTTGGTTGAAAATTCGTTTATTTGTTGTTCAAAATCAAGTTTTTGCACTAAAAATGTTAATATTTCATTTTTGGTGGAAAATTGATCGTTTTTAGTTGAAAGCTCAACTATTTGATATTTTGATTGAAAAATCTTTTTCTTTTTGGTTGAAAATTCCACTGTTTTGTTAAAAATTTTATCTTTTTTGGTTGAAAATTAAACCATTTTGTTGAACATTTGCTTTCTGTCTTTAAAATCAATTCTTTGAACTGAAAATTTTACTATTTCATTTTTGGTTGAAAATTCGTTTTTTTTTTGTTTTGTTATTTAAAATCAATTATTTGCACTGAAGAGTTAAATATTTTATTTCTGGTTGAAAACTAAATTATTTTGTTGAACATTTGCTTTTTTTTCTTTAAAATCATGTTTTTGAACTGAAAATGGTACTATTTCATTTTTGGTTGAAAATTCGTTTTTTTGTTATTTAAAATCAATTTTTTGCACTAAAGAGTTACACATTTATTTTCTGGTTGAAAATTAAACTATTTTGTCGAAAATTTGTTTTTTTTCTTGTTTAAAATCAATTTTTTGAAATTGATATTTGACTATTTAATTTTTTGTTGAAAATTGATCGTTTTTAGTTGAAAGTTCAACTATTTGGTTAAAAATTCGTTTTTTCTTTTTGTTTTAAATCAATTTTTCCGCACTTTCGCACTTAAGAATTAAAGATTGATCGTTTTTAGTTGAAAGTTTAACTATTTGGGTTAAAATTAGTTTTTTGTTCTTGTTTGAGGTTTTTGTAGCCCCATTTGTGCTACAAAAACCTCTGTAGAATACCCAGTTTTCGTTTGACGAAGAAGGTTATAGATACCTTTTTACCGCATATAGCATCGCACGCATAATTACAATTATTTATTAGAAGAAAAATATCAAAAAATCACTACTTAAATTTTCAAAAAAGAGCTCCATCAGTTTTTTTCATTTCTTGCTTAAAATATTCGGGCAACAGAAGAGAATAAAATCTGGCAAAGCACTGGCGTTGAGGAAGAAGTTTAAGTTGAAATATTGCCGACTGAACCTTGACATTTGAGACATGGTCATTTTAGGCCTTATCTTGAGAAAATGTGAAGATTTTTCAAGTTTTGTTGGCCTAAATTAAAGATAAGATTTTAAGTACTGTGTAGTATGAATCTCAGATTTTTATTACAACTTTCCTAGGCCATGTCGCAAGTAAAATTCAGAGTGCTAAATTCGAGAAATTCTTGTATTTTTTCTTAAACTTCTCACGTGGTATATTCTCTTCATAAGTTTAAAAATATCTCTACCAGAGCTCATTTTGAGGCATGCTTTGATAAGCTTCCTGACGGCATTTTTAAAAAAGTTTCTCGCTTCAGTTTTAAACGAGAAGTGCACACCACCCTAGGGTAGATATAGTAATTATTACTAATTACATTTCAAAGTCGGCAGTGATGTTTAACAGTACACATGCTGATTGATACCGATAATTTCCGATGGTAGTGTATCTCTGTGAGAAGTCATAGGGGTGCCTTACCATCCCTACGATACGTTAGAAGAGGGTCAGGATGTGACCGACATTATTTATTAGAGCATTCAAAGTCCTATAACAGAAGGTAATTTCAATTGATTTATCATAATTAAAATAATTTATTGAACAATTTGTGGGGAACTAAGTATAAAATTGAGCCCATTCATTATAACAAAGTTTGAGCAATTTTCATATTATTTTTACATTATTGAATATACAAGGTTTTGAGATGAACCATTTTTATATACTTGTATTCACATCATTGTATATCTCGACAATAGTTGTGAGTTTGATAATTTTTTTACTTGTACGACCTGTACATATTTCCGATAAAACTTAGCATACAATGTAAAATTATAACTCTAAAAAATTTGTTTGTACCGAAAATGTTTCTGAATGTCTTGAATTTGGACATTATTCGATATAATAAGATTTGAGAAATAAAAGTAGTGTCAACTTGTGCTTCGAAAATTCCAAATGGATATCGAAGTCGTGAGTTTGATAATTCTTCAAATTTCTGCGTCGAACTTCTGTGCACTTTCGCGACGACTACAAATGTACAGAAAACCCCTGCTATTAGCCACAATGAACTTAACATTTTTTCGGTGGTTTTGTCATAATCATTTGAAACAAACTTATAAGTTATTTGTAAAAAATTTAATTTAAAAACAATGCACACCGCGCCAAATGTACAGAAAATAGATTTTTCTCCAAATGTCGAAGCAACATCTTTCATGTAATTTTTATACAAGTATATTAATTGAAAAGTAAGTCTAATATTTTCAAAATGTTGTCCTTCTCAGGAACTTCTTGTGAAATAGCAACATTTTTTTGCCCGTGAATTTGATAGATTTACAATTCTCTTTAGGCGGGTTGTTTTAGCATCTCATAAACATATACCAAGCAAGGAACTCGATATTTCCTAAAAATCAAAAAGAAGGAAGATTTTTTCATAAAACTACTGGGGTCGAAAATCAATTCACAATAAATGTCCAAAACATTCCCTTGCATGAAAAGTCATTGATTCTATTTTAAGGGTCGATTTAACATTCCTTACGTATCTACCGTAGATAAGGGAAAATCAGAAAAAGGTCAGGAAATTATATTGGCCAGGGAAATTCAGGAAAAAGCGAGGAAAAGTCAGGAAGTTTGAAAAATACTTGCAAAAGACAGGGAATTTCTACAAAATGCACTTTGAATAACTTTCAAGGATAATAAATGAAAAAATTTGAATTTATTCCTTGTATAAATGATTAAATGTTAATCGTGTTGCAGGAAGTGGATTCTGTTTTTAAATATTAATCGTCAGGTAAAATAAAAAATTGTTTTGAAAATTCGTCTTTTTGGGTGATGAAAAATCGCATTTTTTAGTTAAATTTAAATGCTTTTAGTTTAAAATGAAAATTCTTTTGGTTGAACAATCTCCTGTTACATTATTTGTTAAACATTTATCTTTTTTGGTAAAAATTTAAGTATTTCTTTGAAAATTAATCTTCTCTTATTGAAAATTCAACTACTTGAGTAAAAGTTGAACTTCTTTGTTCAGAATTATTCTTTTTTGGTTGAAATTTAACCACTTTGGCTGAATATTTAATTATTTGGTTTGAAATTCCTATTCTTTTTGGATTAAAATTAACTTTTTCAACTGTAAATGTAATTTTTCCATTTTGTATTGAAAAGTGATCTTTTTTAGTTGAAACTGCGTCTTTTTTGGTGAAAAAACTATTCTTCTTACACTGTTGGACCATTTCCCTTTCAGGGTAAGCAAGACTCACTCGGTGAGGTAGGGAGTAATGGGGGGAGGGGTTATAGATTTTTAGAATAATATAGAATTCTCGTGTTATTTATTTAAATACCATGTTCGTTCCGCAACACTACTCCCACCCAGGTTGCTGATCAATCTCTCTAGCGATCACCACAAGTGAAGAGCCTCACGAAATTATCATATAAAGCTCCCCACATCACTACTTTACCACCGAGCAATTCACGCCTACCCCGAAAGGGAAACGGCTCAATGATATAATAATAATAATAATGTATGAAGTTTGTCCTCGCTAAACTATCCCTTCATACAAAAAATTATATTTTTATAATATGAAATAATTAGGTTAATATATCAATTTTTTTTAAATTAATAGTTTTATGCCACAACATGCTAACATGTATAAAAGATATTGAATTTAAGTATTCGGTATTTTCCAGCAATTTTGAGTTTTCGAGAATTCCGGTAATTTGCTCATTTTGTGAAGTTTGAATTTCAGCATTCTCAAAATTCTAGTTTCCAATTTTCGGAAACTTGACGATTTTGAATTTTTCTAGTTACATTAACTGTTATTTTCAGAATGTTTTAGTTTGATTACTTAACATTTTAGTTAGTTGATGGACTTATTATTTTTTTATAAATATATACGCCATGTGAGTAACGTTTATAGTTTTTGTTTTGTTTTTTAATGGGCTGTCAATTAGGGTGGATCGAAAAACAACATTTCATAAATTGAAAACGCCTTAGTACGAAAAAATTTCCTTTTTGGTTCCCTTACAACGTGTATAAAATTTAAAATGAATCGAATTACATTCTGCGGATGGTCGGAGTCTAAATTGGCTCAAAAACTGTTAATCGCAGTTCTTTGGAAGAATCGCGAATATAATGAAAATAAATTAAACAATCTGAAAAGCGTTTTCAATTTATAATACTTGTTTCTTCGATATACCCTACTATGAATCTTTTCCAAACGTTGCACTTTTCTTCTAATTTTTCCTAAACAATACAACATATTCCTTTCATATTTTCAGTATCAGTGAGTGTCAAAGTTCTCCTTCTTGCCACGGTAATGCTCCGCATTCGAAGTGATAAAGGAAGGACCACAGATTTTCCGTCAGTATGACTGTATGTGCAGATCCTTCGTCGACACAATATGCATTTAGTGTACTTTCTAATTTTAAAATTGAACATTCCTTACATCAGAGGTAAACACTTTCACTTTCTAAAATAAAAATTTCGTCAATTCTGCCAAACACGGGTTCGCCTTTTGGTATTTCAATACCACTATCCAGGACCACTAACAAACCTATGCGATACTCAGTTCCAAACACTTGGACGCGATTAGTCCTAAATCCAGCATCATTTAAATTCAAACCGAGCACATGAACCAATGCCTCTCTGCATAATGTGAGATTTATTGAAACATTGTTTCCCTTAGATGTCCCAACTTTTGGCCTACGATATTCACCCATTCCACAAGTGGCACATCGTGAAGTTTGACACAATTGTACCATTGTTTTTGGAATGTTTTTGAAGTTACAGCATACGCTACCATGTTTTTTGAACAAACTGCGTTTTTCTTCATAATGCAGACATCACAGATTACGAAGTGGTCCTGAGTAGTACAGGCATTCAGGATGATGACTTAAATGATGCATCTTGTTAATAGGAGACACATGAGGAAATGACATTTTAAAAAGTCTCTGATAATCCTTTATCCACTCATTAACATAAGATAACAATCTCGTTTTACATTTGAGAGCCATTATTATTGTTGTGATTCTATTTAAAAGTAAAATCAGCTGCAAGTACTCGTCATCTTCAAACACTTTATCGGAAACTAAGAAAGGAAATATTCTCATTATTAGCCAAATTTGTGCACCTTTTTGTTGAAGAGTATGGTCTTTGCTGTTAAGTAAAGGCATATTAAAGTTTGGAGATGGTTTGTCTTTCACTTCCGGAATCGCATAAACAAACGAATGTAATGAACATCATTCTTTATATAATAGTGGGAATAGATGTTGGTTGGCTACCAGCCTGGCGTGAGCGAAGCCAATCAGAGCCTGGTACCGGTACCACGCTCTCATTGGCCGAAATCGTGGCACGAGCAAAGTTTGATGTGGAAATCCCGTGTTCTCTTCAACGCATGCAAATCGAACCTGTTCATTTTATTATTATAAGAATATGAGAGAAAACTTATTTATAATTACTTGATAAAGAGATATGTTTGTGCGGTAATTATTCTTAATGTATGATAAGGCTTTTTTTAAACAAAAAATCAGCCGAAAAGTCGCGTGAAAGAAAACTTTAATTATCTCTTCAAATTTGTCAGTACGATGACAGAATTGCTTATTTATCGTGTAACAAACGCATAATAGTAAAGATTAAAGCTGCTGGACGCCCTGCTAATAAGCAAGCTCAGTATTCACAATGTATGAACTTTGCGACTTTGAAAACCAATATCCTACAAACGGCTGAATTTTGGGGGTTACACCCATTGACTTTTTTGCTTGCTGCCCCAAGTACAACAACTTTACACACTTTTCAGATCTGGACGTTGTGGGGCCAGAATTCCATATGACATTGGCACCCTCCTTTATGCCCCATGTCATGCTGTTTTGCGATCTCAACCATAATCAGACCGACTCCTTGGCTACCATGCAATTCACTATCTATCTACTCCGGACCATAGTTCGAGCCCGTGCTTCAACTCCCCACTTTCTTAAACTCTTTAGCCGCATCCTTTTTTCTTCGTTTCAGGTACATATAAAATCTGCAGCTTCCTTACGCTTATCGTTTCTCGTAATTATTTTTCTTTAAGATCATTCACTCCTCTAGCATACCAAAAACCCAGTCTTCATTCATCGCCTGAAACTTTACCGGTTGCATGCCTTTCGTCAACCAAAGTTTCAAAAATTCAAATGGATCATGTAGTAAAACCTGTAATATGAAAAATACGACCCCGTTATTTTAGTACTACATTTGGCCAACAGTTGGCGTATCGTTGTATTTCAGATCCCAATTGAAATTGATATTAAAAAAGGTCAGTTCAAAAGAACTAGAATCTATGAAAAAGGCAATTAACTATTTTGACAAAGTTCATTCCCGATAATCGTGTTTCTATTATTCGGTTTGTTATGAAAGTGCAAACTAACCTAAAAGTTACGAATTTTTCGGTTTAAAAGAAAAACTATTTTCCACAAGGAGCTAAAGTGATGATTCTTTACGGCTCGTCTTATAGTCTACATAATTTTTGTATTTCACACTTTCATGCTTATATATGACATGTTTTATCAAATTACATGCACAATCGAAATAAGACTGCAACAGTGTTTTTTAACTTTTTTCTTAATCCACCTTTGCCACTGCACACTACATCTTTGACGACACCTTTGAAGCTCATTTATTCTCTTATTTCATGAGGTTTATATCTCAAACTTGAAGCTGGCATAAAAAATGCAATTGACTTTAATACAATTTCGTCTGGCTTCTTTATCACAAAATATGACATGTCCAGCATGAAAAACTCTTGCTCCTTCAACCAAATTTCTGCAGAAAGATGTAGATGCCGTGAACCGACAAATTTCAGCGATACTTAGTTTCATTTTTCCTTCAAAATTGACCAAAAACCCGGTCTTTCATCTGTCCGACGTCCACAAACCATAGATATTATAAACCTAGATGCGGCACCTCACTAGCGAACCTATAATAAGTTCCAAGAACTAAAAAATACTATTGGTTGAAAAGAGAGAATCGTGGAATAATAGGGTGGCCGTTTTAATCGAGGAAAAATATTCCCGGTCATTTCCCGGGTCGCTATTAGATCATGTTTATTTCAGATTTTATGGCTGATATGTGCACTTTTATTGACGAAACCTAAGACGAACAAGGTAAGCGTTAGATTTAAATTCATAAGAAAAATTTGCATTTTTGACATAAAGATGCACCTACAGCCAAGATCAATAGATCAACTTTGATGAAACTTTGCAGAAATATCCCAAATAAGGTTTACACGTCTTGTTTTTGCAGGAGATAGTAATACATAAAAAAATCATGAAGTTGAATTGAAATTCATATAAAAAATGATAACTTTGATTCATTCTTTCGTATAAAACCAACCTAGAATAAATAATATACAGTCTTTTTATAATATTTTTCGAGTCAATTGTTACCCATAACAAAATAAAATAAAAATTCGTATGAAGTTACAAATTCAACAATCTCAATTTTAATCAAATAAATACATTAAATTGAAACAATCTTCACTATTTAAGTTTCGAACTTTCCAATTATCTGAATCTCCGTGGTTCAGTCAATATATTTTTAATTAGGGAGTGTTTCCAATTATATGTTTCTTTAACAATTTAAGAATTTGTTTGACGCAGTTCGCAATGATTTCTTTCTTCCAGCTATATCCTATACCTACTCGCACTCATTACTTTTTTATTTTGTAAAATGCAATGAACGAAAGTCTTCTAATTTAATGATGGCTTATTATATACTATTATACGTAGTGTATTAAATTTAAGAAATTATTTGATTAAGTGATACAAAAGGTAAATTGGGAAATTATATTTGTCTTTTTTCATTCTCATCATAATGAGAGGGTATTGGTTTCATGTGAAAAATGTATTTCGCGGATGCTATCAAATGTTGACGTTTTGAGGCCCTCTGAGTCAGAAGAAATAGTTTTTACGTCGGTGTCTGTCTGTCGTTGTCGTCGCCGCGTTTCTTAGTGCTTCTTATTTATTATCCCAAATTTTCAACTCGATGTGGCTATTCGTGTGAAAATACGTTTAAAAATAAACAAAGTGTCGGTAAGGTAGGAAGCTGGTCACGTGACCCACTCGTCACATGGCCTTAAGAACATAATTTCGCATAAATACTTGTATTGGTAAAACCAACACATTTTTTCAACTTTGAACAGTGATATAAAAATACAATTTTCAATTTGAAAAAAGCATTTGATGAAAAAATATGATTAATCCAATTAAAACTTTTTTTTAAGTGAGAATTTACTATCCGCTAAAAAAAAATGGTCAACAATCAGCTGTTCAGCTTGATGGGCTGCACATGCGCAAATTCACAGGCCTTTATAGCATGCTTACAATCAAAAATTAAAAAATGTAATTATAAAATAATTGATTCTTTTATAATCTCGATTTTTAATTTTTGTCAGAATTGAAATTAAGTATTAACGTAACGAGTCGTATTCTATTGTATAGAAAACTGTTTACTATTTAAATTCAATAAAATGGATATGTTAGTTGCATAAGGGCAGATCGAAAATTGAAAAAATAAAAAACCTAAGAAGGCAAACTTTAATTAAATGCACTCACATGATTAAACCCAAAGTTCCCGGCAATTTAATTTTTCGTCTCGATTTTTATTGTAAATCCTATTATATAATTTTTATTATGCCGATATGCATGACCCGAATAAAAAAAATAAAAATACAATTTTTGAACATAAAAAGTAGATTTCCTAAAAGACGGAAAGATAAAAGATGTTGATTTTTGTTGCAAAATATTTGGAAAGTACCCCAGGGATCAGCGCAAAATGAGCTCAAAAAAGGGGAAATAGGGTGATTTTCTCACGAAAAAGGGGAAAATAGGGGAAAGATTAAACCATAACATCAATGATATAGAATTATCTTGCTCGAAAAATTAACCTTACAAGTATAAGGAATTACGTCGTAATTCAACTGGTAGTGGTTGTGATGAATTTATTCTTATCTCTCCGTACCTTAGTGGGTAAGACCATCAGACCGGAAATCTGAAAGAACTGGGTTCGGATCCCGGCGCAGCTTGAGAGCAATTTTTTTCACAATTTAGAAATAATATCAATAAAAAAAAAACATTGATTTTACACCATAAGAAAAACAAAATTAACATCAAATTATTAAATATACTTATCTAATCGACATCCATGAGATCAATAACATAGAACTATTTTATTCGAAGAATTAATCTTATCTCTCCGTACCTTAGTGGGTAAGACCCTCAGACCAGAAATCTGAAAAAACTGGGTTAGGATCCCGGCGGTGCTTGAGAGCAATTTTTTCACAATTTGAAAAATCCGTATTCAAAACATATTTATTCAACACCAGTAGAAAAACAAAATTAACATCAAATTATTTAATACACTCATCTGCTTAACATCCCTAACATCAATAATATAGAATTATCTTGTTCGAAAAACTAACCTTGCAAGTATAAGGAATTACTTCGTAATTCAACTGGTGGGATTTGTGATGAAATCATTCTTATCTCTCCGTACCTTAGTGGGTAAGACCATCAGACCGACAATCTCAAAGAACTGGGCTCGGATCCCAGCGGAGCTTGAGAGCAATTTTTTCACAATTCAAAAAATCCATATTCAAAACATATTGATTTCACACCAGTAGAAAAACAGAATTAACATCTAATTATTTAATACACTTATCTGCTCAACATCCATAACATCAATGATATAGAATTATCTTGCTCGAAAAATTAACCTTACAAGTATAAGGAATTACGTCGTAATTCAACCAGTTGAAGATTCATCTATTCCAGTAAAAGACTCATCATTTTATTAAAAAATTTATCACTTTGGCTGAAAATTTGTCTTTTTTATTTGAAAATTCATCGCTTTTATTGAAAAAACGTATTTTTTGGTAAAAAATTATTCTTTATGTTTCAAAATTAACCTTCTTGTTTGAAACTTTATCTTTTTGGTTGAAAATTTAAGTATTGCAGTTAAGTATTCATCATTTGAGTTGAAATTTCATCTTTTAGATTGAAGATGAAAACTACTTAGTTGAAAATTATTCTTTTGTTGAAAATGCATCCTTTTTGGATCATAATTCATCTATTTCAGTTAAAGATTCATAATTTTAGATTAAAATTAGTTGCTTCTTTTCTGGAAAATTAATTTATTAACTGAAAATTTAACTATTCCATTTTTGGTTGACAACTGATATTTTTTAGTTCAAAATTCAACTATTTGGTTGATAATTCATGTATTTTGTTAAAAAATCGTCTTTTTTGGTAGAAATTTAATCTTTTTGGTTAAAAATTCACCTATCTTCTTTAAAATGTAATATTTTTACTATGAACCTTAGGAATTTGAAACGGTTCAAACTGAATTTAATACAGGAACCACATTACTTTGACCTAAATATGCACTGAGTTTTAAATATAAGAAGACAAAAAAGAAATTTCTTTGAATTATTATCTAAATTCATAGATTAATGTATTTCAATAAAATTTTCTTCATTGTAAAATAAGTTTTTTAATTTACTTGAAACTACCGTTTAAAATAGTAATTAGCAATACATTTACCAATGCATTTAGTAGTAGCATTACCAATTCCTGTAGTACACGGAGAAAAATGGATGTTTAAACGTAACATCTAGATGTTCAGGGTTAACATATTTTATGTTTAACTATAGGAATTTTTAAATTATTCTTTTCAAATTTAAGATTATTTTGAAGTATTTTCAAAACTTGTGCACCTTCTAAATATCTTTTGAAATTATTCGAATCTATTTTTAATTTTGCAAAATTGAAAAAATTGTCTTAAAATCTTCCAGATGCTTTTTTGACCATTTTTGAAATATTTCAAAATATTTTAAAATCTTTGTAAATATTCTCTGAGAAATAATTTTTAAAAATAAGATGCATTTGAAATTCTGCTAGCAATCTTAAAAAAATTTTATTCTTTTGAAAGCTTTAAAAATTCTCAAGATTTGAATTATTTGCCAATCTTTTCAAAACTTCTGAACATCTGTTGAAACAATTCGTTTTTCCTAAGATTTTTTTTAATTTTGCAAAATTAAAAAAATTTCTTAATATTTTCCAGATTCTTTTTCGACATATTGTGAAATTTGCAAAACTTACAGTCATACTTTGAAAATAAAACATAAATGATTTTACATTTTTCCAGATATCTTATTGTTATTGTACCGGTAATTGTTTGGTTACAGCTACCTGCGAGGTAGAAAAATGTTAAGAACAGAATTATTTTTCAATTTTATTAGGCTTTTAACCATTAAAATGTTCTCTTTCATTAATACAGCTTATAAATATTTAGAAATCTATTTTATTTTTTAAATGACTTTTAGTCTAAAATGTTATAATTTTTCGATTTTAAATTATTCAGATTCAAAATGTTGTGCTTTTATAAATTACACTTATTACACAAATTTTATTGAACTAATTTAATAATACTAATGACAAGAACAACAAAAACAGTTTTAAAACATCAATGACTGAAAAAAAATTAATTTTCAAATTTAGTTTTCAAACGAAAAATTGGATTTAATTTAATTTCGACTGATTTCAAATGTCGGTGTTTAATTATAAAGGTTTTCAAAGATTATTGAAAAGAAAAAATTATAACGTCAGTGGAGATGTTTAAGAAAAAAGTATTTTTTGAAGCACGTACGTATTGAAACTTTATTTTTATTTTCCAATCTTTCTTCTTTTTTCTGGTAATCGATCTTTTTTGCGCGAATTTACTTACTTAAATAATTATTTATAATAAATTCTATAATTTGTCCATGATTTTTTTCTTAGGGTTACTTTTTACGAAGAAAAATTACAAAATTAAAAAAATTACTAAATTTAGACAAAAATAATGAGTAAATGCTCTTTTCAATTTTTATTGGTTGGAAATTTAATTTAAAAATAAAAGAAACGTTACACAAAATGCAGTCGGGAGGAGTTATAATTTTTTAGAAATCATTTTTTTAGTTTTGAACTTTGCTCTGTGAACAGAATAATAAATGTCCGAATTTTAATATTTCAGAAATCCAAATTTATCGAATTCCATAATTTCAAAATTATCCAATTAACGAATTATTAAACTAACTTAAATTTTTTAATTCGCGAAATTTAAATTTCAATAATTAGTAAATTAATGATTTAATATTTGAAATAATTATAAATTATTTTATTAATCCCGATGTGCTAGATACTTCAAAGAAGTTTGAAATATTTAATAAATTATTTACCCAATTATTTAATTAATTATTTACATTAAAATATATTTTCGGCAAATTTTTATTTCTGAATCTTAGTTGTTCAGGGAGTTTAATAATTTGTTACTTTTATAATTCGATAGGTGAAAATGCCAGCCGTCAGGAAGATTAGTACATGGTACTGCCAAAGATAATATAATATCTTTGGTACTGCAACTGCATACGACTTTTTGGAGAAAATCTCCGAAACGTGAAGGTAAGTTATAAAGGTTTGCATAGTAAATAGAAATTAATATAATATTCCCTAAATGAAATAGAGCTCAACATAATATACAAAATTAATCGGTTCGAACAAACTTTAACCGAATGTAAAGCGTGAAACTCACCATGAAAGTGTTTCTGTTAAAGCTGAAGGAGATGTAACAAAAGAGAATACAAAATCACCGAATTAAAGTTGTGAATGACTTGACCACCAAATTTGAAAGCTCTGCGCAAAAATGTTGTGGAGGTACAAAGAATGAAGCTTTCAGAAGCATAATACATTGGCTTAATTATTCTTTGTAATTATTAGTAATTTGTATCATCTCAAGCCGACTGGGATCGTTGACCACCAGTTCGAGGATACCAGTGCATATATTCCAGTAAAAAATCCACTACTCTCCAATATTGCAAAGACGTCACCATTGGATGTTAATAATACAATTTTTTCTTAAGTTGGTGTGGGCGCAAACAGATCTCTTCATGCGGATATTTTGATTCGTTTATTTTTCAGAAGTAGCAATCCTGGTAGGTGGAGCTATCCTTATGGCGGGAGGAGACCTAGACCTGCCACGAAGAGGGGGCTTGGCAGAAGGCGCAGACTTGGCAAGAGAATGTCTGTCCGGAGAATAAGAGGATTCGCGACGAGAAACACCAGGAAGCGGATCACCATTAGGCAAGCACTAGAACTCTGAACTTAACTCTGCAAAAAGAAAAAGAGTACATTGTTGTTAGTAGGTTCGTATATCATGAACTTCTTGTGGCAAAGTTGTAGGCCAAGAGTTAGGACAAAATTGGGAAACTTATCAAAAGCTGGACCAGCAATAGTCAGGGAACATTATTTCGGAAGGATCCTGGAAAAATTTCATTTCGAATTTTTTCAGAGCATGTAATACGCATTTATAAACACTTGCAGAGGAATTGTACGAATTTATAAAATAATTTTTGTTCCATATTTCTTCAGTCATCAAATTTGTACATATGTGAACACCAATAATTTCGCGTTTAAACAAAATGGATAATCATTATTGATTCAGAACATATGTAATATAGACATTGAAAATATTTATTATTTGAAAATATTCAGTATTTGCATGTATAAAATAATTTTTGTTCCATACTTCTTCACCCATCAAATTTGTACATACAAGCACACAAATAATTTCGCATTCAAACAGGACAGATAATTATTATTGTTTCAGATCATATGTAATACAAAAATTGAAACCTGACAATATTCATTATTTGTAAATATTCAGTATTTGTATTTATCAAATAATTTTTGTTCCATATTTCTTCACTTATCAAATTTGTACATGCACGAAAACAAATAATTTTGGATTCAAACGAGATAGAAAATTATTATTTTTTCAGATCACATGTGATATAAAAATTAAAAACTGAAAATATTTAGTATCTGAAAATACTTAGTATTTAAAAATATTCAGTATTTGCATTTATAAAATAATTTTTGTTCCATATTTCTTCACTCATGAAATTTGTACATACATGAACACAAATAATTTCGAATTCAAACAAGATAGACAATTATTATTGTTTCAGATCATATGTTATCTACAAATTGAAGACTGAAAATATTTAGTATTTGAAAATATTGAGTATTTGTATTTATAAAATAATTTTAGTTCTATATTTCTTCACTCATAAAATTTGTACATACGTGAACACAAATAATTGCGCTTTCAAATAAGATAGATAATTATTATTCTTTCAGATCATATGTGGTATAAAAATTGAAAACTGAAAATATTTAGTATTTGAAAATATTCAGTATTTGCATTTATAAAATAATTTTTGATCCATATTTCTTCAGGGTTATCTGTACCATATTTAAATTTAAAATTATTATATGTAAAATTCAATAATAATAATACCATTTGTCACATCCATTGATGCTTTTTTGAAATGAAAACGAGAACGAAAATTAAAGTTAAAATTGAAACGAAAACATGGTCTTTCAGCGTCTTTCTAACAGTTGTATCACATTCTTTTTACTTATAGTTAAATAGTTTATACATTAAATGTTTTATAATTATAATATGTATTCAGATTCTTATTTTTTGCATTGAGATTTTGAGATAAGCAGCTATGTATTTATATCTTAGTCCATAAGAATTATAAAAAAAATTACTAGGTAATCTGAGCGCAGTACATATAGAAATAGGGGAATCCTGCGTATAAAGTAGACGCATGACACTTGCAGGGAATACCTGTGGACGTTGGAGGAATCCAAGAGAGCATTGGAGTAGTGACATTGTGAGTAACATCATGAGTTATTTACACGCGATTGGTAAGGTAGGCCTCTGATCTCTATTATCAACCTCACTGTTTTACCTTTTTACCTAAATTACTTTTTTCGTTTATTTAATTACGTTTATCTTGGTTTCATTATTTTTAACCTAGTTAAATCAGTTTGAAGTTATTCTATTTAGTTAGAAGTTTTTTTTTAATAACTTTAACATAACCTTTATTAGTAACTTACGGTTATAGCAAAAACTTTACACTGCGCCTGCGGAAATGACTATGCACAGAGCGAAAAGACTGATGCGTACACTCATGAAGGAATAGTAAGGAGTGGTATCCCTGTAAGTGGGGAGTGAAACGAACAACGTGCAAGAGTTCCTTAATTTTGAGAGGCTTCTTCAGAGACGTTTGGAAAACCTTGTCTCATTTCTGACTGCTAAGAGGAGACACTTTTTCTCCTCTGATAGCAAGGATCGGGAAATAACCTGGAATTTTTGGTGACCGAGAAAATATATCACATGATGACATATTGTACTTTCATATAATCTTTCCATCTTTTTTTCTGAGAAATTATGGACAAATTTAAAATAAGTTCGATTTAAGCCTGTTTTAAATTTTAAGTTCAATTGTCAACTTCTTCAATTATGATATTCTTAGTTTAAAATGCGTAGTTCTGAAATCTTCTAATAAAAAAATATTCCATTTTTAAGCATAGTTTTTTAAGCGTAAATTGTCAATTTAAAGAATTTTAAAATACAGTTTTGCCGACTTAAACAATTAAAAATTAAAAGTGGTTAGAATTTAATTTTTGTATAAAAAACGTTTTTAGTTGATAAACTGTAATCATAATTTAATATATTTTCAATCGAACTATACTTTAGGTTTTATAATGCTAACAATAATTTATTTTTCAAGATGACTCTGAAACCTTTCGAAATTAAAGAGTTTACAGATTTTATCTTTAAACATTGAACTGTTGTAATTCGAAAGCCTTAGTAGTTGAACAAACGTAAACGTCCAAATGATTCAATTTTAAATTCTATTTAAATACTGTTTCAGTCTAAAATATTCCATTTTAACCCATTAAAATTTAAAAAATTTCAATTAGAAGAAAGAACAATTATTTAATTAGTAGAAATATTTTACTGTTCATGTAAAACCAGTAATTATAAATAAAATATTTAAAGCTGGACATTTCGAAATAGAAAGTCTTGAATCATCAAAATTTCACAGAACTAAAAACTTTGAATGTTACAATTTCAATTGATTAATTTTGAAAATTTTCAATTTGTAAGTGAAATGATTTCAAATAATTTAAAAAAATGTACACTTTTTAAGGTTTGGAACAAAAAATATATAAGCTTTTGAAGAATTGTAAATAACTGAACATTCATCCCTTCGTTATCGGAGTCATCTCCATCAGGCATTGTTGTGATCGCGTGACCACGCGGGTCAGTGACTCACAGAGGTTACTCACCTACTTAACTGTTTTGCAGCTGGACACTTGCCTCAAAAGGCATATATACTTGAAATTTTTGGTAGAAAACACAGCGCGATATACACTTGTCGGTGCATCCGAAAGAAAAATCCACACAAAAGTTCCTCCGGTAAGCTGTTCCCTCATTGATCCATCAACGGATAGTGGAAAACTCAGCGACGACACTCCCACTACTGGACTTCCGCGCGGAGTGGGAGAGACCACTAGGTCAGCGTGGTGGGAGGGCTTGCGCGCTCTTCCATAAAACGACGCGTTTCGTCGACCGACACTCACATCACATCAATTCGTCGATCATCATCCAACCAACAGAGTCGGCGTCGTGTCTCCGTAGTGAATACGTCGCTCTCGATTTTCTATATTGTTACGAAAATTCAAACCCTCTCAGCATGGTCGATAATTGATCATCTTAATATAAATCGTTGAAAATTCATGCTCATGATAGACTGATCGTTTCTGGTCTATCAGACGCATCGAATCTCAACTGATCTACGGTCACACAGTCAAGAACAACCCCCCATCATCATTCCGAGTTCTGCTCTTCATTCATACCGTCGATAATTCATGCTCATGCTGGACTGATCGATTCCCGTCCATCAGACGCATCGAATTTCGACAGCTCATCGGATGCACCATCAAGATAAACTATCACATGCATCAGATCGTCGATCCACACACATGATCGATGATGAATTTTTCAACCCGCATAGAATTCTCTTCTTCCTGCCCTTTTTTCAGGGCTACCCTGAACATCATGTCCAACCTTCAAACCGACATTAACTCTTCCCCCAAAAAAATTGATTTTTTGGAAAAAGTAAAGGAGCCCAAAAATTTTAATTGGGGCCCAAAAAAAGCCCTAAAAAAGCACAAAAGTCTGAGCTATGAAAAATTCTAAAGTTCGATTGTGGAGGTGCTAGCTTAATGGACCTTTTTAAAGTTCCTCAACAGGAACCTTTTTTTGAAATTTTTGAATTTCGAAATGGGTGGAACTACTCGAGGGTGTCCACTGACCTTGAAAACCTTGAAACCCTGGAATTCTTCTTGATTTTTTTTAAACCTCGAAAATCTGGAAATCTCCTTGAACTTTTCACGAGAACTCTGAATTTGAATTTTTGTTTTTGTTTTTAAAACAGTTATTTTATTGAAATGCGAAGAGTATAATATAAATTTCTTAGTCTATTATGAATTGAAATATACAGAAATTGGTGTAATGGGATTGATGTAATGGGAGGACCTGTGAAAAATATCAAAAAATTTTACTTAATTAGTAAAAAATTAAGATCAACAATTTTAGAACAAAATTTTCTGATCAAATGCAAAATTCATGGAGTTTTTCCTAAAAAAAATTTTGGCATTAATAAAAACGTTAGTTTTGATTTCATAAACAAAATAAATTGAGAAAAATTGGATAAAAATACTGAAAGATTAAAAAAATCTCTTTTGAATCTGACTATTAAAGATTGCCATTCTAAAGTACATTCTCCGAATTTTAAGATAAAACAAATTATAGAAAAATTAGATCAACAAGTTCCCTCTTTTATTATCAAGGAAGGTTTTGAAAGAGAAACAAGACCTAATAAAAGTGCCCTTAAAGATAATATAAAACACGATCAAAATTTTTTAAACATTCTTAAAGAACAAGGAGATGTACAAAAATTGCATTTAAACATTCACTCAGTTCTTTTTCAAGATCAAATTTCTGGGTAATGTAAGAATGTAATAAACTTATGAGATAACTTCTCGGAACGTGTCACGATTCGAACAGTTGTTGGTTTAGACAATTTTTGTATAGACGTATACGAACTTTGTAGTGATTTGTAATTTCTTCATTCACACAAGCGCCTTATTCTTGATATAAATGAGTAATGTAATTTATATTCAATCCTAGCTGCTTCCGTATAGTAGTTTGAACCTGATGATAAGAATTTTTTCTCATTTGTGTTTCAAAGGTATCACTCACAATCAGTAATCACTTCACATAGGCTGATGCGTTTGCGCCAGTAGCTGTACCTCGAGCCGGAGCATCTCTGATACTTTTGATATCCTGGCTGCTTTTTCAGGAGCTTGCTGAATGATTTTCTTGAAGAGGATCTGATTTCAATTCGTGTTAGTGGCTCCTGAAGATATTTTCGAATTCTATCTCATATTCGTGGTGTTGTCCCAAGTCAGTTTCTCCGACATCTTGAGCAAGTCGTTTGACGTCACTAATACTGTACCTCCTAGATCGCTTCTTGCTAATACAAGCAACAAGCCTAATATTACTATTAGGATTTGAGAGAGAGAGAAAAAAAGGTGATTAATCCCAGGACTGTCAATGAACCTAATCCAATATAAAACCCACAAATAAGTGTTCAATGATTTTTGAGGAATGCCTTGCGATCACTGAATGGCTCTAATTTCTTCTCGACCTCCCATACAAATTCTACAATTTTTTTTTCGGTAGGTAACGTATCCTTCCGATGATCTTATGAGCATTAATTCCGTGATGCTAATCTTGTTGTTATTGTGACCAACGACAGATAATATTTTATTAGGTCTATATGTAGCGCTGGCTTATAAATAAAATCTACAGAATGTGGGTTGACTGAAAGACTGTTTAAAAATTCCCGACAGAAAATTGCCGAATTATAAAATATCCGAACTGGAAAATTCCTGAATTTAAACAATTAAAAAATTGTTGTCCATCAAATACTATTTATTTATAACAAATACAGAATTCCATAATTCGGGAATTTTTTACGTTGAATATTTTCTGTCTGGAACTTTCCAATTCGATAATATTATAAACTGTTCGGGAATTTTATTATTTGGGTATTTTCAATTTTCCAAGTCGGGATTTTTATACATCAACATTTTTATAATTTCGGGAATTCTATTATTCGGAAATTTTCCAATTCGGCAATTTAATAGTGTGGGAAATTTTTTAGTCATCCACTCATCCCTTTCGGAATTTTTTCAGTTTTCCCATACTTTTATACCTTCTATTAAAATTATTTAATTTTTCAAAATAAAAAGTCAAAATTCAATGTCGAAATCATCAACAGCATCAATTTTCTTTTAAATTATTTGAGATCATTTCAAATTTTTTTTGAAAATTTTTTCGGAACTTTTAAATATCTTTCAAAATGATTTCCATATTTCCTATTTCTTTTAATCCTGCAAAAAATGGCCTCAAAAGTGTCCAGATTTTCTTTCCAATTTTGTAAATCTTTTGAAATGTTTTGAAATATTTTTAAACATTCCCTTAAAGTTGTGTACTTTTTCGAAATAAAAACTCATTTTAATTCTTCCCAAATTACAAATTTAAAAAATAGACAAATTATAATTGTAACACTGAAAGTTTAAATTGATCACTCTGAAATTGTGACAATTCAGATTTGAATTGTTTAATTTTGAAAATTGTTCTGTTTTATTTTTTTTTAATTTAAAAATTTCAAATTGAATGGGTTAAAAATGGAATATTTTATACTGAAACAATACTTGAATAAGATTTTGAAATTGAATACAGATTTTCCGTCAGTATGACTGTATGTGCAGATCCTTCGTCGACACAATATGCATTTAGTGTACTTTCTAATTTTGAAACCGAACATTCCTTACATCAGAGGTAAACACTTTCACTTTCTAAAATAAAAATTTCTTCAATTCTGCCAAACACGGGGTCGCCTTTTAGTATTTCAATACCAGTATCCAGTACCACTAACAAACCTATGCGATACTCAGTTCCAAACACTTGGACGCGATTAGTCCTAAATTCAGCATCATTTAGATTCAAACCGAGCACATGAACCAATGCCTCTCTGCATAATGTGAGATTTATTGGAACATTGTTTTCCTTAGATGTCCTAACTTTTGGCCTACGATATTTACCCATTCCACAAGTGGCACATCGTGAAGTTTGACACAATTGTACCATTGTTTTTGGAATGTTTTTGAAGTTGCAGCATACGCTACCATGTTTTTTGAACAAACTGTGTTTTGCTTCATAACGCAGACAGCACAGATTACGAAGTGGTCCTGAGTAGTACAGGCATTCAGGATAATGACTTAAATGATGCATCTTGTTGATAGGAGACACATGAGGAAATGACATTTTAAAAAGTCTCTGATAATCCTTTATCCACTCATTAAGATAAGATAGCAAGCTCGTTTTACATTTGAGAGCCATTATTATTGTTGTGATTCTATTTAAAAATAAAATCAGCTGCAAGTACTCGTCATCTTGCAACACTTTATCGGAAACTAAGAAAGGAAATATTCTCATTATTAGCCAAATTTGTACACCTTTTTGTTGAAGAGTATGGTCTTTGCTGTTAAGTAAAGGCATATTAGAGTTTGGAGATGGTTTGTCTTTCACTTCCGGAATCGCATAAACAAACGAATGTAATGAACATCATTCTTTATATAATAAAATTCTAATTGTTAAAAACCTAATAAAATTGGAAAATAATTCCGTTCTTAACATTTTGCTACCTCGCCGGTAGATATCTGGCAAACTGTAAAATCATTTAGGTTTTGTTTTAAAAGTATTACTGTAAGTTTTGAAGAATTCACAATATGTCGAAAAAGAATCTGAAAAATATTAAGAAATTTTTTTTAATTTTGCAGAATTAAAAAAATGTTAGGAAAAACGAATTGTTTCAACAAATGTTCAGAAGTTTTGTAAAGATTGGAAAATAATCCAAATCTTGAGAATTTTGAAAGCTTTTAAAAGAATACATTTTTTTAAAGATTTCTAACAGAATTTCAAATGCTTCTTATTTCTTCAAATTAATCCTCAGAGAATATTTACAAAGATTTTAAAACATTTTGAAAGATTTCAAAAATTGTCAAATAAGCATCTGGAAGATTTTAAGACAATTTTTTCAATTTTGCAAAATTAAAAATAAATTCGAATTATTTTCAAAGATATTTAGAAGGTGCAAAAGTTTTGAAAATACTTCAAAATAATCTTAAATTTGAAAAGAATAATTTTAAAAATCAGTTCTTAATGAAAATGTCAACAGATTTCAAAAGGTTTCTAAAAAGGTGGAAAAATCTGTGAGATTTTAAGGCAATTTTTTTAATTCTGAAAGTTTTTTTTTTAATTTTGAGAGAAATTTAAGTCTGTTTAAAATATAATCAGGAATTTTGGAAGTTTCGAAGAGATTAGACATATTTTAAAGTTTGCAAGGATTTCTGAAAATGTAGTAAAAAAAAGTTTCATTCAAATTTTCTAGATTTTTTTTCAATACGTCTGAAATCTTCAAAAATCTTTTCGAACTTTCTCAAGAATCTTAGGAAAATTATATTTATATAAGTTAAAAAACAAACTCAAGGCCGCTGTGTAAGCATAACAGCGGTAAAAGACGACTTGCAAACTACGCCTATGCCTCAGTCCGTGGCTATGATTGAAAACCGGGTTCTTTTTCACCCGAAAACAAGTTTAAAGAAAAAAATAATAGTTCTAGGCACCACATGATGAACACCTGGAGCTCTTTCTGTAGAATCAAACAATCCCTAACCGTAGATATTTTTGCAAAAAGTTTTGTATCATCAGCAAGTATTAGTTTTTATTTCAGATTGTTTATCTACATTGAAGAGGATTAGAAATAGCACTGGGCCTAAGTGTGAGCCTTGTCAAACTCCAGGAGTCTGAGTAAAATCTTTCGATGTCCAGATAAATTAGATCTAACTGTGATTTTTCGCTTAGTGCTTCTGTTATAGCTTGAGGAAGGATTATATTCAATGCTGTCCAATAGCATAATACCAGGGATTCTGTTGTAGCCCTTCCGGTCACCAACATAGTTCCAACATTTTTTAGAATCCTCAATTGTGCGTTCTCGCAACTAGTTTCGTAGGTTGAATGATCTCTAATCATCAAATATTTGACCTCCTTTCTTAATTGAATATAATTGTTATCTTGCTAAGTTTGAACTGATTTTTTTCTATATTTCTCTTTCTTTCTTATTTTAATTTTTAATTCTTGCGAATACCATTTTGGAAACTTATCTCGGTGATCAGAAGGGTCATATTTTGGGATGACACTATCTATCAATTTGAACAATGAGCTATACAAGGTATTTATCCCAACGTTGGGATCGTTAATGACATATAAGTTCTTTCAGTCAATTTGTTGGATTTTCGCAAATAGAGCCGGTCATTTAGATTTCGAGTAGCTATATCTAGGTATAATATTTTCCGTACATTCAAAATTTGTTTGATTCTGCTTGTCCTTTCTAAGCTATCTAAGAATTTCGAAAGGATTCAAGAAAATGAAAACAATTTCTTTAGAATCATAGGAAAATTTTTTATGATTTTTTTGTTGGAACCCATTAATTTTAAGAGAATATTAAAAAACATTTTTCGAATTTTCAAAAAGAAAATAATCAAAAATGATTTGAACCTCGTAAAGATTTCAATTTTTTTAAATGTAAATTTGTGAATATTTCGGAGAAATAAGATTTTTAACAATTTCGAAAGGGTTCAAGAGAATGACAAAATTTCTTCAGATGCCTAAAGGAAAATTTTTAATCCTTTTTTATTTTCAAAAATTAATTTAAAGAGAAATTTTAAAAATATTTTAGAACATTTCAAAATCATTCTAAAATTGTCAAAAAAGAATTTGAAAAATTTTAAGGGGATTTTATTACGTTCAAAGGGATTAAAAATAGTTTAAAATTTTTTGCCGACACGATTCCTTTTTCTATGCTAGATTGGAAAGTAGTAATGTGTGGATGGGTATATAGGTATAGGGTAGATAGGTAAATAGGTCTAAGGTATAGATATTTTAGATTGATCTAAAATTCTTGTGTTATTTATTTGAATAATACGTTCATTCCGCAACACTGCTTCGACCCAGGCCACTCCTCAATGTCTCTAGCGATCACCCTGGTTTCTTTTTTTAACTGGTTTCTTTCCTAAATATCAACTAGTGTCTCCCCTGTACCACATTGTTGGAGGATTATCTCTTTCCGGACATTGTCCATCATTGTTTTCCTCGCATATTGTGCGCAGATGTTCCATGCCAATCGCGTAATTTTACTCTTGTCCTTTTTTTAACATGTACATGTCTCGCTACTGTATAGTACAGCCGGTACAAATAAAGATTTATATACGGTCATTTAGTTTCTTTTGATTTGTTTTGGGATTTACCGCGGTCCTACTGAGAGCCGATGTCATTTTTTAGATGACAGTTGCTCCCAGTGGGACCCTGCGGTGGTTGTTAACCGTTAGTTTTCAATTATGTATATACATGTGTGTAGATGTGTTCTGATATGTTTCCCTGGATATCTGTCTATCACTTTTTTTTAGTAATAAAAAAAATATAGTGGAAATATCTCCCAAAACAGTTGAATTTGAAGTCTAAAAGGACAAATTGTGTAAAAAAAAGGTTAAATTTTCAACCGATAAGGATAGTTTCTAAGATATTTGTTGAATTTTCAAGAAAATAATAATATTTCTATCAGATTTATAAAATTTCTGACTAGGAGAGAAGAGTCGTGAAAATATACATGAATTTATTATTGTCTTGTAATCCTGGTCCAGGTAAGTCTTGTAGCACTGCGGTTGAAAACTACTGCATCATGCCTTTTTATTTATGAAGCCCCGGTGAAATGGAGGTCCCTACACGGGTCACTCTTGCTGCCAGAGTATGTTTTACGTCCTTTAGCATGAACTGTCAGACAACTGCACTTCGCCGGGTATGGGCATGTGGAAATTATTCTTTTACTAAGGTGGGCTCAGAAATACTGCACAAATTCAATCACAACCAGTGACAACCCGCAGCTGCATCTGTTTTTATTGAAAGTACTTGCTTTTTGATAAATTTAAATTTAAAATTTAAAACTTTTTCGGGTTTCAATCGTGTGCAAAACTACGAAACTTGCCGACGTTTCGTGAACATCACAGCTCACTTCTTCAGGGCTGATCTGAAACTGAAGTTTCAGGTTATGTTGTTCTTATATAGATTTTCTACGATGCCTATGATTGGCCAGAGTGCCCCATGGTGGGAACTGCTCGAACTTGATTGGCCAATCAAGTCTTTTTTTGGTAGCAAAACGGTAGAAGCCTGTCCTAGCAAAAGTTCAGGTACTCATTTCAGGTGATAGCTACATTCTTAAAATATATATGTGGCCCTTTAGGTTATGCATTTATGAAAGATCATTTAGTTGCGTACTATAAATATTTGTCTCCCATTCTGAATAAATATTTTCACTTTTAAATATACGAATATTCTGAACTGCTTCAGCGTGTATTCGAATTTTCAATTGAAAAGTTCAGTTTACTGCCAATGAACGAGAATTTACAACAAAATATGTGAATTTGAAACAAAATTTTTAAAAGGTTTAACGAAAAGTGATTAATTTTTAACCAATCACGTGAATCTTTAAATAATGAAATTAATTTTTGACAAAGTGTTTCAACTTTAACCTTCAAAAAGTCGATTTTTTTCAAATAAGTCGCAAAAGTCACACGATCGTAGCCTGGTGCCGTTTCCTAAATAATTTTCTTTTCTATATGTTTAAATACTGCGCGCATTTTTATGCAAAATATCAATTTCTTATGTTTGAACAGGATTTTGTCTTAAATAAAGTCCACAGTGATTTTATTTTAAAAGTAAATTAGGCTACGCTTCTTTTAAAATCTTATGTGATCAAATAATTGTCGTTCACTTACACTTATTACGTGTATACTTTTTCATAATTTAGCGTAAAAACCTTGAAAACTGTAACATTTTATTCTTTTTTGGTCAGAATATTTAATTTCATTTGGAGAGTATAAAATATAGGACACGTATTTTATCATGTTACTGTTAGATCTTTATTTCACTTTGACTTCCCTCTGCAGGTTCAAATGATTCAAGGAACTTTCCTTTTCAACAATCTTTTTTGTTAAAAACATAGTTCATAACCTATCTAAACTAACACCTTTGATATGAAAATTTATTAATTACGAAACGTCGGCAAGTTTCGTAGTTTTGCACACGATTGAAACCCGAAAAAGCTTTAAATTTAAATTTATCATTTTAAAGATGTATTTGCTGTTTTCAAAATGTTTTTTCTTATATTTACCACTTTCATAACCGTACTGTTCAATTTTTGAGGATTTTTTCTATGAAGAAGAGGCAAAATTGTTCAATTATGAACAACGATATGAGCTCTTGTGACGTCCCGTCAATTTTACCGAATTTATCTAGCGATCAATAATTGTCCCTTAATAAAGTAAGTTCTCGTGCATGAGCTACATGAAAAGTGTCATTTCAGATTAATGGGAGGCGCATGAATTCGTTTAAGCACGATATTCAGACCACCTATTGGGGGCTGCTTCTGTGTGCATAAACCCCAGAAAATAAGCAGGTTTGTGCTCAGTTTTTCCGTTATCCGCCGTAGGTTCTGTCCGTCACTTTAGTATTAGCTCAGTCTCGGTCCGCCGTTAGTCTAAGTCCGTCGTTAAGTCCAAGTCCGTCAACTTCGTCAGTTCAGTATCGATTCAGTTTTCTGTTATCCGCCGTAGGCTCAGTCCGTATTTTCAGTATAAAGTTCAGTATTTTGTTATCGGCCGAAAACTCAGTCTAAATTGTAATCCGTCGAGTAGCTTTTCTGTCGTGTTCTTGTCTGTCGGTCAGTTTCCTATCACCGTTTCAGGAGTGAAAATCAGTTATCTGATAAAATTGTATCATGTCAGTGTTCAGTGCACGAAATTGGAATATGTGTATTGTGCGATGTGAAATCCTAATTGTGTGGCTACAAGCCTAATTTGTCTAATACCCTTTACTAAAATACTCCTTCTTGTTAAATATCAACCTAGAATCCCTGTCTCAATTGGACCCCTGAAAACCGTCAGGTCGAAGGAAATAATAATTCATAATCACCAAATTATAGTTGTTGATGCTTTGACCTTTAATTTTAAAAGTGGGAAAAATACAATGACCGAGTGCGTAGCGCGAGGTACATACGTTATTGAGCGCAAAGCGCGAGATAAATATATTATATAGCGCGAAGCGCGAGAATCACCAGTCCTGCGCCCTAGGCGCGCTCAAACTTGCGAGCGAAGCGAGCCGCGCGCGTAACGCGCGATGAGAATGTGCCCGCGCGGCGGGCAGATTTTTTACTTTTTATTACTACCACACTTTATATTTATTTTTAATTTTTATATTTATTTTTGGAATCGATCACACAACAATTTATAATCTTTTTTAAATCTTTTTAAATATTTAATATTCTAAACCTCTTGTGACGTCCCATCACTTTTACTGAATTTGTCTAGCGATCAATAATTGTCCGTTATTAAAATAAGTTTTCGTGCTTGAGCTACATGAAAAGTATGATTTCACATTAATGGGAGGCGCATGAATTGGTTCAAGCACGATATTCAAACCACCTATTGGGGGTGGCTTTTGTCTTTATAAACTCCTGAAAATGACTAGGTTCAACTCAAATTTCCGTCAGCTCAGTATCAGTTTAGTCTCAGTCTCGGTCCGGAGGCAGTCCAAGTCCGTCGTTTGTCTAAGTCAGTTGAATTCAGTTTCCCGTCATTAGTTCAGTAAGTCAGGGCGTCGTCCCATGAAGGTAGATTAGTAGAATAGTGGAACAGTTTAGACCAGGGTGGTGACTGCTAGAGCTTGAGCAGGCACCTCATTTGTCAAAACCGTTCCACTATTCTACTAATCTGCGTCAATGTGACTGCACCCAGCGGACACTGTTATATAACTGTGATGTAACAGTTCTAGAACACAAAAGAACATGTTCTGTAACAGGATTAGCCCCCGTCAAAAAATACTTCCGCTGTCCCTGCTCATCACAGAAGGTATTAGATTTTTGTGAAATCTTATCTTATCAAATATCCACTTTTGAGACCTTCTGAACCCAAAAACAGGTTTCCGCGAATATATGTCTTACCACCTGTGTGTATGTATGTATGTTTTTAGTCTGTTAGCACGATGACGTTTGAAAGAATTGACAAATTGGATTGAGATTTGGAACACTCTTCAAGTGTTCTAAAATGAAGGTCAAGTTCGTTAGCCAGCCATTTTGGATGAAAATTCAAAAAGTCAGCGCATTTTTTAAATTGTGAACGCACTTTCTTTTATGATTTAAAAATTCTATGCACGGATCTTCATAGTACTCACAAAGATGAACAATTTATTTTAATGACTTTTTTGGATAAAATGAAGATTAATGGAGTGATAGCATTTACAAAATTCCAAAAAACAAACGAAAATGAATATTTTAGGCCAAAAAATGCACGATATGAAAAAAAGTCAAGAGGAGAAAAACGTTGCTTTTTAAACAATGTACGGAATAAAGTGAATTTACAAAAATTATGCATGTAAAAAGATCTAAAAATTTGTTATTAATCACTTTTTGATAAAATGCGTCGTTCTGGTTTTAATCGTAAAAAATAGCATTAAAAATAAAAATATTGAATTTTTGAAAAAATCACACAAGGGACGAACAAAAATTATTAGACAGAAGTTGTTCAACCAAAAATGATCTACAAATTTGTTATAAACTTTTGTTATACGAATATTCTTAGAACCACTTTACGTTAGGATGCGTATTTTTAGACAATGCAAATACTTTTTTTCAATAAGTAAGCATTTTTTGTTATGACCATGACCTCCCTTTCTGTAGATTACTATCGATGTTTCAAATATGTCTCCAACCAATATATAATATATAATATGTATAATAAATGGTATACTATATAGTATATACAATACATGGAAGTACCATTTCTTAATTAAAAGATAAAATCTTATCATGTTTTAAAAACAGACCGATTTCTCAATTGCGTAATAATCAGTAATTATGTTCCCTCTAAATTTTAATAAATTTTATATGATAGTCTTACCATATATCTCAATTATATTCGCGACTTCATTTGATGAGAAACAAATAATTTAGAAAGCAAATTCAATATAGCAATTAGTATAATATATTCTGTGACACTGAAAAATATTCATTAGTTACACTGCTTTTATCAAAATCCTGCCTAATTTTTCTTCTTTTATTTCATGAAAATGAGGATGAGGACCGGGCTTGATATTCTGAGTTTTATCATAGCGGTTTTTCCTAAACCTATTGGTAATTATAATAATATATATAATTAATTCCAATCGAGCAATTCACGCCTACCCCGAAAGGGAAACGGCTTAATGGTATAATAATGAAAAAAAAAATTATGTTTATTGCCGTATATTTATTTTCTATTTGAAGTCGTTCAAATTACAACAACTCTTTTTTCCCAATGCACATAGGGTCATAGGCAGGGTTGCACGGTTATGCGTAACTCGAACTTTTATACGTATAATACATATTTTACGTATTATACGTATAAAATGGCGGACTTGAAAGGTGGGGGGGGGGCGGTGGCGGGTGAGAAAAAGAGCATAATATAACCTATTCCAGAATGCATTTGGTGAGAGATTAAATGAATTATTTTTCATAACATTTTAAAAATGAGTAAATCAAAAGATTGCACCCGGGGCAAAAAGCAAAATTTTTGCCATTTTCCCTCTTTAAAATAAAATTTAACTCCTCCCAAAAGGAATTTCTGGGTCTGCCACCTCTCATTAAGGAATTCTTGGACGTTGTTCGTCCCACTCCCCACTTACAGGGATACCACTCCTTACTATTCCTTCGTGGTCGTGCCAAAGCACACAAGGGACATAACCTCTTCTACTTCATACGTTTCCCGAAACCTTGTTTACAATACAGAAGTGATCGTATTAGGAAAGAAGACTTTAAGAAACATTTTGAAGAATATAATAATTGCTTGAAATGTAAAACCTCTAAATTTCGCCTCCTCTGAACTTAACCATGATCCTTCATCAATTTGTGGATCGATGTCCCTTCCTTTTCCTATGCATTCCTTTATTCTTAAATTATGTTGTTAAATATATATTATCTCATATTATGACAACTTATAATAATAAATTACAGTAACAATAATATTGCATGCATGCACGAAATGTGCATTTTTGTTTGTAATACGTTTTCAATGTATTATGAACTTTATTATTTGCAATATTTTTGCATATTACCAATTTTTTAATTTGATTTAATTTATATTTTCGACTGAAATTAGAAAATGTAAGAATATGCTTCCAAATTATATATTCTTTTGTAACATGTTTGGAATTTCCCGAAAATGTCGGCTTTGTAACACCATACTATAGAAGAACTATTTGTTACCATTTTCTTCCCAAAATACCATCAATTTTATTTCAAAACAATTACAATACTCAAATCCTGTCTTTTACCTTTAATATTTATTGGAATCACAATCCCTCGTGGAAAGAAAGACCAACTTAAGACTACAGTACAGGCAGGTATAGGCCTGTCTTCAAGTGATCGTAAACTGATATTTTCTGGTCCCCAGAAGACCACAGTCTTTTCGTCCCAGTCAGCAGTTCAAACCCCCAATATCCATAAATATAACGGAAACTGGTTGATGCCTCTAGACCTCATAAAACTAAACAAAATATATGAAACTTCAACGAAAAACAATTTCATGTTCAACTAACTACTTCAATTCTGAAGCTGCAAAGATCAACTGTCACTCAAGTGGTTCAGTTCTCAGCAAAAAAGTTCATTTTCGTCGAAATACTTGAATTTCATGCCAAAATAGATGATTTGTCAAGCCAAAGAAGACGAAATTTGTAAAAGATATTTGACGTCTTAAGCAACTTTCTACCGAATATTTTCATTTTCAAAGTAATAGTTGCATTTGAACCTACAAAAACAAATTTTGAACTGAAGAGATTAATTTTCTAAAAAAAAATGCATTAATTTTCCAATTTTTAACTTATTATAGTAAGTTAACAGTATAAAGTATAAAGAGAAGTATAAAGAGCATAAAAAAGTATAATAGTTGAAAATATAGTTTAATTTTGAACCAAAAGAGCTCATGATTCGTGAACGATACATGTTTCATGTTTCAAACAAAAAAGATCTTAATCTGAAATGAAAAATAGTGTAAGTCAGCCAAATAGACGCATTTTCAACGAAATACTTGATTTATTAAATGAAAAACATTAATTTTTCACTAAATAGTTGCATTTGTAACCAAAAAAGATTAAATTTGAAGGAAGAAAATTCATTTTCTGCCAAAAAAGACGAATAATAAAAAATAATGTATCAGAGTTTCGAAAATATGGAAGTAGAATCACACGAAAAGAAACAAAAAGGCCAAAAATAAGCATTGGAAGCTTCGTGGTCGTCAAAACAGAGTATATTCTAACGTGCAGTTCTAGACAATAATGCAGTTCTAAAAAAAAAGTGCAGTTCTTAATATGAAAATTTGCAGTTCTAAATTTTTACCACAACACACTATTAGGACAATTTTTGGATAAATAAGGGAGAAAACAGACGTTTATTTCTCGATTTTCCCTATGTTTGTGATCCTTCTTCCCCCTTTTAGTGCCGAATTGCCAATTTTAGTATGTTTTATGATATTTTTGCTTTCTCCATTTTGCACAAGTTTGCGATCCTTCTGCCCCCTTTTCGTGCTCAGATGTCAGTACTAATATGTTCCATGATATATTTCCTTTGTCGATTTTACTGAATGATATTTTTGTCTTATCGATTTTCCCTATTTTTGCGATCCTTTTGCCCGCTTCTGGTGCCGAATTGACAATTTTAATAGGTTTTATATCATATTTTTTCTTTCTTGATTTCCCCTGTTTTCGATCCTTTTGCCCTCTTTTAGTGCCGAATTGCCTATTTTAGTATGCTTTATGATATATTTGCTTTCTCGATTTTCCCTATGTTTGCTATCATTTTCCCCCCTCTTAGTGCCGAGTTGCCAATTCTAATGTCCTGAGATATTTTTGCTTTCTCGATTTTCCCTATGTTTGCGATCATTTTTCCCCCTTTTAGTGCCGAGCTGCCAATTTTTATATGTTTCATGATATTTTTGCTCTCTCCATTTTGCATATGTTTGCGTTCCTTTTGCCCCCTTTCAGTGCCGAGCTGCTAATGTAATACGTTTTATGATATTTTTTATTCCTCGATTTTGCCTATGTTTGTGATCATTTTGACTCCTCTTAGTGCTGAATTGCCAATTTTTAGATGTTCTATGATATTTTCACTTTCTCGATTTTGCCTATGTAAGGGATCCTTTTGCCACCTTTCAGTGCCGAATTATAAATTTTAACATGTTTTATGATATTTTCGCTTTCTCGGTTTCGCCTATGTTTGCGATGCGTTTGCCCCCTTTCAGTGCCGAATTGCCAATTTTTATATGTTTCATGATATTTTTTCTCTCTCGATTTTGCATATGTTGTTCCAAGCTGAATGTCGGTAAAACAGTGACCGGTAATTTACCGACAAACGATAATGGTTTCGTGATAATATGCCATCAGTCAATAAGTTGTTAACGGCAACAGATGGCGCTACCGTCAAGTCATTTTTCTCGACCTCTCAAAGGTGAGAGCCACTGCAGTCGGTAAACGATCAGCGCGCAAAAATGTTGACTTGTGTGATAATTTACCCACAGTCGTTTTTAAACATACAGTCAATAAATGTAATCTCGACTTTACCGCGAGAGTGTGACGCCGAAGTTCAGGTAAATGCCACTGCGTCTAGTGGTTCAGCTCAGGTCTAGTGGTCTAGTGGTCACGCTCCCTGCCCCGGTAGGGCGTGGTGGGGACTTATATTTGAAAAGCCCATATCCATAGGCGCGCATTTCAGTTTGAATTTTACTGATTTATTAAAAGTGTCTCAAGAAGAAGAAAAAAAGAAGAAAGTGGCAATGGTTCTCAATGCAAAAAAAGCAAGTTGTAATTCGTGTAGTGAAAAGTGTTCTTCGTGCAGCGTTAAGTGTTGCTCTGTGCTAATAGTTCGATTTTATTGTGTGTTCTTGGGTGCCCAAGAAGTCCAATGAGTCTGGAGGGACTGACAGGGGCTCTGCTGAATCCTGTATACCCCAGATCGATGTGGCCATACCGCTTCCACAAAACTTCAACATAGATGAGAAGCCTCTAGAGGTAAGAAAGTTAAAATTAATTTTTCCTCTTAAATTGAAATTTGTCTTTCATTCGTTTTCACTAAGAGTAGTGATCCTGACTTTTACATATAGGCGTACTGCGTTTACGCTAGGACGCTTAAGAGAAACACAATGCGACAGCTCGTTACCATGGCAATAAGCCGCACCATGTTCCTCTTACGCATAGCTAGCGCAAGCGTAGTCATGTAGTAAAACCTGTAATATGAAAAATACTACCCCGTTATTTTAGTACTACATTTGGCCACCAGTTGGCGTATCCTTGTATTTCAGATCCCAATTAGGAAGCTTGTACTTTCAGGTATTAATTTCTTCTTAATTTCTTTTTAATTTCTTATTAATTTCTTATTACGTACAAAAATAAATTACGAAAGACGGAATTATGTTTTTAAATTTAGAATTACTGGATTGTACATGTATTTCAAATGATAAATATCCTCTTTCTTGTTAATACCATTATTATTACTCTTAATATATATAATTTCGGAAATTAAACGTTTCTTCCAGTTGGACTAAAAATCAAGTATTTTGGTATTTGCCCAATAAAATTCATAGTTGTGTGTGCTACGATGTACATTAATAACAAATTGTTTTCTTTTGTTGTATTTATGTTCATTTACGCGCGCTTTTAACATTCTTTTAGTTTCACCCACATAAGAGGCAGGACAGTTTTTACAAGGAGTTTTGTAAACAACGTTGGTTTCTTCCCATTTTTTTGTCCTATCTTTACGTAATTTGATTACAGATGGCAAGGAAGGTTTTATCGAAGGAATTGCAGCTATGATACATTTTTTGAGAAAGTGGGAAGTTTTATCAAAAAAATTTTTTATGAATGGTAAACTGACTTTTGGTTTAGGGGCCAATAATTGTTTTCGCGCAGAGTTATTTTGGTTAGGACTATATTTCAATTTTAACTTACGAATTTTAATTTGTTTGTTAATAAAACTTATTGGGTAATCATTATTCAACAATATTTGGGTAATAATTTTTGAATTTTTGGCATGAAATTTTCTGTGCGATAACATCATTGCCCTGTCAACAAGGTTGAATACAATGTTCTTTTTTACTTGGATTGGATGACATGAGAAAAGCAAAATGAAATTTTTTACAATTATTTCACAACAGAAGAGTTCGGGGACGTCCGTTAGCATGTTCGCTATTATTCCTCAAATTTTTAAGGCAAAATCTTTATTAATGTACGAAAAAAGCCAGGGGAACCTAACACTGCTAAAATCGATAATTTTCTAAGTATCACATGCCCTTAATGGAGCTAAAAATATGCTACGTCGATTGGGTGGCAAGTACAATTCCTGAGTACTAAATGTGTTGCATATTTCAATTCATACAATGCAAGCCAGTACCCAGGTCTCGTAATACCACCTGTTTTACCCTCTTCCACGGGAAAAAATCAATCGCATATCGCATAGCGAAGCTCAACATAAAAGAAACTCGAAATTTTCTTTTTGACAATTGGATTAAAATTAAAAGAAGTTCCAAAACAAAGGAAAGTTGTTTTTCAGCAACATTCAAATCTATACAATAATTAATCTTTTTTGGTTGAGGATTCAATTATTTTGTTAAAATTTAACGTATTTTTTATTGAATTTAACTGTTTTTGACGTAATATTCAAATCTTATTCTGTGGAAATAGCAATGCATTTTTTAAATTGACAATTCGTTTCTTTGGTTGATGATTGAAAATACTACTATTTGGATGAACATTAATTTGTTTGATTCAAACTTTAAATACACTAAAATTCGTCTTTTTTTAAATTCAAACACATTTTTACATAAAATTCTTCATGGTAAAGTTCTCTACACATTGTATAACTTTTCAGTAACACTTTCTTAAGCCCGTGGAAGTTATTCCGAAAACCCCAAACCGTGATTTTTTCCCATGTATGGGTAAAAAATCGATGAATTGTGAAGTTAATTGTAATACATAAATTGGTTTAAGAAATAGCCAACATGATGGATTGCTCGTTTGCAAAGTATGGAGATACTTATCAGCTAAATGAGGACGCTTCAGATATATCACTCTTTCGTAACTTTTGCCAAAGGCAAAGGTTGCCTCCTCCAGAGGAAGAGTGTCCACTAATTACTGATGAAGAAGTGAAGAAATTTATCGCTAAAACTAAGAACTTTTCAGCGCCAGGGCCACATAAAATCCACAACTTTTGGTGGAAGAAGTTCACTTCTACGCACCAACATTTAGCTCGTATATTTACTACTTTCTTAAATGAAGGACAACCCATCCTGCAGTGGCTAGTGGAAGGACGCACGGTATTGATCCCTAAGACCGGAGATTTGTCAAGTCTACAAAACTACATGCCAATAGCTTGCTTAAACACCAGCTACAAGCTATTCACTGGCATCCTCAAAGAGAGGATATTAACATCTATCGATCCGGTATAGAGTCCAATAGCTGAACAACATGGATGCAAGAGAGGGCTGGCAGGTTGCAGGGAGAACCTGTTAATAGACAGGTGTGTTACCCAAGACTCGATAAGGTATCGACGCAATATGTCCATGGCTTGGATTGACTACCGTAAGGCATTCGATAACACGATTCATGAGCTACTTATTAAGCTCCTTGAGTGCCTGGAGGTGGATTAAAAAATAGTGAGATGCATAGAAGAGCTTATGCTCTTGTGGCGGACAAGATTTGTCATAACATTTGACAAAAGACAAGTGACTACCAGCTATATCACATATAAGAGGGGGATCTTCCAAGGAGACTCTCTAAGTCTGATACCTATGTGGCCCGCCGAACAGAAGAGAATATAAGTTCAACCACCTTTTATACGTGGACGACCTTAAATTCTTTGCTTCCTCGAAAGAGGATCTTAACATCCTTGTGGAGGCGGTGAATAGGTACTCTGAAGCGATTGGCATGAGCTATATATATATATATATATATATCTTAGCGTTACCATTTTTTATGTTCACATTTGTCTAAAACCAATCTGTTATACTTTATTTATTTATTCGTTTTCCTTCTGAAAAATAACCTGCAAAACAATTAGCATTCTGTCAACTACACTCATAACCTTACCATATCACCCTCAACACTTGTCATCATAAAGAAAAATTATTTTCCGAATATTTTCAGGAATTAAGTAATTAATGTTGGAAGTGCTAAATTTATTACAAAATGTACTTATCCAATTGATTTGAATAAAATAATTTTAACATTTATAGAATAGAATTTCAAATAACCCGCTGAAATTTATCCATTTTCTCCCAATAGTCGTCTGCTACTAATAGTCAGATGTACATTTTTTAAATATATTTTCTATATTTTTCCAGATAATGAATTGTGGATATTATTAGAATAACAGGTTTGACTGTGTAGTTTAGCTATTTTTATCACCAATATACATTCCATTTATAAGAAATTACAGAATGACGAGTACTGCTCGCTTGTCCCCTGGCGGACCGGCCGAACACAAGCATTACGCTACAGCGAAATCTTGAAGTAATGCTAAAGTAATATGGCATTATAATTAAGAAAATAAACAAAATAAATATGTAAACTGTTGCAATTATAATAATACGTTAAATGTTCATGACGTAATTGCAGCAAGTTTCTTTTTCAGCGTTAAAAATGAAAAAATATTGTCGCTGTCATTGCAGTCTGCTAATGGCAGCTTCAAGCGTGTTGCCAATATGCAGGGGCCCGAATTCAATGACAGCCACTTTGTTTTTTTTATTTTTTAACGCTGAACCCTTACAAAAATATATGACAGGAAAAAAATGACAGGCCTGTCATTTTTCCCTTGTAGTTTTTTCGCGACCACAGGATTTTTATATATTTCTAAAAATTATGCATTCTCGAGATCCATTATTTAACGCAAATCTACTGCACCCCTAAAAATTCTGAAATTTAATTTTTAAAATATATCCGGCACTGTCTGGAATTTTTCATTGAAATATAATATGAACAAAAACTTATTTTTTAAATCTCACCCCCATAAGTCTGTTTTATAGGGTCACAAAAACTCCATAAGCGAAAAATTGGGTTTCGCGAGTTTCTAGCGGTAATTATCTTTTTTCTTTTGCGATTTTTAAAAATAATTGTTTTTAATACATAAAATACTACTGATAATGATAGCTAGAAGTTTACATGCATTTTTGAAAAAAATGTATTATCGTTTTTAGCAATTTCCTCCTGAAATAAACTATCAAGAGAATTATTTTTTAAACAATCTCTTTTTTTTAAATATATTTGTCGGAATTAAAATATTTGTTTGAAATATTTGTCAAATTTTCTATATGAATTATATTTAATATAAATTTTCCATGAGAGCCTTTTTGTTTAAATTATTATTAATATTTATTATTTGTGGGAGTCCGCATGAAAAACACCCTTGTGGGCCGTTATTTACGGATTCAATTGGAGAGTATTAAGACCTATACTGAATACTTTAGTAGATCATATAGGCGGGTTCTGGAGCAAAAAGTAAGACGGAGTCTGGATATGAATTACAAGATGGACTCTGGATACTGATTTGAACCACTTTTTTATCCAAAGTCCGTCTTGTAATACATTATAGTAGATACTAATAGTAGATGATATAGGCGGGTTCTGGACCAATTAGTTTAGTGCGTGTCTGTGTGAGGTAAGCCTGCGTCCGTGTGAGGTTGACATCGAGACCGTTCTAGAACATTCCTTGATGACGTCACAGAGTAATATCGCAAAATTCTGCTTACAATATTCAAAATCAATTGAAAAATAAAACATAAATAATGAAAAAAGGAACTGCAGAATCGGATAGTCTAAAACCGGGCTCACCACTTTTAGCAGGTGCTGAGTGACACGACCAATGCATACTGCCAATTTTTTGCCATCAATTTTTTCTGTCATTTTTTTCTTCGGTTTCCAGGAATCCTGGAAAGGGTTACGGTCACGGCTCGTTGCGGCGCATTGTTCACACCTAAGGGTCTGATTTCCTTCTACTTGAATTCACAATACATTTCATTTTTTCATCTCATACTGTAATTTACCGTGAAGGATTAGGGACCAGTCGAACGAGAAGATTTATTATGGCCTGTTCTCGGGCCTGTTTAACCTAGTCTCGGGACTGACACTGTCAGTATTTGCAGACACTGACTGCCTTTTGGTGAGCCCTGGTCTAAAACATTCCACAATAATTCATTAAAAACATAATCATTAAATATCTCAATACTTCATTACATGTTTTGAAGTCTTTCTTCAAGTTGTCAATTTTTGCAATCAGAAATCAACTCAAACCTCATAATAACCGCCGAAAGCGAATCGTGAAGTCGGGGTCGGGCCTCGGGCGAGCTCGGCTTCGTGCTCATGCCTCGTGCATTTTCGGCTTTACACGAGGCTGGTCGACTCACCGACGCTACGCTTGCATGTATTCTCCCAGATGAGTAAGTGGTGGGGGCCGAAAAATCCCACGTTCTGGAGACTCTGTAATGAGGGTAAGAAGGCTATCGGTAGAGCAGGCTCCATTCTTAGAAATAAAAACAAATCAAGGGAATCTAAAAGACCGTATATAAATCTATAGTTGTACCGGCTGTACTATACGGTAGCGAGACATGGACATGTCAAGAAAAGGACAAGAGTAAAATTAACGCGATTGGCTATATATATATATATATATATATATAATTATAAAACCATGAAATTGCTGAAAAATTGTCCCTCAAAATATGTATTTTATTATTATTCTGATTTTCCCACAGATAAGATGTTTTCAATTATTTCCCATTTTTTGTTACACATTTATGCTCTTCTGCACAGTAGTAGGATTTTGTTTAGATTTATGCTCATAAGCTGTTGCGATACTGTGGAAAAATAGCTTTAAAATTAGCCTAAGAACATTACAAAATGTTGATTATTTCTGATATATTACCTAAAGTTTAAGAAAACATTAGAAATGTACACTATTTTTGCAATATCTTCTTGAAAAATGGACAACTTGGCTTTATCCTGTGCTCATTTCATACACAAATTTGAATTTTGAGACCCTAAACTTTTGTCCGGTACGGTATCATTATTTTTATTATTTATTAATTATTTATTTTATTTTTATTAAAGGAATGCCAGTAGAAAGCGAATCGGGAAAGGAAGAAGAGAAGCTGATGAAAGATATTGAGGCTCAGGTGAGAGTGGAGGCGGTGATGAAACTGGGGAGAAAGACAGAAGGGAAAATAGGTGTGCTCATAGTAAAAGTGGGAAGCGAGGAGGAGAAGAGAGAAATTATGGAAAGGAAAAAGGTACTAAAGGGTAGGAATGAAAGAATTGAAGAGGACCTGACATGGAAGGCAAAAAGAGAGGGAATGAGTGTGGCTTTCTGGAATGTGTTAGGGCTAAAAAAACAAGAACGAGGGGTTCTGGAAGGCTATTGGAAAATGGGACGTGCTAATGCTGAGTGAAACGTGGGTGGATGAAAAGGATTGGAAGGGCTTGAAACGAACGTTGCCGAAGGGGTATGTGTGGACAATGCAAGAAGCGAGGAAAGAACATGAGAAGGGAAGAGCGATGGGAAGCACGAGATACGTGATGAGAATGTGTTCGTTAAAGCTAAAGGAGCTTTAACAAAAGAGAAGTCACAATCACCAAACTACAGTTGTCGAAGATTTGACCTTTAATTTTAAAAGCTTTAAATTTTCTTGCGTATTACGAAAGAAGACAATAAGCGCTATAAGAATCAAATAAAACATTGCAAAAATATTTCAACTGTGTCAAAAGTTATAGAGGTTCAAAAACAAAAATGTGTGTTTTTGGAAAACCAAGGCACAACATTCAAATACGAATAACTTCTTGGAAGAAATTTTTCCTGCAAATAGGAAAAATAAGTGTCGCCTAATTTCCTCTAAAAAACAACATACTTTGTCCCCTAAAGATTCTACGACTTTAAGCGTAGAAGCTGTCAAATTTAAAATGGATTCGGTCTTTGCTTTGTCTAGAACAATATTTGTGGTCAGCTCAAAGATAAATATCTTTTATTGAGTCTTGCATTTTTCCGTGAATTCTGCACTCATTAAGTTAAGAATTTTTAAGTCTAAACGGGACGTCATATTTATAACTTCATTCAATGAAAAACGTGTTTTTCCTTGTAATTTATTAAAAATACACTGTTAGAAATTTCTATAACGATTTTACTGTAAATGTAATGGAAGCAATATGCATATACGTGTAATAAATTTAATATACCATCATCTTGTGGAATTAATATACATGTATAGTAAAACATAGTGCGTGAAAGTTGAAAGTTCTTTGATGCACCCAAATCTGTTCAAATATTTAAAACTAAAGCAATCACCTAAAATTCATCGATTAAATTCTTATTTATAATCAAAGTGCAACGTACCCCGTGTAGAAATAGTAACAGGGATCCAACCGGGAGCCGGCCGGATAGCCCCAGTTTAAACCGGGCGCTGGCCGGGGACCAAATGAGAATTCGGTATAATAGAAATTATGATAATTGATAGTTAGGACAAATAGAGGTTATGTGAGTTGACACTTGGACAAAATAAAAATTATAATAAATGATTGTTCGGCAACTTGATTTTGGGTCAAGTGAAACTTAGGTAATATGGAATTTGGGGTATATTCATGTCCCTCCATTCAACTGGGCCATTCTGTCCTGAAAAGACCTGTGTCAAAAGTCTGTATTCTACCCATCGATGAATAACTTCTTATTAGAATAAGGCGTTGACATATCAGACCTAATATTATATTGGTTATTTGTTGAATTATTCGTATACTGAATGTTAAGAATACTATTATGTCCTTGAAATTTGTTAAACAATTAAACATATCGTCATGATAATTATGGATGATCATAATTTTATTAGTAATTGTACTTCTCTTTTTGTTTGTATTTCATTGTATTTCAGTACACAGTATAGAGTTAATGTTAACGTACGTTGTCTACTTCAACGTTCTTTTCTCACCTATGTTTGCATATTTCAAATGTAAAAATTCTGAAGCACTTTAGCTGTATATTTATTCTACGTTGGGACTTTCGAATTGTAATTTTTGTTTTATTTTTGAAAGATATTCTTTCAACGGTGGGCGGGATGTTTAGAGCTTAGAGTAAAGAGTACTACAGTTAAACCATAAATTCCATTTCTCCAAATTAAATCCGTTTAGTTTGTGCAAAGGCACTATTTGGCCTTCAGATATAAACAATAAGATTAAAATAAAGAGAAATCATGCATGAACTTAGTTTCTACGTCGTGCAGCTCCTCTCTGAGGAGGACCCCTATCCGTGGTCGAAACGTTTGCCAATTTTAACTTTTAGGAAATGCACGTTTTTAATTAAATACTCGTATATTCATAAGACCCTAAAGTTTTAACCAAACAGTTTCATGTTTTACCAATAAATTTGATATTCTACCAAAAAATACGAATTTGCAACAAAATTATTAAATTTTAAACCATATAGTTACATTTGCTACTAATTTGTTGAATTCTAGAGCAAAAAATACGAATTTTTTACAAAACAGTTGATTTTTTAACGAAAAATTAAATGTTTAACCGAAAAAGTATCATTTTTAACCAGAAAGTTGCATTTTTAACCGAAAAAAGTGAACTTACCACAGAAGTAAATGAATTTTTAAACGAGAAAGACCATCAAGTAGGACAAAATAATTCAATTTTGAACCAAATAATAAAATTTTTAACAAAAAAAGATTAATTCTTTGACAAACATTTAATAGTAGATTTTTCAACAAAAAAGAATGAAATTTTAAACAAACAAAAATTTAGATTTCCTTATTGAGTTCTATTAATTCAATTCGCATTTAAGTGGAAAACGAGAAAAAGAGGGGAATAGGGAAAAGACTGTGAATCTCTATTGTTCATTTTCAAGTTATTCATTTGGCACTTTACATTAGATTAAGATTATTGAAGTTTGAAAATCATGATGCACAATTAAAAAATTAATTATGTTAAACGATTAGTTTCAAGATCCTAATTTAAGAATTCTTCAAGTTTTAAACGAAGTCTGGAATTGTTAAATTTTTAATTCATCTTCATGTTTAAATTCATTAATTTTTAAAGTTTCCAATTAGAAAACATATAATTCCAAACTGTTTAGTGTAATTAAACTTTAAAGGTATACAATATTTTTCGCAATATTTAAATTTCTGCAATTTTTGATAGGATGCGCAGTTCTTGTTTTATTCGTGAAAAATAATACTAAAAATAAAAAAATTTAATGTTTTGGAAGACGACACAAGGAAAGAAAAAAAGGGTCCTAAGTATTTAAATTGTATTTTTCTATAACTGTGACTTATACAAACTAAATTGTGGTTCATAGATATTATTGCAATTAGTTGAAAAGTATATGTAAAGGGTTGGTTCTAATATAAATTTCTTTCGCAAATATAAACAGGCAATATTGTATACGTTAATATCTAAGATATATTTTCCATTTTAAATTAGCTTACTTGAACCGTACATCACTTTTATTTTGTTATGTAAAATATTTTTACATCTTTTTTTAGCCAAAGCTGTTTTTTTATATATAAGGGTGTTTATTGGGTCTTTTATATATAAATATATTGATCGACCTAATAAGCATTTTTATGTCCATCACTCATCAGGGCTAAAGCGTTGTTTATGGGGTCCTAAGTATTCAAATTGTATTTTTCTATAACTGTGGCTTATACAAACTAAATTGTGGTTCATAGATATTATTGTAATTAGTTGAAAAGTATATGTAAAGGGTTAGTTTCAATATAAATTTCTTTTGCAAATATAAAGCAGCAATATTGTATACGTTAATATCTAAGATATATTTTCCATTGTAAATTAGCTTTCTTGAACAGCACATCACTTTTATTTTGTTATGTAAAATATTTTTACATGTTTTTCAAGCTGGAGATGTTTTTTATATATAAGGGTGCTTATTGGGTCTTTTATGTATAAATATATTGGTCGACCTAATAAGCACCTTTGTGTCCATCACTCATTAGGGGTAAAGCGTAGTTTATCGGGTCCTAAGTATGTAAATTGTATTTTTCTATAACTGTGACTTATACAAACTAAATTGTGGTTCATAGTTCATATTGTAATTGGTTGAAAAGTATATGCAAAGAGTTACTTTCAATTTAAATTTTTTTTGCAAACATAGATAAGCAATATTGTATAAGTTAAAAGTTCAGAATTTTTACATACCTTAATCCTAAAAATGATATCTTTTCCATTTGATTCCTTAACACAACTAAAATTCATGTGATTTTCATCAAATAATAATTTACGCTACTTTCTTGGCTTAATATTTGCAATAACTTAAATTTAAAAACTTCACAAATAAAAATAAACAAACACAACCTTTAAATTAAAACAACTGCGAGACAGTCACAGTGCTGCCAATTTTGATAACGAAATTTTTCGCAATTTTGAGATTATCTACTGTTGGTTATCTACTGTTGGAAAATTTAATGTCTAATAAAAAGTCCTCAAATATTTATAAATAATAAAGAAAGCACACTTTGTATCCATAAATATTGTTCATTAAACTTCAAGCTTTGATTCTAATGTATAAACGTGTCACAGAAATGTTTCATTAAGGTAAAAAGTAAGAAAAATTAATTTTTTGCTCTCACACATTAATTAGTTATAAAATTTTAATGAAACTTCATCAGAAGATATAGTATATTGTTAAAATGTTATACTAACAAAAATAATGAACATTTTTTGCCAGTTTTCCAGCTAATTAAGATTATCTACTGTAAATCATTATCTACTGTAGGGTGGTTTCCCCTACACAAAAATAACGACTCTGCAAATATAAACTTTACACAGCATCATTTAATATCTCTTGAAAATGAAAATAAAATAAATGTATTCCCTAAAGTTCTCTGGAAATCTCTTGATATTTGTAAAATCCCCTAATATCTTCGAAATGCTTGGAGGTCCTATCAAATCCCTCAAATCTGGGGAAATTCTATTAAATTGCTTAAAATGTTTGGAAACCCTACACTGTTAGAAAAATATGTACTAGATTTAGTATACATGTAATGGAAGCAAGAATGCACAACATGAAATTAAATTTAGTATTTGAAATTCATAAAGTTTATTTGTTTAACAAAAGTTAAGTTGTATGTTGTATATAAATATTGTAAATAAACACAGAATTTTTTATTTTGAACGAAAATTGGTCGTATAAAAATTATTTATTAGACTATTTACATTTATTTACTATTCACATTATTATTATTTATTAGACTATTTACATTTGCATAGTTAAAAGTAATTAGGTAAATCAATTTAAAATTATTATTGAAACACGAACATGACACCCACTGTCACTTAATGATTAAAAACAAATCTTAAAAATTAAAATACGGAGAAAATGCCTCACGGCGAACGAAATGTATTAAGATCACATTAGCCACTATTACTACTAATATTTCAATAAAACTGCCGATTTACTTAATGTTGTAAAAGTTAAATTTGAAATCTGTAAAATTATTTCAAAATTTTATTTAAATACGAGTTGCATTGAGATTTAATAATTTTGATTTAAAAATTTTTCAGAATTTCGGAACTTCAATATTGTCAAATCCACAAAAACTGGGATATTTTAGGAAATACGAGAGATAAGGAAATTTGTCATAAGACAATCTTGTCTTCGCCGAGCAGAACTCAGCATAAACTTCTCATTTTGTCGAAAAATTAGTTTTCAAAATTGAGTGGTTCTGGCGCTTCGCGCTCGATAACGTATGTACCTAGCGCTACGCGCTCGGTCTTTGTATTTTCCCCACTTTTAAAATTAAAGGTCAAAGCATCAACATCTATAATTTGGTGATTGTGAATTTTCTTTTGTTAAAGCTCCTTCGGCTTTAACGAACACATTCTCATCACGTGTCTCGTGCTTCGCAATCGCTTTTATCGGAAATGCGAACTTTTCTACATTATTTTCAACTTTACTATATCAAGTGTATATTACATATATTTATATATATATATATTATTATATATATTTTTTATTTATATATATTTGACTTTTAGCAAAATATTATAAAAGCTTTAATATTTCAAATTTTTCATTTTTAAGACTTGTAATTTCAGCTAGCCTTTGATTTGATGTTCAAGTTCAAGTTTAAAGTTTGAATATTGATTTCAGTTTCAAGTATTTTTTATCTGGATCAATTTTTTTTAACTGAAATGTTCCAATAAATTATTTGTAATAGCTTTTTTTATCTTTACTTCCAAATTTTTTCTAAATAAAATTAGTATAACTATAATCATCTGATTATTTTTTTATGCTGGAAAAGTGTATTGAAATTTAAATATTTTTTACTTATAATAAATCTGAAAGTAATAAATCCTTTAAATTTTGGAGCTTTACGATTTGAGCAGAAATCACAAATTAAATGAATATTTAAATTAAACATTTAACTATTAAAATTTAAATTAATTAAATTTAAATATTTTTATTACGCATTTTTAAAACCACCTATTAATATAAATTGTTTAAAACGAAAAAATATTCCTCCGTTAACCCTTGCTTTTCAGCGAAAAAGCTTGGGTAAGATTTTATGGACAAAATCCAAACGGTACATTAGCGTAATTAGCTAGAGCGTGCGGTTTAGATTTAGGTTGTTTAGGTAGGGTTCGAACCGCCAGCGGGGGCGATTTTTCATAGCGTTGTGCGTGCGATTATATTTGTAGGTGTCCGTGTGTTCAATTGCGTAATTTCAAAAGTAAATCAAGTGCAATTATTATAAATAAAACAGTTTTTTTTTGCTTCATTCATCTGTTTCAAGCTGCTGTAATGGATAGGACAATATGGGACGCGGAAATATTCCGCATAGAGCCAGATAAAAAACCAGATAATCCAAATTTATTACACCGTATAAGAAGTTAAGTTATAGTTAAAGTATAGTTAAGTTATAGTTAAAGTATTGTTAAAGTATAGTTAAGTTATAGTTAATTTAACATTAAACTATAGCTAAGTTATAGTTAATCTATTGTTGCAAGGTTTTTGAAAAATAAAGAAGACTAAATGTACATATTATGTTGTTATTTATTCCAATACCATCATTATATTTATAATCTACACGCACACATACATGCATTCCCTATTTACAATTTATTTCATTTAAACTGGTGTAACTGAATTGATTAGTGAATAAGTCCGGAATCACTGATTAACCAGTGAAATGTCCAACTACTATTTCAATCACTGAATTTTTCACTGATTTATATTTATATAGTTCAGTGAATCTAGGTAACGTGGGATTATTTGATTTACGATCATTATTATTAAGGTAATAAATCCGGAAAATAATATCAATTATAATTAATATAATTATAAATTTAAATACCAATAATGTGTCTTACAAAATTTACCCTATTATTATTAAATGGAAATTTAAGAAAATTCACGGAATATATCATGAAAGAAGGCACGGGTGGTGCTAATGTAGACATGAACATGTCAAGAAAATAAATTAAGATACCTTAAATACAAACGATACGTTATCACCATATTTATAAATGACGCATCAAAGTATATTGACAAATTATTAAAATATATTGTTGCTGCACTTTTAGGTTATGTAATTTAATATTGTGAAAAAACTTAATTTTCGCACAATGCAATTTGCGGATACATTCACGGCCATTTTTGTGAATCACGGCATCAAAATACTACATCGCCAAATCAGGAAAACATTAACACCTATACTTTTGAAAACTATATTCCGATCCGATACTCAGTTCACAATATGAAAATCATTCAACATGTATTTTCATTGAAATGTTTTGCTCGATACCTTTCCATACGGCGAAGAAGTTATTGTGAAGAAATTGGAGTGTGTTTTGCATGTCGCAAAAAGAATATTTAAACGGGCGAGTTAAGCGAAAAAAATTCTGACACAGAGAAGAAAAGCCGATGCTGCAAAAAATAAAGTTGAAAAATAGAAGTCGACTGGAAAAAAGCATCTAAAAGTACTGCAGTGAAGAAAGTTATAAAAATGAAAAAAGTTGTCGTTGAGGCCGAGCCCCTACCGGCAGGCCAATCTACTGTTCCAGATGGGTCGGGACTGCGCTACCTAGCGCGCGGTTATCGTGGGTTGCAATTCGCTGTGGCTCGATCGGACTCAAGTATCCTCGAATCTGTAAGGAAACGCCTAAAGGAGGCTTGCGAAGCCGCCCACGTACACCACCATCATCGAAACCCTGCCGAACAGAAAAAGCCCCGCCCTTCTCCTAAACTTACACCCGAGAAGCCGGCATCTAGAAGGAGGTCCCGACCCCTGCTCCAGAAACAGCTTTACGGGACCCGGAAGTTGACATCACCTGACAAGTGTTCACCAGGGAAGAGGCGCGTACTAGCCCAGGTGTTCAAAGGGTTATCTGAACCCTCTACGTCTCTCCAGGCCAATCCCTCCAGGGCACACAAGTCACTGTCAGCCCTACGAAGCCCCGGACGGCTGAAGTCAGTGGCGGTTCGGCTTTCCCCGGTCGACAAGACTCGCCGTAGCCTCTTCCAGGATGAAACCAGAGACACTTCCACCCATTGATTGCCTAGTGACGATTTTTCGTTGTATTCTATAGTTGAGGACTTCGATAAATGTGAGTACAAAATTGCACCAGCACACAAAAAAAAACACTTTTCTGTTCTACAGATGCGACACATATATTCCCATGTATTTTGACCCGCTGAGGCTCTATTAGGATTATTAGTGGATAATCGGAATCAAATAAATTTGATTAAAATTCAAAGTTTCTGGATAGAAAATAAAATATTTTCGATAAACAAGTTTTTCTACAATGCTCATTGTGCAAAATGAAATGAAAATTAAAAAAAGTTGTAACTTGTAGCCAATGTGCTTTTATAACTTATACATATTTTCAATTAATGATTAGGAATTGTTATTTTAAATTAAAAACCAAGTTGAAAAGTATTGTAAAAAAATTATATCAATCGAAAACTGTCCATTTTATGGAGGTTTTTATGTAGCAGAACTTTTTTTTTTCACTAATGTTATTAAAGTATTTTTCAACTAATGTTATTAAAGTATTGTTTAAAAAGTATTGAGCCCATTGTGAAATGAGTGAAATTCAACTATTTGTTTTACATATTTGAAATTGTTGTTTTGGAAAAGTTATTTCTCATTTCAAACTGACATGAGTAAAAAAGTATAATAAAAGAATAGGATAAATAAAAAACTTTGCTTTTTATGAAAGTTGTTGTTTAGCATAAAATTATTCTTTTGTTATTGAGGTTATTAAATCATTTTTATACTTGATTTTGTTTATTATTTATTACTTTTGGATCGTTTTCTAACGTTTTGAATATTTAAGGACCAAAAGTATTGAGCCCTTTCTGAAATAAGTAAAATTCGATTCTTTTTTTCACATATTTTAAATTATTGTTTAAGAACTGTTATTTCACATTAAAAACTGAGTATGAAAGTATTATGAAATAATTGGATAAATTGAAAACTGCGCGTTTTATCAAGGTTCGTGTATTACAGAAAATCGCTTTTTGTCACCAAGGTTATTAAAGCATTTTTGCACTTGACTTTTGTTCATTGTTTATTAACTTTAGGTAGTTTATAAACTTTTCTCTATGTCGCAGTTCTGTTGCCCTATGCTTTCACCTCCTAATAATTCTTTAAAAGAGTCTTTTAAAGCGTCTTCTATTCCGTCTGTATCATATAGCATTTCACCTTTGTTGGTTCTCATGCTGACAAGTTCTGTACTTTTACTTTTGTTCACCTCTTTCAATATTATTTTCATGGTTCCTTGTAAGTCGTTTTGTAATTTCTTCTCTTCTTCTGTTCTGATTTTATCTTTACTTTCGTTGTCAGGTCGTTTAACTTTCCTCTTTTTGTGTCTGTAATCATTTATTTGATTAGCTAAAAATGTTTTTTATCCAAAATTGTCGATTTCAAATACTTCTAATTTGTAATTCTTCAAGTCTTTAAAACTACGTTTTGAAATTCTTCAAATTAAAAATATACTCTTAAAAATTAAATTTAAAATGGAAAATTTTTAAGTGAAAGATGGTCGAATTACGCATTGTAAATTCAATGATATCAGAATGGAAAAAGATAACAATTAAACTAATTATTGAAAACACTGTTGAAATCAAACTTGGACAGATTTTTGTTCTAAAAATTTGTCAAATTCCCGGTCAAAAAATTTAATTCACTGTCATTTCCCGGTTTTCCCCGGTCTCATGAAATTCCTGGTTATCTCCCGGTTTCCCGATCCGGCGGCACCCTGCTGACAAAACTGCAATGAAAATACATAGTAAATATTTTATCGTGCCTGGACGTTCTATGGTTCCACTAATTTGCAATATGCATGCTGGTAAACCTGATGACAGAGCCTGTGAAAAACAAAAAGCGACCATATGAATCAACTGTCTATCCTTTTGAGGATTACCTAAGCCAAGGTTTCACTGGTTAATAGCCTGAAAAGCATCCCTGCGTGTCAAGAAAATGCTGAGACACTTGCGGGGAAGATCCACAAAAACAACATTCCACTCAGACCGATCGTCAGCGCAATAAACTCACCAACTTACAACCTAGCACGCTTTCTCGTCAAAGAACTGAATGGTTTCATCAGAAACTTCATCATAAAGATACAATAGATCCACATTGAACCCCAAAACATCTTAGTGAGTTTCGACGTGGAATCTCTCTTTATGAAATTACCAATCTCTGATACAATCGATATTATTAAATCCTTTGCAAAATTTCCCTCCGATTTCATACCTTTGACAGAATACTGTCTCAATGATACCTACTTCTCTTTCAATAACCAATTCTACGAACAAACTTCAGGTACAGCAATGGGATCTCCAATCTCACCTGTAATAGTCAAGATCTTTATGGAAAATCTAGAAGTTAAAATCTTTGACAAATCCAAGTTCAAACCGGAATTTTGGTGCCGTTACGTTGACGACAATTTTTTCATCAGGAGACATGGACTAGATGAACCACACAAGTTCTTTGATTTCATCAATCAATTACACCCTAATATCAAGTTCACCATGGCAATTGAACAAAACGAAAAATTGCCCTTCTTGGGCGTACTAGTTTACAAAAAATCTGATAACACATTAGGACATGAAGTTTACAGAAAACCCATCCATACAAACTGATACCTACATGCCTCCTCTCACTACTACCAATCTCAAAAGCAATCGTTCATCAATTCCCTTGTATACAGAGCTGTCTCCATAACAGATAAAGATAACTTACATAAGGAATTACAAAATGATAAAAAAATCCTAATACAAAACGATTACACAAACAAAAAAATTGAGAAAGCAATAAGGAAATACACTCAAAAAAACAAGTCAACACAACCCACTAAAGAAAGAGAGAGAAAAAAGACCATCATCCTACCCTACATTCAAGGTATCACCCGGGGAGGACTTGGTTTTCTGTGATGAGATAGCAATGGACAATTCTTTCTCGGTGAAAGGGGCTTCTAAAAAAGTGTTTTTTCTAAAATTGTCCGGAAATTGATCATGGAAATTTGTGGGAGGACAAAGCCCTTCGGCTAATTGATGGAGTTTTGCTACCACTGCCTTCTCCGCTGAGCAAGAGGCGGTAGCGGGTTGGGCGAATCTATTTTTGAAGCTTTTGATAACTCGCCAGACCCTGGAGATTGGGGTCATCCTGTCTAGAGACTCGCAAAATTTTTTGAAAGATTATCTTCTGGCTATATTAAAAGTGCGCTTTAGCTTCTGATCTCTTTCAATTTTCGTAATTCAAGAAATTAGATTTCTTTCTATAAGCGGATGTGGCTGTCTTTCTTTCAGCGACTGCCTGGTCACAAGATTCATGCCACCAAGGAGCTGGGACAAACCGCTTTTTCCTTCTAGTGGAAGAGGGTCTGAAGTTGGAGGGGGGAGAGACAGATTTAATTGCCTCAACTTATTTTTTTATCTTATAATATAGAATCTTAACAGATTCTTTCAAGTCAGAGGTAGATTTGGACCACACTATTCTTTTCAAATTATATTTATGTGAAGAGTAAATGGAAATTGGAATCGGCACCCCTAGACTCGTGACCGCCGGAAAGTGGTCACTTCCGAAGGGTATCATCCCATGCATCCCAGGAGCTGCTGGTGAAGATACTAGAAGAGACCAGCGAGAGATCAAGAACTGACTCGGAATTACGCGGTCGAGTGTGAAAGGTCGGGGCTCCATTATTGATGCAAATTAGGTCAGTTAGGTCCAAGGAGTTCCGAAGTTCGTTGCCATTAGGACAATTACGGCCGCTACCCCACGAAGTGTGGTGGCAGTTGAAATCGCCGCCAATGATATATATATATATATATATATAATTGTTTATAATATAATAAATATATATATTTTTTTTTTATAATCCTTATATTTTTGAAAACTGATTTTATGTTACATATAAATTTTTCATGAAGAATTTTAAACACTTATACCAAATTGCTTTTAGAACACGTATACTTGTTTATGCATTATTTTTCCATATCTTGGAAAATTTGAACAGATATTGCAAATTTAAAATAATGTTTACATATCTGCGAATAAATTATAAAAATTTGCAGGCCCATTCTTGTTCAGAAAAAATTCTTTTATCAATTATTTAATTATTTTGCCCTTATACCTCATGCATCCGCCAGCAAGAAGCGCAGCAGCGCCGTCAGCGGATTAGTTCACGGCTGGCATTTCGGGTCGGCCGGATAGAGCTGCACCCACCCTGTCAACTGTTATGTACACTCATAACGTTACTATATCTGTCACCCTCAACACTTGTCATCATAAAGAAAAATGATTTTCAGGAAAAAATGTGCATCCCTTCTTAGAAAATTAATTATGTTCATGATGTTTAAACATGGACACATATTTCTCAAACAATTTCTTCACAATTCATATTTGCAGAATCGTTAAATGCAGTCAATTACAATGTTCATTTGGCTTCATATTCATGAGTAAACAATTTATTTCTCAACTGCTTTTCGGTGAAAATTTATTATTTTTATTTGTCTACAATCAATCTATATTATAATTTACTTTTCTATTTATTCACTCTCCTTCTGAAAAGTAAACTCCGCAAACTGTCAACTTTTAAGTACACTCATAACCTCATCATCTGTCACCCTCAACACTTGTACTTATATGGAACAATTATTTTATGACTATTTTCAGGAAAAAATTTAACATTTCTACTTACAAAATTATTAATGTTCATTTCTCCAGAGACAAAAAGGGCGACCTGGATATATGACTGGTATTGACCATGAACTGGAAGAGAGAGAAAATCGATATTAGGAAAAAAGTAGAAGAATCACGGGCGGAACGCGCCATTGTCGGAAAAAATAAAATATGTAAGTTTCAAAAAATATTAATTTTTATTTATAAAATTATTGAAGTACCGTAACTATGAGTAGGTATTTTCCGTAGATTTTTGGACGCTGAATTCGAATCAATGAGTAAAATGTTGCGAAAATTAGTCTTGTTGCGAATCTGTCATTCTAGAAAACCGGTGAGTAAGAGAGAGTGCGCGTGCAGAAAAAAGCTATTACTTCACAACTTAGACAACAGAAATATTGCTTCCAATATAATTTACGGAAAATACCTAATTTTCTTTTTCGTTCTTATTAATCTAACAAGACCAAAGGGACGGATTTCTTATAGATTTCTAGTCGCTGAATCATATAAATTTTAAAAACTTCAGGCACATCATTTAGGAATGTTTTACATATTATGTAATCAAGAATTTAATTCTTAGCACATATTGTGGAGCTCGTGTCCGAATCCAGTATCAACAGCAACAGTGGCAGAATTAGTAATGAAAAATAAAAAAATGCACCACTTACTGACGAATCTGTACCAGGACCTTCTCAAATGAAGAGGAGGACAAGAGAAGTTATTTTTACTGAGAAACTTGTAGTAGCATTCGACAAATGCAAAGTGAGCGATAGGGATGCAGTGCATATTTTGATCTCAACTGCTGAAGCGTTAGAACATAATTGCAATGATCTGGTAATAAATAGATCCTCGATACACTGATGTCGTGAACGCATCCATCAACAATGTGCTTTAAAAGTTAAAAGTCAGTTCTTAAATACTAACTTTCAGGTATGTACTGTTCACGCCACCCGCTCTATCATGGCATCTTGTTTACGTATCGTTCTATTACTCGAAGACAAATAAATTTGCCACTCTGAAAATTGCGGCTCTTATAGGAAAAAATCTCAGCTTTCTTTCAAATATATTTTGAAGAAAAAAAAGTGTCGAAATTTGAAAAAAGTCAAATTTATTATTTATTTTCAAAAATTAGGGTCAAATTTGGACTTTTTTTGAAAATTGTTACGAGCACCAAAAAGTTTGTGAAAAAATCTATCAAAAACATTTGCAGTGAAATTTTGTTTGAAGCAATAGGAAAACAGTTACAAATGTTTGAAAGTAAGGCCTTTCTTAAAAACCCAAAAATTGTACCCCCTCCACTTTGATAAATAATTATCGAAAACAGTTAATTTTTGGTGTGAGGAGTACTATCTAATAGGACTACGATTGGGACAATTTTTAGCCCGATCGGACATCTTTCATTTTCGAGGTGGGTACACTGGAGAAATTATGCCCCATACGTAAGTTATCTTCACTATTAAAACTCTTTCGAAAGACATGAATAGCAATGCATTCTTCAAAACGTCAAACAATCGGCTAAAAACTTGAAATTTAAAAAAAATTACTTTAAGATCATGCTCCCCTCGCCAACCCACTATCCGGCTCGAAGGACCAAAATGTTTTGAAATAATGACGGACTGACGTGGGGTAGCGAAGGAATCATGCTCAGTCATGTTAAAGTCAACGAAAATGGACAAGACAATTTCTCACTGTGAGTCTTTACTTCTAAATACCTTGTATCGATTGAATCCGGGATACGAGTCCCGTAGCCGGGGGAAAAAAGTCCCATAAGTGGATGAACAGGGGGGTTTCTAATTATAAATTCCTACCTTACCGACATCAAGAAGATTCTAGCTGTAGTGGTTCGTGTCTATATATATATATATGTATATATATATATATATGTATATATGTATATATATCCAAGTAGAACTGCGGTAAATCACACTTATAGCCACGTCTCACGACCGTGAGATAGGTGGCATGATGAAATTACCACGAAAGGCCGACGAAATTCTCGTGTGTCTTAAGAACACGAAGCGAACCAAGGATGACAGCTTTCTGCATCCATCTCGCAAGTGCCTTGGCATATTTATGGTACGCGGGAATGGCTTTAAGTTTACGAACCAGTGATAGTTTCGCTGATAGTTTCGCACCTCCGCGAGCACCGATCACAAGGACAATTGTTTTAACCGAATATTTTTGGTACAGTCCTTCAAACTCCCTTTTAAGGTCTTGATACCTCTCCTCCTTCTCCTTGACAGTGATGTTGTAGACTTTTGGAGCCGCAAATTCGATCACGAATATAGTTCCTTTCTCGAAGTCTTGGAGAACAATGTCGGACCTCGAGTAAGCAACGGAGACTGCTGTCCAAAAATCGTAGTTCCAGAAAGTTTGGCACTTCTCGTTTTAGACAATTGACTCTATCTCCCTTGGAGCCTTCGTCAGAGCAGGGTCGCGGCCAACATCGTAAAAGCGACAAAGATGGTAAAAAGCACTCTTAGGCTCGCATTATGTCTGTAGATATACGTTGGTCCCGCATGGATGGGACACCCAGATAGTATGTGTTGTAGGTACTCTGCGCATGCATGACACGCTCTGCACCTATCGCTATGAACTTCTTGATATAAAATTCGGTCACAGTATGCTAAGGTGGAAATGACACCGTCCTGGCGTGCAAAAATGAAAGTTTCTATACCGAATTAAGCCCTGATGATTTGAGAAAAGCAAAAGTTTGCTCCTTCGACAAGGACTGTTTTTCTACATTCCTGTGAAAAATAAGCGTTTTCCGAACGATTTGACCGAAAATTGGGTCCTGACCGAGAACTGGGTCCGTGACGGTATATGAAAGAAATTAAAATTGTACCTGACACTACAGGCGATTATTTAGGACTTGCGCTATAATCAAAATTAAAATATAATAAACAAATAGAAAAATTTAGAAAAAGGCGACGATGATCATTGGATTCTTGAATTGTCTCATTGGTAGAAGAAGCAAATTAGTTATTGAAAATAAGCTCATAATTTACAAAGCAATAATTAAACCTATAATGATGTACGTAGGTCCGATATGGTCAGGAACTTGTAATTCGAATATATACAAACTACAAATGATTCAAAATAATTGTCTCTGTATGATAGCTAACGCTACACCTAAAGATAAAAGTTTAGACCTACATATAAAATATAATTTAGAATCTATCAGGAATCATATTTATAACATGACCAGGTATTTTTATACAAAACAAGCTGTTAAATTCGACGATCTCCAGGATGATTTTATTGTATATAAAAATGAGACTGAAATGCCACTCAAACCCAAGCACAAAATGCCGTATCAATTTTTGTTAGGCGAGCCCCAACAATCAACCTACCTATTAACTATTAATAAGGAAGGCTTGCGAAAAAAACAATAATACGAGTTTCGTTGGTGGAGGGGTCAAAAGGCTCTAACCTCTGAAATGAACTCTCTGCTTTTCGCTTATTTAGCTGGAGGATTGTTTTTTGAGCTTAGAGCTCCTGTCACATAGACATTAGGTTTAAGAGTAACTGAAAATTTATAAGTTTTTTCAACAACATTTTTTACTAATGCTTTGACTTAAATGCCCTATAAATTATGATTGAAATGTGATTTTTATGTGTGTATTTTTTAAGGTGAAGCTTACATTACAAGGGAACATAAAAAATCGAATTCAATAACTTCAGTACCATCAGGTAATTTAATTTGTGCATTCTGTTCGATGCAAGGGAGATTCACGAAACTATTTAATTCAGCATTAGAGGAACGTGGAATCTCGTCGATTATTTGCGACTGCAACGTTGTCAGATAGGTCGAAATCTCTGACTTTTTGCATGATCGACCTCGTTCTCGTGAGGTACTCTTTGAATTTGAAGGCTTTTCTAAGAGAGACTGTTTGTACTCTGGGCTGGTTACTATTGCCGCTGTTCCTTTTTGACGTCCGCGACGTTGTGGAGCATCTGCTCGTCGAAGTGGAGCAATACTTGAGTTAGAAGAAAGTAAGTTTCTTGTCTCTCCAGTTTCTTTTGACACCTGAAATATTATGTGTCATGAAGCATCATGAAAAATTTGAAAGAGAAAATTAAAAAAATATGTGTACCTTACGCTGAATCTCTTCTAAAGCTTTCGATGTTTCATCTAAAACTGTCTCGGCATTCAAAGCGACATTGTTAATGTCCGAAATGTCCGACTTCTGAGCTTTTCGGTCAATTATTTTCTACGTGAGCTGTCTGAATCCCTTGCACTTTGCGGTTAATCTCTTGAATATCATGAGAAAACGATTTAAATGCAGAAATCCGATCAGAAATCATAGGAAGAAATAAAGGAGTATCGACAGAAGCAGTTGCTTGGACATCGGATCTTTGCGGAAAGTGTTGCTGTTTCCTTCCTCAAATCGCTTGCTCTTCTGCGTTTCGCGTTCAATCTCTTAAATCGCTTCAGCGACCAATCGCGCCTCCGCTAAGAATAAGAATTTGACATGGGAAATAGTCTATTCCATGAATTTAGATGTGTCACGTGGATGACTTGGAATTAAAAACAACAATGTTGAGTGCATATCTAATTCATTCTCGGAGGATCCTGCACATGTTTCTGTACAGGAAACTGCACACGAACCTGTACAGGTAATCTTGACGGTTCCTGTGCAGGAATTTGGAGAAGAAAACTTTACATGATCCTGCAAATTAACCTGTATACAAGGTAACCTTTGAATGATACCATGCAGGTTCCTTCATAGAGTCAATTGAGGTGTGGGTTCACGTACAGGAACATGTTCAGGATCCTATACATAAACCTGCGTAGGAATCAATCCGCGAGGATTCACTAGTTGCTTGGCTCTCTTGATGGTGAGTTGGATCTTCGAAGGAATAAAAGGAAGGCAACTTTATATCTGTTAACGACATGATTTTTCGCAATAGCTTTCTGCAAAAGACCCTATACGTGTTTCTGTACAGGATCTTTCCAAAGGTTCCTTTGATGTATTCCTGTGAGGGTTTCTATACACGTTTCTATACAGGAACCTGCGCCTCAATTTACTTCGCAATGGAACCTGTACAGGAAGCCGTACACGATCATTTAAAGGTTCTTTTGTCGGTGCAGGCTCCTTTGCAGGATCATGTACAGTTTCCTACACCGAATTCCTGCTCAGGAACCGTCAAGATTACCTGTACAGGTTCGTGTCCAGTTTCCTTTACAAGAACATGTGCAGGATCATCTAAGGTAATTGTAATAGTATATTGTGTATCGAGGGCGTAAAGAAGGCTATTTTGACGAGTGTGAATTTGCTGCCCGAGCCAAGCGAGGGCCGCAGTCACACGTGGCAAAATAGCTTTACGCCCTTGATACACACCATACTTTTTGTCTTCCTCCTTGAAAACAAACATGTGAAACAGACAGAGGATGTTTGGTGTACTTGACAATTTTAGATTACAGGTGAAATGAAGAAATAGCGTACTTTGCAGAAGGGAGACTGTCAAAAACTATTTCAATATTTTGTAGTCAATTTTATTCACATTTTTTATTTTTATTTCTCAATTGAAAACTGCCGCTGAAACTCGAAGCCTGGACTCACGGTCGATAAGGAAGGGCGCCCCGATTTCGCGAGTGGCAATGTGCGGTTCGGACTTCAGAGCATTGGAGCGCGAATTTGACAGGTGGTCTGCATGCCGTGTTTGCTTTGCTGGTTACAACTACAGTCTTATGGTCTTCACAAACACAGGACATCTCAATTTTGTACCCAGTTTTCTCCATTGCGCGACGTATTTCGCGAAATTGTGGCCTGAAAATGCTTCTGTGATGTCAGAATTGTGAGTAAAAAAAATTTTACAAACGGTTCTCGCCGTTCAAATGCTGTCTTCTGATAGCTATAGATTTCTCCCTTTCAAAAAATTTATAATTTCCGTAAAAATAATGATTGCCTCAGCAGAAGGCTTCATTCCTCTGAATTTTATTGATCCCAGGATCTCGCAAAACCCCAGATATTTCACAAGTTACACACGCCCACAAAAAAATTATTTTTACTGAGTCCTGGTTGCCAATATGATATTCTCATGTTTTTTTCCCCGCTGAAACCGAATCCGCAACCCGTTTTACCCGTTCACTTCAGGATTTTGAAATAACCTCAAAAAATACCCGAAAAATCCTTAAAAGCGATCGAATCATTTACATCATACCACTTTCACCCTCCACCCCCACCCCAAAAAAATTGGTAACCCCATGACACCATAATCTCATAATCCCCTAACCTCGTGATACCTCGTGAAAAGAAAGACCAACTTAAGACTATAGTGTAGGCAGGTATACGCCTGTCTTAAAGTGATCTTAAACTGATCTTTTCTGGTCCCCAGAAGACCACAGTCCTTTTGTCCCAGCCAGCAGTTGTGGAAGTGTCCGTCAATAAGATGGACATCGCAGAAATGGATGCCAAACTCTCAGAGACGTATGATCTCTTTGCAGATTTACGAGGCACCATCAAAGAAATGGTGGAATTCAGCAGCACGAAGAAGAACATGTGGCTGTTAATCAGGGATGGGTTGGAACGAGCGGAGCGACTCGTGGGCCAACTGCGTGAACACTCTATGACGACCGAAGGTCTTCATAGGGATTTGATCGAGAATGTTGGACGAACTACCCGAACGAAAGCCATGACCCGGAAGGAGAGGGCCAGCAAGAATACAGGCGAGATCTGCACTCAGACGGACGAAGCCGTGGCAGCTCCCACTCCCCGTGATAGGAAGCGAGGAAGGGAGACCACCCTGAGTCCAATTGAGAAGAGTACTTGCAAGCCGAGGAGCAAAAGGCCGAGGACCCGTCCTGCTGCGGTGACGACCTCAATACCTAAGAAGGACGAGGAAGGGATGCCTACACAGACAACTCAAGCTAAGAAGAAGAAGAAGGAGCGAAAGAGGCGAGCTAGACCCGAGGCAGTTATTATAAAACCTGCCGAGGGTTTAAGCTACGCAGCGGTCTTCGAGGACCTTGAACGTAAGGTGAAACCTGAAACCCTTGGTGTTAAAATTAAGGGTGTCAGAGAAACCAGGAACGGCGAGATCCTTGTGGAAGTAGGACCTGCAGCGGACGGCAGAATGAAGCTATCCTTTGCTATAAAAGAGGCCATTGGTGAAGGTGGTAGTGTGTGGGAGCTTGTCCCTCGCACTGAGGTCGAGGTCTTAGACTTTGACACCACAACTGTTGCGGAGGAGGTTGAAGCTGCGGTCAGGAAATGTCTTGGAGCAGATTCGCCTGAACAGATGAGAGTCACTCTCACGAAAAGGTCCTTCAGGGGTATTTTTATTCCTATAATTCCTATGATTAATGTAATGAAAAAAGTAAAGGAAATGCATGGTAGGAGAATCATTTTAGCCGTATTATACTATATATTTTCCCACAATGCTTTTTCGTAACGGAATAGTTGAATTTTCAACCTACAAATGTGAATCTTCAAGCAAATACTGTAGTTGTAAGTTACAAAAATTTGTTTGAAAAACAAAAATTGTCATCAAAGGATGCAAATGTATCTCCAACCAAAAGAAGTTAATCTTTAACAGTGTAGTAAAATTTTTAACAAAATAGTTCAATTTTAAACAAACACATATGAATTCTCAGGGAGAAATATAATACTGGAAATATTTAAACCAAAAATGTTTTAATTGTAAATAAAAAGCAGTAAAATTCATCCAAGAAAGACCAATTGTTAACAAAATAGTTTAATCTTCAACAGAAACAGATTCATTATTTATCCAAACAGATCAAGTTTGCATTAAGAAGATGAAATTTCTACCAAAGAAGATACATACCAAAAAACGAATTTTCAACCAAATAAATTACTTCTAAACCATACAGATGAATTTTTAAGATAGTAGTTAACATTTTAACCAAGTGGTTGAAGTTTAATCCATAAAATATGAATTCTCCACAAAAAGATATTTGAACTGATAAAGATTTAATATTACATCAAACCCACTTCAATTAAACCGAGAAAGACAAATTTTCAACAATATATATGCATTTTATATTCCCAAAATCTATGACAATTGTTTCGGTGAGGAGCTGGTGAGGAGCTGAAAAAGCTGTTCATTCACGGCGGAGATCCGAATAGCGTCCAGTTTTGCTAGAGTTTTCTCGGCATCCAGTGAGAACGCCTTTCCTTCAATATCAGAGATCGTTCATTGCGGAGTTTAGACTTGAGAGTATATATATATATATATATATATAGGTATGTGTGTGTGTGTGTGTGTATATATATATATATATCGGTTTCCAGGAATCTGTCTTTTTGTGTCATTTCGTGTTGCTAGATGTGTCAAGTCACGCTTTGTCGTAAATGCCCAGTTCTTAAAGAATCGCGATTTTTTCAATGTATTTTTAGTTAGGGATCCTACTTATATTATGTATCGTGTCTTCCTTTTCTTTATATCGTTGTGTCATTTTTGACTTTCCGGCAACTTTATTCTTATCTTTATTAAAAAAGAAAAAGAAAACCTCATCACGTAATATATGTATGACCCCTTATATAAGTATGATAGTAGATCATGTACCTAGGCAGTAAAGTTGAAATTTATACGAGGATGCAGAATTTAACGTCCGAGCCGAAGGCGAGAACGGTGAAAATAGGCAGAATAAGTGGACAGAATAAGTGCAATTTTATTTGCCCAATGAGTGGACATTAAATGGCGCTTGATTCTACTGCGTACGCACGCGCGTGGGGCGACGTTATAAGTCCAAAATCCACTTCGTAGTTTGATGTAGTTTAAAAATGAATTCTTCTCACTCTTTTCTTTCACTTCTCACTCACGTCTTCCTCCTTGCTGATACTTTACGTGCTGCTCGTCGCGGTACAATAAAGTGCTATTTTACTGCTGCTTCACGGGCAGGAAAAGAGCGCTTATTCTGCCTATTTCAGATAAATAATTATAGCGAACCATGAATTTAGATGCATTATAAGAAAAAGCTGCGCGTTATCTGTCTACACACCAGTGGCACAGGGATAATTCCAAACTACTCACATATTTTTCGGATGGGGTCCATATCATGTCACATGCGGCAAGTCTCTTTGCGGCATGTCACAACTGCGGCATCTCTACCTAGCGGCATCTCGGCTGTTTATAGTACTATAAAATTCAAACAATTTATTCTGATGACATTTTTCGATGAAATGAAAATTTTCAGACTTACAGCATTTTCAAAAATCCAAAAGAGGAAACGAAAATTAACATTTTCAGCCAAACAACGCACGACACGAAAAAAGTCGAGACTAAAAAGTGTTTCTTTTGGCACTTCCTAGAAGATTATCATAACGAATTTTTGAATTTTCTGGAAAAATAAAAAATTCTCATTTTTATTGCACAAAAAATAATAAAAAATCAAAATTTTAATTTTACGGTCAAACTATGCAAGATACGACAAATGATGATTAAAAAAGATGATTATAAAAAAAAAAGAAAAAAAAGAGTTTTTGGCTCCATGCCTAGAGGTAGGCCGGGAACTGGCTGATAGGAACATATGAACTCCTATCTAATACAACGCTGCTGAAGCCTGGTGACCTTCTGAGCATAAAACATCAACCATTTGTGACTCTATCGGTTTCCTTTCCTTGCCCTCCCCCCATCAGTAACAGAAGTTTTGGTGGGACTGACGTTACAGCCAGACTCTCCACCATGCGACGAATCACTTCTTAACTTGGACATGATTTTCGACTTGCAAAACGAATTTCGCGCATAAAGGTGGTAGTTGGATGTACAATGAATACAATGAATAATACAAACAATAAAATAGCCTCGGAATGGACTGAAACTCTGATTGACGAAATGCATACACACGGTAAACGTAAAGGTCGAGTTTAAGGCGACGAATGGAGACTGGGTGTTTGGAATGCTAGAGGAGTAAATGATCCAAATGTAGGAGAACTACGAGAAACTGTGAATGTAAGGAAACTAGATATTCTATGTGTACCTGACACGAAGAAAAAGGGTTGTAAAGTAAATGGCAGTATGCCCAGAGGTGGAAACTTTCCTGATGAAGGCCCGCAGTGAGAGCCGAAACGTTGAAAATAAAACGATTTTAAAACAACTATAATCGCTTTTTTCATGTTTTTATTTATTGGACCGTAAGACCGAAGAAAGAAAAGCTTTTAAACTTTTAATTTTGAAAAAATAATTTAAATTCGAACAAGATTTGCAATTTTTGAACAGTTTCTGGCTAAATTCGCGTTTTTCACAGAAAATTGTTTAGTTTAAAAAAAAATTATATTTCGAACAAGATGTTGGACCGTTTCAGCTGAATTTGATATTGAAAAAAATTATTAGATTTAAGTTCAATTATTCTTGTTTAAAATGATAAAATTTATAAGCTTGATCAATTTCGCACTGTGTTAATGTTTTTTGTCGAAAATTGACATTTGTATTAAAAAATCATTAGATTTGAACGCAAACTCATAATTATTGAACAGTTTTAGGTTTCTTTATTATTATACATTAAAAATTAGTATTTGAAAACAAAAATTATTATGATTTCAACAGAATTTAGAATCTTTTAATAATTTTGAATTATTTGAGCGTTTTTCGTCGGAAATTGGTATTTTTGATTTAAAAAAATTAAATTTCAAATTTTTCAAAGCAGATTCACAACTTTTGAACTATTTTAGGATATGTTGGAATTTTGCACCGAAAATTGGTATTTTTAGTGAAAAATCATTCGATTCCAAAGAAGATTTTTATTTTTCATACAGTTGTGGATTATGATACAATTAAGCCATTTCACTTTCGGGGTAGGCGTAAATTGCTCGATTGGAAAGTAGTAGTGTGTGGATGGGTATGCAGGTATAGGGTACATAGGTATATAGGTGTAAGGTATAGATATTTTAGATTGATCTAGAATTCTCGTGTTATTTATTTAAATAACACGTTCATAGTATGATATAGTTCATGCTAACGTAGCGTGAGACGGGATCATACGAAAAAAGTAAGAATTTTCTCTCGGTGTAGGAAATTTGAACTGTTCGTAAAAAACTTCAAAATTCATCCATACATTTCTCATAGAAATAAAGATGTAATTTTTCATGTTTGTATCTCGTATCCGAGACCTAGCTACAAGTTCGTAAATTTTTCACGGATAAATTTTTTCCGTATAGACAAGAATATATATTCTAAAGATAAGAGTGCTTCCATCGTACATTAAGAATATATGTTTGGCGCCTATTTAAGTTTCAAATATTCTTAAACTTAGTGGGAAATTCCTAAAATTAGAATATTGTTTTTTCGGAGTATTAAATGCGAAAGGAATAGAATACTAAAGCGACATAATTTTTCTTCGTAGAAATGGTACAAAGGTCTGACTTATTGACAAGAAAATTAAAGCTGTGGTTGCTTTGGCATCTACATTTATGTAGATCTAGCATGTGTAATTGTTGTTATTAAAGAAGGATTTTCCATGCTCTTATCTTCTCATGAAATGAGAGTAGTTTAACATTTATGAGCAAGTCAAATTATAGTGATCATTACCGGCAATATTTTTCTCAGAAAATTGATAGCTAATACATTCCTGCGAAATGAGTAATCTGGAAAACTATTTTGTTGAGTTTGTTTATTCTGTGATAGCTGTTTAAGGTAACGAGGCGGTAATAAAATCAGATATAATTCGCTATGCATTTATCCAAGTGCGAATTGCCGGAACTGAACACACGGGCCAGGCTTGGTCCAATTCCGGCAGCCAAAAATCGGCTAATGTTATTGGACCAATATCGGCATTTTAATCGGCCCAGTGTTGTGCCCGTACTGGCTGCCTATATTGGCTATTTAAATTTGTCGATCTACTCATAATCAACCATAAACATTAGATCTGGGCACTATGATCTATTTTCCTTAATATTCATAATTCACATATTTTCAGGATTTAACAAAAACAACATTTTTTTACTTTTCTACATGATATATGTTAGAATATTTTTCTGAAAAATTTCTTCCCGGTACTTCTTGAAAAATAAGGTTGCTAATGGGATGTACATATTATTTAACATGTCATGTTGGTACTTATCTAAAAATAAGGTTGCCATATAAGATGTACATAATTTTTGAATTACGAAAAATCAAACAGATTCTTATCAAAAATAAGTTGTATACCCTCGTTGCCTATAAACAAAGGTACACTGAGGAAGTTGCCATAATGTTGTTTTTATGTACCAATGAGTACCTCTGTTATAATGATATGCTGAATTTATCCTCAAAAAATATTTCAATTTTGTCTTTTTATTTTAAGATTATTTTTATTTATATCTTGTTTTTTTGTGTTCATTTCTGAAAAATTTACGGTGATTTTTGAGCGATTTCTTATAATTTGGGTTTTCTTCTAGATCTGTATAAAATCTTTTAACATGTGCGTTTTACGATGTTTGGGTTATTTCGATGGGTTTCCTTGAGAACTGTGCCACTGGTCCTGGCAAGGGTCTTAGTTAAATGCTTCTCTCTCTCTCTAGAAAGTGGGATGGAACTATTTCAAAAATCTGGCTATGCTTTGAGGGTCTTCGTTTAAACATACTTCATTTCAACATTTTTAATTTTTTACTTTTTCTTACCCATCTGAATATTGTGTTAATTAAATAAACCAACCATTTTTCATATTTTCGAATTTTTTCAAAATTTTCATTTTTCAGTGCAAGCTTAATTCACTTATTAATAGACTAAAGTACTGCTTTGAGTATAATGAGATGTGGAAGGGGGGGGGTTACCTATGAAGCCGAATGAGGATCTTCCATCGGTCCTAGAATCGGTTGCCAATGCTCTTGATGCTCCCTTCGCGGAAGATGACCTTATGAATGTTTATCGCATTCGTGAATCCCCGACATCAAATCCACTGCTCGCACCCATCATCGTTGTCAAGGTTAGCAGGCAGTTGGTAAGAGATCGAATAATCGAGCCGAGGAAAAAAGTACGAGACTTCTCTACGACCAATCTTGGCTCGCCAGATAATGAGAAAAGTCTCATTTTTATCCGTGAGGCGTTGACGCCCTTTAATCGAAGGATCTACGCTTTTGCATTGAATTTAAGGAGACAAAAGAGGATAAAATATCTTTGGATTGCCGGAGGAAAGATCTTTTGCCGAAAGAATGATGGCACGCCTAGGATTCAGCTGTTATTGCTGCAACACGTAGAGCGATTCCAATAGCAATTAGGCTTTCTACGGTATGGTTACAGACACAATGGTGTGATATTATTATTGTTCGGCTATTTGATGCCCGTTGATAAATATATTTTTAACATTTTTCAATTTTTTATACCTTGTACATATATGTGACCGTCCGCGAAGAAAGGGACCTAATGCGTCAAAGCTGAATTTTACAGGACGGACTATATATTCAGATAGCAAACATGATCTCATATTTAAACTTGTAGTTTTTAATCTTGATACTGGTCTTCCTGAAAGTGATTGTATACTAATAGGCCGATATTATAATTTGAATTGTACCGACTTAGTTTGGGTTGTGCTGCTAATGGTTTTTTGTCTCAGCCAATTTTTACGTGTGATGCGTGAGCTTTCCATTTTTGAATTTTTTTTCTATAAAATCTTTCTCTTAATATATCCATGGATACCTTAAGCATTTGTCATGTGAACGCCCAGTCTCTCTTGTACGTAAATTTAATATTTTACTGCAGTATACAATTCCATTTATTTTTATCCATTGATCCTCTAAACTCTAAATCGTCATCTCACTCACGAAGTACATCATTCAAGTCATAGTACTTCCTGGATATTCGTGGGTTCATTCATTCTAATCATTGACGGTAATGTATTCACGCGCTTTGACTCGGTTGCTATGGAAACAATGAAAAGTTGTAGAGGGCCTCACCTCGATATAGGCGAAAAATAGTTAGCTATATATTTTCGGTGTACCCACTCCTGACCCTTGCCGCATCTAGGTAAAATATCTTTGGTTATATAATGGCTTTGTTTGTTGAAAGCTTGATAATACGAACAAATACGAGCACAGGCGCGATCACCGAGTACCGGATTACCGGGTAAGATTTCAAAGATGGTTCGTCACAAGCGCTGTGTACACAATTACCTTACGCAGCACGTTAGTGAAGGACGTGTTTTAAAAGTTGAATGCAATTTTTACACCTGGACAAATCTAAGAAATACGACGAGAATGATTCTTCATATAAAAGATTTATGCAAAAAGTACCTAGCATTAGTTAAACAAGAAATGAGTACAGAAACGTGTACTCCTAATCCTGATCTAGCTGATCTTTCTTATGCAAATATGTTTTTCAATATCAAATATTTATTTAAAATATTAACAGGTATAGCACTGATAAAAATTAAAGCATGTTTTTGAAAGAAAACCATTTATAAAAGTAAACTTGATAGTTTAATGAAATAGCAGGATATTATTTTATTCGTATGTATGTATGTCTGTCAGTGAGCACGATAACTTTCGAAAGAATTGAACTAATGGATTGGCCTTTGGTATACTCTTTTAGTCTCGCAAACGAAAGGTCAAGTTCGTTAGCCAGCCATTTTGGATGAAAATTTATATCAGGTAACAAGTTTCCATAATACGCGCACGAAATGTACAGAAAAAAGCCTTATCATAAAAAATGGTGAAAAAGTTTTTGTCTTGTATTTTCGAACCTGAAAATTCTAAAAAAAAATGCCAGAAATATGGACAGTTTTTAGATAAACACTTGTCCAAAGTTTCGATTATCACATGTATTTCAGTGGAAAAATTCTGGTTTTATCAAAATGTTTTTTTCCTCAAAAACTCTATGATATATTTGACTAAAACATTTATATTTTGACAATCAGGCGTACCGAATCAAAATATAGAAGTTTGCGCCAAATCTATCATAGCGTTTATGAGGAATAATTTTTTTTGGATAAAATCAACATTTCTTGATTAAAATACATGTAAAAATCGAAACTTTGGACAAGTGTTTGACCAAAAACTGTTCATCTTTCTGACATTTTTCTTTCGAATTTTAAGTTTGCAAGTTCGAAAATACAAGACATTTTTTTTTATAATTGTTTATCATGAGGCTTTTTTCTGTACATTTGGTGTGGGTTCCTTTATGCCTTACCTCTAATAACAGCCTGTTGAACACATACTATTATGTTTTCTTACCATTACATTTGGTATATCGCTGTCATTGCAATTCTCACTTTTATCAATCATTAAATGAAACCATGTTCTTTATCCCTACGATATACATAGGTATCTTAACCCTTGTTCGGTACACTGGGATCACCTGTACCCCACGCTCATATTTTATCAATTTTAAGTATCTAAATGTTAGGAAAGTGGTTATTTTTTTCAGCAATGTTAATATTTTTTATTGGCTGTGTAAACCATATAACTCTAGAGCGTACTCTTCGAAGATACGTACATAAATTGCTCAAGCTACAATTCTAAATAGTTTATAAATTAGAAGCTTTTTGTATCGAAGAACGGTTCTGGCTACAGCCTGCTCAGTTATAAATAGCACAGATTCTCTTATGCGACTCGTACATCAACATGAAGTCGTCAATGCTGTGGCGTTTCTATACCGTGCAGCAGATAGCGACGCAGAGGAGCTTGGTCTTCTATTTGATTCCAGCAACACTACACATCGCCTAGCATCACCAACACCTTTGGTGCTGAAAAGTCGTGTACAGGAAGCAGAATATTCGCTTCTACTAAAAGAACTTGCAGACAAGCCCCTTCATGGTAAATTCTATGGCATTATACGTAGAGAAGAATTATCGATGGGTCTGTCCAACATGTTCCTCAAGTATGCTGGATTGAGATCGGAGACTGAGGGATTTCTTTTTGCCTGTCAAGACGGCGTTATAGACTCCTTAGTTCACCGCGAGCGCATAATGAATGTACCTGTAGGCGATACCAACTGCCGAAAGTGCAAGCAAGAGCCAGAAACACTTGCACATGTTCTCAGTGGATGCTCAAAGTATGCATACTACGAGTGTGAGGAAGAAAAACGAGCGAAATATTAAGCACTTCTTTTCGAGTTAAGCAGGCTGTACCAAGGCTACAAAATCCCGGTTTGTCAGCGTCAGTCCATCGCAAGCCGGATGCAAAAGGCTGTTCTTCTGGGATTACTTCATCACTGTTCCTCATAAAATTCTACAAATATTGGTGGCTCTAAAAATGTATCCAGATGTGAATCCTTCATCTCCAACTGTGCCATCTGCCGCGTAAGGTCATCCGCAGCTAGAGACCGGACCTCAAGGGACAGTGTTGTACTAAGTATCTTGCGTAAATGTCCCGCTCTTCGTTCTGTGACATTTTTACTGGTTTTTTGAAAAATGTCGGATTTAATTGACCCAATTATTTAAATTGTTGTGAAGATTAACTTAAATGATAATCAATAGACGCTTTTCTATATATAGGGATCAATTCATAGATATTAATAAATGTTACATATAAAAACGAAATGGTAATAGTCAGGTGGAATTTCTTCAAATTTCTAAAAAATTGTCGGTACCATGATACATCTCTCCGATTAATTTTGAGGGGTAATACATTGGAATATGCTATTTAAGGATATGTGTTCAGACAGATTGGAAGTGTCACTCTGGAACATTAACTAAAAGAAAAACTTTAAAGCATTCAAACATTTTTTTATTCCTATTTCTCGTCAAATTTTCTTAAATCTTTTTTTTATTATTATTCTCGCTGACCGTTCACCCGTTTCTCAAAAATGCCTTTTTTTAAATTTTCTTCGCCCTCCATAACTCCTACAAAATGAAATTTTAAGGGTGACACTCCTCGGTTCCGTCTCATTTTCCCGGGCCCATTCCTCGGTTTTTCTCGTCACATTCTTCCTCGTCCCGTCTTGTCCTTCCTCGTTCTCGCCTCGGTTTTTCCGAGGAATGCGACAGATGTGAGCTAGTGGAGCGGAGAGCTCGCGGGAACGCTCTTTTGCTACTCTGACGCGCTAATCCTAATTAGCGTTTTTTAATGAATAGTTAAAGTCGGCATATGATTACGTATTATACTTTTTTGTCTATTGCTGATTAATTTGACATCAAACACGACTATTTTTTAGATTTTTTCAAAGATTTAACTTCACTCTATTAGTATGTCATTTTGTTCGTATTGAACATTTATTTTTCCAATTAAAATAATAGAATATATGAAACAGAAAGGTAAAAAGATAGGTATATTTTCAAGTCATTTGGAGTTTGAAGATCAAATTTTTTATAATTCAAAGTAGAATTTTAAATTTGGTGGCATCTCATTTCTATGGTTGAAAAGACGCTTGCATCAACTGAACAAGAAGATTGGATGGGCAAGACAGAATGCGTCCCGTATTCAGTGTGTGATTGAATACATAATATCTGGTACACCGTTCACGGTAAGGGTTCGAGAGTTCGCCCAAGAACTGAGAATCTACAATCACACACTGAACAAGTCAAAGCTGCTGACAAACAAACAGCATATTGTTGAAAAAATACGGGTGTTATCTGACGCAAGGAGGAGAATACAGAAGAGGGAGAGATGGGTCAGGGAGAATCACCAGTTTCTCGCTGACCCATTGCGCCTCTTCAGCGATCTCCCTGTTTCTATCAAAAATTCACCCAAGCCCAACTAGGTAGAGAATTTTTGGAGAGAGGTATACAAGATCCCGAAAACACTAAAGTTGAAAGAAGATAAAGACAATATCATCCGCTTCAAGGAGTTTTGCGACAACCTCATAACATCGGAGGAGAAATGTCCATCAAGCACTGCCGAAGAGGGGAAAAGGGCACTTCGGGGTACGAAGAACTTTTCCGCTGCAGGACCAGATGATATCAAGAACTTCTGGTGGAAGAAGTTTACTTCTACACACCAACATTTGACCCGCATATTCACCTCATATTTGAAGTCGGAAACGCCCATTCCGCAGTGGCTGGGGTTAGGACGCACTATACTCCTACCGAAAAAAGGCAACTTATCCAACCAAGAGAATTACAGGCCAATAATTTGTTTGAACACGCTGTATAAGATCTTTTCAGCTGTCCTAAACAACAGGATTGTTCGAAGAATTGAGCCTGTGTGGAGAGAGATGTACGAGCAACGTTGCTCGAAAAAAGGTGTAGCAGGCTGCCGAGAGAACCTGCTAATTGACAGGTGCATCTGCAAAGACGCAGCAGCCCATCAGCGCGTCCTGTCAATGTCAAAATACATAAGGATAAAGTGGTCTTGTCAAATAGTCCTCACCTTTTTTTTTTGTAAACCAGTGTAATTTGCCAACTAACAATCAATATTATAGAATCAAAAAACGACGAAAATATTTAGCGGAATAGTGATTTTTGTGGCAGGACGTCGATAGGTGGAAATGCCAGCCGTCAGGAAGGTTAATACATGGTACTGCATACGACTTTTTCGAGAAAATCTCCGAAACGTGAAGGTAAGTTATAAAGGTCTGCATAGTAATCGTTTCAAGTGCAGACCTTTGAGTTTCACGAAATACAAGCAACTGTTCGAAATCTGAGGTTAGAGTACCACTCACCGGAAATTTAGGATATTTTATTTTATTTCGTGAAACTGAAAGGTCGCGAATCGACAAAAAATGGAACATGACTGAGAAAATAGATTCTACATTTGAGAAATATTACTATTTGTACATGTATGACTTTTACGTTTATAATATTTTCTCGTAAAAGTTGCATGACGTATTCTTATGACGTCAGACTAAAATACAGAATTCAAGGCTTCCCGCTCTTCGGGCCTCTTTTTAATTGGTCAGCCACTCTGCAGAGGAAAATATACCGGCACCGTGGGTTGGAGAATAGGCGAGAATCCACTGTACTAAATTTATTCGTTATTATATATAGATTTGTCAATTTCTTCAATGTTTAAAAGAGAAAAAAATCTCAATTTCTGAAATACACTAATATTTTAGGTATTAAGTTTATCCGTTTTGATGAAATAAATCTATTGATTGATATATATACCAGGCGACCTCTCAGAGTATGCAGCCGTATCCTTGCACGCGGGGCCCTACAAGGATGGACCAACCCTTTCCCTAGCTGCTCGTGGGAACAACAATGACACCACCAAAACACCAAAAAGTTGTAAAAGTTCTTGAAAATCGGTTAATATCTGCACTAATAAAGGAAACATTTACAAATCTTGTGATTATATAAATGGGACCTCTCAGTGTAGGAAAAGTGCGATAACTCTTGAAGTTATTATTCGATTTTCTTCTATCTTCTTTTAATTTTCTTGTCGAAATCTAACAAATCTAACGGAGACTATTAAAGTTCAATTCATTAATATTTTACAAAATTTTCATTTTCCTCACCGGCCCTGATTCTCTAACAATGGGAAGGTCGCACGAAGCAATCAACCGCGCCCGAAAGACAGGCGTCCAGTGCCTCTCTTGGGTTCCAGTATTGTGACAAAATTTGAGGGTGGCGACCCTACCGCTCCCCAGAAATTGTGAAAAAAGATTGGGAAACGCTGCACTGGACTGAACACCGTAGTTAAATAGCGTAAGTAAACGGACCGTAAAGTCGTAAACCGAAACCATCAGAAACCTTCCCCGCCGCCGCACCGTACCCACGCAGCAGCCTACACCCCCAACGAAGATGTAGACTCACCGTTCCTTCTGGAATATTGCAGCCGAAGAAAATAAATTTCGCACAGAAATGCCCGTGTCGCCTATTTCTGCACACTTGAGCTCTGGCACAAGTTTTTCCTCCACAGGGGGCTTACAGCTTTGATTTACATTTTTTTTATCGTGCTGGTCGACATACACACTTAGTTAATTTCAATTACCCCCTTTAGGCCATCGTGCCGGGGGTTCTTGACCGGGCGGAGGGTGGCACAAGTACATTTTCTGCAAGCACTAATTACCCTCTACAATATGGTGTAGATTCAATTGTGCTGGTTAATGAAAGGTGAAAAACGATAAAATCTATCGCTAAGAATCCATTTTTATCGCACCTTTGACCGACTTGGCGCTGGCACAATGGGCGTTGTAAAATTACTTATTTCTTTCCAGAATAAGTGACGATTTCCAGGAGCGATAATAAAATTTCCTGGAGGAAAAAAAAAGAAAATTATAAGATTCCGTTTCCACCAATACTTGCCAAGGTTCTCTGGCACAATTGATATAAAAGTGCGATAATCTCTCTTAAATTGAAATAATTAAAAATTATTAAACAATGAAACGACAGTGATGAAGTCTCAACGGGATTAATACTACTAATTACACCGAACGCGAGACTTTAAGCAAAGAAAATCATTGATCAAATTACCCTCGGGTAAGTTTCCTATTCATAACATTTACCCATTGAATCAATCAACATCCGATGCAACATCAACCCATGACATTGTTGGATAGTTACTTTACACTAGGATTTATTACAGTCAATTTTTTAATTTAATTTGGCATAACGATTAATAATGACTCCCCATAAATATGCTGCGAAATGACTGCAAAGTGAAGTAGTCATATTAATCAATTTATATATATTTTACTCACAAAATATTAATTTCAAACAATAACAAAAGCTTTTTTTTCAATCGTATTCGTTAAATCAGTATATCCTTTCACATTATTACAATAGAGCCAAGGTAAAACTGATTAATTATTATTGATTTAATTTATAGTAACAAGGTGAAAATCCAAACACATATCAGGCGATGAGATCCCAATATTGCCTCCACAATTTAGGCAATTTAAGTATATTTAATTAATAATTTCCCAAGTTAATCAATCCTTTATCTTAATATTTTAATATATTCATGAAAATTTGTATTTAGAAAATAGGTAAATCTCATAACTTTCCTTACATTTAAGAGCTCAATAAATAAAATTACTTCACACAACTTTAGACTTTTACCAGATAATAGTTATTTACTATAAAATAAAATTATTGAACTCACTATTTTCCTCCGATTGAGTTGTCTCCTTATAAAAATTACGCGCTTGGACTCGTTGAATTTCTAACCTTCAAATCGATACCTAATGTAGACATTGGTCAAAATGAATTTTGTGTGGATAATGAAATAATTAAAATACCTACAAGAAGTTATGAAATAAGTTACATAAAACGCTATCTACAGAATGCTTTAGTAAAAAAGGGTATTGAAATTCATATTAAACCAAACAATAATACTTAAAAAAGTGAAATCTATTGCAGTCATGAAATAAATTTTGAGCCTAAAGATTCTATCGGTCATTTGCTGGGTTTTTCTCCACGTAGACTAGAAGCTAAACAAGTTTATGAATCTGATCAACCAGTATCAATCATGAAAGTGAATTCCTTGAGTATTGAGTGTAGCATAACGACAGGTGCATACATTAATGGCCGGGAATTACATACTATTCATGAATTTTTTCCTATGGTGCCACCTGGATATAAGATAGTGGAAGTACCATCTCATGTCATTTACTTACCAGTCACTGTGCAGACAATAGATCATATACAGCTATGTATAGTTGATCAAGACGGACATTTGGTTAATTTTCGTGGAGAGGTTATAACAATTAGACTACACATCAAGTCTCTCTAATAATAAAAATGGGTATCGTTTTCAACAAGAATATTGGCTTTGGTTATAATAAACCAGCACAATGCCACAAACTAATCAGTCGACAAAGAGCAGTCAAAGGGTTAACACGTCAAAGCGCCCTCTTCCTAAAAAGTCTATGTCTGAAGCTCAAAAGAAGAAGAGAATAAAGAGATTGAAGTTTTTTTCCACCTTCACCTGTAAATTTGTTTATCAACGTCTAATTATTTGTCATGGAGGGGGAAATTTTAAATATTCAAGCACCAATCATCTAATCACCAAATTATAGTTGTTGATGCTTTGACCTTTAATTTTAAAAGTGGGGAAAATACAATGACCGAGCGCGTAGTGCGAGGTACATACGTTATCGAACGCGAAGCGCGAAATAAATATATTATCGGGCGCGAAGCGCGAGAACCAACAGTCGCGCGCCCTAGGCGCGCTCAAACTTGTGAGCCGCGCGCGCAGCGCGCGACGAGAATGTACCCGCGCAGCGGGCAGATTTTTTAAATTAGAAGCATTCAAATTTTGAAGCCGTCCAAAATAAAAATCCCTAACTGGAACTACACAAAATATTTAAAATTGAAAGAATACAAATCCAAAGGACTTTAATTTTTTTTTAAATTTAATTTGAAAGCTTTCAATTCAATATTAATTCTAATGGTGGTTACGGTAGTTTTTTTCATTTTCGTACAAAAAAAAAAACTAGAACGGTGTACGACAAAAAAAAAGCATTGATTAAATATTACTCAACCTGTTCGCCAAATTTTAACATCAATTATATTAATTGTTAAAACTTCGTTTTTGATCATCTTATCTCAATTTCAAAACTTCAATATCAAAAATTCCATGAACAAATTCTTCACAATTAAAAAAGTTTAAATTTCAATCTCTTATGTTTGAAAAAGTCAAAAGTTTACACGGAAGTACAACATGATAGGACACTTTTATCTTACACCAAACTGACCTTAAAAGAAGGTGGGCAAACCTGGAAGCACCACCATGCCCAAACAATGTATAACCTATGCCAGAATTAACGGCTCATTTAAGGCTCATTTAATACCCAAAAGCCAAATTTTGGGCTCGACATTTTTTTTTTCAAATGCATGTTACTGCCAGCTTTACGTAAAGCTAGCAGTACCATGGTAGAAATATTTGTCAAATCAAGTTTTTTCTTTGTATTTTTAATACCTGGACAACCAGGATTAATTTTTAGTACGACGAGACCCTTATAAAAACATCCAGGTATGTTCAGTTTCAATTCTCAGACAAACTTCCTCGGGGAAGATGTATTTTTAATACGTGGACAACCAGGTTTAATTTTTAGTACGAGGAAACCCTTATAAAAACACCCAGGAATGCCCAATTTCAATTCTCAACCAGACTTCAACGGGAAAGATGTATTTTTAATACCTGGACAACCAGGATTACTTTTCAGTACTACGAGACACTTATAAAAATATCTGGGCATGTTCAATTTCAATTCTCAAACAAACTTCCTCGAGGAAGATGTATTTTTAATACTTGGACAACCAGGAATTATTATTAATACGACGAGACCCTTATAAAAACACCCAGGTATGCCCAATTTCAATTCTCAACCAGACTTCCCCGGGAAAGATGTATTTTTGTTACCTGGACAACCAGGATTAATTCTTAGTACGAAGAGACACTTATAAAAATATCTAGGCATGTTCAATTTCAATTCTCAACCAAACTTCCCCGGGAAGGATGTATTTTTAATACACGGACAACCAGGGTTAATTTTTAGTACGACGAGAAGCTTATAAAAACATCCAGGTATGTTCAATTTCAATTCTCAACCAGACTTCCCCGGGAAAGATGTATTTTTATTACCTGGACAAACAGGTTTAATTTTTAGTATGACGTGACCCTTATAAAAACATCCAGGTATGTTCAATTTCAATTCTCAACGAGACTTCCACGGGAAAGATGTATTTTCAATACCTAGACAACCAGGATTAATTTTTAGTACGACGAGACGCTTATAAAAACATCCAGGTATGTTCAATTTCAATTCTCAACCAAACTTCCTCGGGGAAGATGTATTTTTAATACCTGTTCGGGAAAAAATTTTTTCTTCAGAAAACTTTTCCTCAGAAAATTTACTATCGAAATTCTTAATGTTATTGTTGTTAATGAGGCCTATAGCGCTTTTGAAATTTTTCGGGAAAAACGTTTTTCTTCAGAAACTTTTCCTCAGAAAATTTACTATGGAAATATTTAACGTTATTGTTGTTATTGAGGCCTATAGCGCTTTTGAGATTTGTGGGAAAAAATTTTTTCTTCAGAAAACATTTCGTCAGAAAATTTACTATCGAAATTTTTAATGTTATTGTTGTTATTGAGGCCTATAGCACTTTTGGGATTATTGGGAAAAAATTTGTTTTCAGAAAATTTTTTCTCAGAAAATTACTATCGAAATTGTTAATGTCACTCTTGTTATTGAGGCCCATAGCGCTTTTGAGATTTTTGGGAAAAACATTTTTCTTCAGAAAATTTTATCTCAGAAAATTACTATAGAAATTTTTAATGCTAATGCTGTTATTGAGGCCTCTAGCGCTTTTGACATTTTTGGGAACAAATTTTTTCTTCAGAACATTTTTCCTCAGAAAATTTACTATCGAAATTTTCAAATATTATTGTTGTTATGGAAGCCTATAGCGCTTTTGACATTTTTCGGGAAAAAATTTTTTCTTCAGAAAACTATTCCTGAGAAAATTTATTATCGAAATTTTCAAATATTATTGTTGTTATTGAGGCCTATAGCGCGTTTGACATGTTTGGGAAAAAAGTTTTTCTTCAGAACATTTTTCCTCAGAAAATTTACTATCGAAATTTTTAATATGACTGCTGTTATGGAAGCCTATAGCGCTTTTGACATTTTTCGGGAAAAAATTTTTTCTTCAGAAAACTTTTCCTGAGAAAATTTACTATCGAAATTTTTAATGTTATTGTTGTTATTGCTAAGCGGAGGCGTGACAACCGTGCCGAAAGCTGAATGGCACCTGGGTGAGGTGTCTCAAACGGTGACTCTGGGATATCGGGCGAGCTCTCAGAGTATGCAGCCTTATTCTTGCATGCGGGGCTCTACAAGGATGGACGTACCCTTTTCCGTAGCTGCTCTTGGGAAAAACAATGATGACACCAAACATAGTTGTAGTAAGTGCGGTTCAAAACAATCAAACGCGCAGGGCTGCCGACAATGGGTCGGGCAAAAATGCCGACTATCCTAGAGTTGGCGGAGCCAATCAAGATGGAGACGATGTGATTGACCAGCAGAATCATATTACTTTTAAGTGGATGGATCGACTCAGGGAAGACCTGCTGGAGTAATATGATACGAGTATGGCCCCTGAACGAAAAGAATACATGGCGCGACTGCATGCACTGTGGTGCGCGAAACACCCCGTGCTCTCGCATTGTTCATAAGCGTCTGCGAAACCGTGCCGAGGAACTCCGGAATAGGGGTTATATGAGCGGAGCGCCTACCCAACCGTTGCCAGAACAAGGCAGCAACAGAGAAAGAGAGGCGACACTGACACAAACCACGAGCAGGCATCCAATCGAGGATGAGCGATGCTTCAGGACCCGGAGAAACATCAACATTTAGGTTTTCCTGATGCCCAAAGGTCTGGTTGAACTGGATGAAGAGCTTTTTGGAGATTTTTCTGAAGAACCCGACCTCTGGTCTATCAATTGTAGTGTGTATAATGCAGCGAGAGCTTCGGCAGATGCAAACCGTAAAACAAAACCAACGGTTGATGATAAGAACAAAAGACGAATGCATCAAGTCAGCACAAAGATAGGCTGGGCAAGGCAGTACGCTTCCCGCATTCAGTGTGTGATTGACTACATAACATCTGGTAGATGAAAATTTGTCTTTCTTGGTTTAATTGAAGTGGGTTTGATATGATTTCATCTTTTTAATGTAAACTTGATCTGTTTAGCTAAACCTTATTCTGTTTCTGTTGAAGATTAAACTATTTTGTTAATAATTGGTCTTTCTTGGATGAATGTTACAGCTTTTCATTTACAATTACAACATTTTTGGTTAAAATATTAGCAGTATTATATTTCTCCCTGAGAATTCGTATGTGTTGGTTGAAAATTGAACTATTTTGTTGAAAATTTTATTACACTGTTAAAGATTAACCTCTTTTGGTTGAAGATAGATTTGTATCCTTTGATGACATTTTTTGTTTTCAAAGAAATTTTTGTAACTTACAATTACAGTATTTGCTTGAAGATTCACCTTTGTAGGTTGAAACAACATTAATCATAAGAATTATAGGAATAAAATTAATCGCCAAAAAATTATGAGAAATTCATTATCGAAACATTACTACATCATAGTAATAATAATAATTATTTTACAATTATGATACTTTTTCGCAATTTTCTGGTTGAAAATTCATCTCTTTGTTTGAAAAATCAAACATTCTGTTCAACATTCATCTGTTTTGGTTGAAAATGAACTTCTTTCGTGAAATGGAAAACTGCGCGTTTTATGGAGGTTCGTGTATTACAGACAATCGCTTTTTGCCACCAAGGTTATTTAAGCATTTTTGCACTTGAATTTTGTTCATTGTTAATTAACTTTAGGTAGTTTATAAACTTTTAAAATATTTGATGAAAAAAGAATTATTGACCAGAAATCTGTTTTCTTCAAAGAAACATTGAGTTCAACGAGTTTTATCTTGAAGATGGTTGAGGTTCACCGTACGACTTGGTACGTCGCTGCCTTAAAATATTTGGCCAAGATTTTGTAACCAAGTTCTCCCTAAACGTCCCAGTTGCAGAGTATCCTTTGGTTTTAAGGTATCGAAACAAAGTCGGCGACGAAAACAAATGATCGAAATAGAAATTATATGGAAATGTAGACACATGTATTGGAAGTTCATCTAACATTTTTACGAAAGGTGCAGTTGACATTCCAAAGAGCTTGTTGTACTTTTCTTGAGGAGCATACGTTTTGCCTTGATAAAGTTAAAATTCAAAAAGCCATCTTTCGAATGAAAACACCACATTTTATAGCCAAAACGTTTTGGCTCATTTGGTATAAATTGCTTGAGAGGGCAGCTGCCAAAATACCGGATCCTACTCTGATCATAATTCAATTCAGACTGAATTACAAAGTTGTCAGCACATCTTGCTTTCAGCAGGTTCATGAAGGTCCGCAGCATACATAATTTATCTGTTAAATCAAGACTGGAGTTGTCAGCGCAATGCAAATTTTTTAGGGTGGAGTCAAATCGATTTCTTCGCATTGCATTGCTGACAAGTTCGTTAGCAACATCCGGCAGCTGATTCCAGTATAATCGCTTCGAAGGGAGGGAATTGTAGCCACTAAGTGCAAGTATACCAACGAAACATTTTAACTCTTGGATAGAAACGTCCAAAATGATCCCGTTCTTTGCAATACCGTATCGGTTAGTTTCTGTTTTCAGCAGTTCAAAAATTTTGTCATCGAAAAATTTCTCAAAGACATCATCACAAGTCCCCGAGTACGGAGAATAATCAGGTCTGTGAAAACACTCCTTCACTTCTTTTTGATGATTTTTGTAACAGAAATCTCCATTTATCCAAAAGGTAGTCGGCCTTCCTTTTAAACATCGCCTTTCAATCCAATCGTCCAAAAGATCATCATTGGAAGCAACATCAGCTGCTTGACTGGGAGAAGTTCGTTTCTCGAAGTCTTGGAGAACAATGTCAGGCCTCGAGTGTGCAACGGAGACTGCTGTCCGAAAATCGTAGTCCCAGAAAATTTGGCACTTCTCGTTTTGGACAATTGACTATATCTCCCTTGGAGCGTTCGACAGGCAGGGTCGCGGCCAACACCGTAAGAGCGACAAGGATGGTAATAAAGCACTCTTAGGGACGCATTATGGCTGTAGAAACGAATAGGCCAAAAAAAAATTTCATAGCTCACAGACCCGAAAATCTGATAAAAAATAAGGAAATTTGACAGCTTTTAATGACAGTGAACTTTGGAGCACAGCTTTTTTTTTGTACATAAATATACAACTGTCCTATCTTCAGTTCTAAAGAAGATATTGAAGTGATTTAAATTAGAGGTTGTTAGTTGAACTGCCTGCAATTATTTACAATTTGAAAGAAGTATGTACTTCTTTTTCTCTTCGTGCAAATTGCGATATTTGAAAACAGCTTTTTATATTGGAAAGCAAGTATAAGAAACCAGCGGGGTGCCTTTTTCATAGGATCGTCCTAGTCTTTCCTGACCATGTTTTTCAAAAAAGAAGAACATACTTCTTTCAAAATGCATATAATTACAGATAGTTCAACGAAATACCTCTATTTTAAATCACTTCATTATCTTCATTAAAACTGAAGATTGTGAAGAAGAAGAAGTTGTATATTTATCTACAAAAATCGAACAATTTGTTATATTCTGCAAATTTTTCAGCTCTAATTTGCTGAGAAATGTTTAAAGTACTACCATGCATTTTTTCAGATTTTTCCTATAATTAGTTTAAAAAAAACTATGCTCCAAAGTTCACTGTCGTTAAAAGCTGTCAAATTTCCTTACTTTTTATCAGATTTTCGGGTCTGTAAGCTATACATTCAAGTACCATGAGCATTAATGATGGTTATTTTATTGTTTTAATCGTTACAAATAGTATTGAGGACATGAAAAAAAAATGAAATAATCAAGGTTTTAATGAGAATGTGCCCACTATTCGGGCCGATTTTTTCACTAGTAATGTTGTTTTTTACGAATAAAACAGAAAATACACATCCTATCAAAAAGTTGCGAAATACAAATTTGTAGATCTGTTCAGAATGCACAGTTTTTGTTGTATCATCATTTGTCGTATCTTGCATAGTTTGACCGTGAAATGAAATTTTTGATTTTTCATTATTCTTTGTGCAATAAAAATGAGAATTTTCGATTTTTCAGAAAATTCAAAAAGTCGTAATAATAATCCTGTAGGGCTTGCAAAAAGAAACACTTTTTTTGCCCTGACATTTTTCGTGTCGTGTGTTGTTTGGCTGAAAATGTTAATTTTCGTTTCCTCTTCTGGATTTTGCAAATGCTGTAAGTCTGAAAATTTAAATTTTATCGGAAAATCTCATTGAATTAATTGTTTCAATTTTTGAGTACTATGAACAGGCGCACATATAGTTTTAAAATTGTGAAAAAATCGGCCTCAAAAATTTTCAAAATGCGCTCACTTTTTGAATTGTCACCCAAAATGGCTGGCTAACGAACTTGACCGTTCGTTTGCGAGACTAAAAGAGTATACCAAAGGCCAATCCAATAGCTCAATTCTTTCGAAAGCAATCGTGCTCACATACATACATACATACATACATACATACATACAGACAGACAAACTCGTAAAAACCTGTTTTTTGGGTTCAGGGGTTCTCAAAATGTAAACACTTGACCAAAAACAGGGGGGTCAAATTTTACACAAATCTAATACCTTCTCTGGATGAGAATGTAAAAATACGAATTTTCAAGTACAATCACTAACTGTTCAGAAAAGATTCACTTATCCTTTTCTATCGCGAATACTGGGTGTGCCACATGCATGAATGTCTTTTTAAAAATCATTATTAAAGAATGTAAAAAATAAATACGAAAGAACTTATTCTCAGAAAAAGAAAAAAAATCCTTCTTTTAGTTACGTGCATTGGAAAAAATGATTAGTTGGACCAACAATTTAGTTTGTAAGATATGGTATTGCTATTTTATTAGTTTGGACATCATTTTCTTAGTTGCTGATACTAATTAAATAGTCACCGCAACTAACGAAATTTGTGTGTCAACTAATAGAATAGCAGTACCATATCATACTAACTATATAGTTCTAGATTAGTGCCTCTACCAAACAGATTTTTAGGCCATTTTTCAATATAATTTACTTCGTTATATTATACTTCGAAACAGCACGTGATTAAATAAAGGATGTAGTTAACTATTTATCTTGGACCACGGACATAAATATCTGCAAAATTAAAAGAGGAATACGAGAATTGCAGTAGTACCATTAAATGAATCATGAAAGCCATACAAAATTTTAATTATGAAAGTATATTTAGTATTGCATTCTTCATATTCTTACTATCTTTGCTATTATTGCATTATTCAAAAAGTACATTCAATGATAAACATTATAGTTAATCTTGCAACACTTTCTGTGGACAACATTTTTAATAGTAATTAATACTAATTATTATAATTGCTAATTTTTAATTACAATAATTTACGCAAGAAAACATCGTTCAACACTGTTCCTTGGAGTCAGGTCTCTAGCCGCGGATGACCTTACGCGGCAAACGGGACAGTTAGAGATGAAAATTTCACCTCTGGATACTTTTTTAGAGCTACCAATCTTTGTAGAATGTTATGAGGAACAGTGTTGTCGTGTTCAATGTGTGATTGACTACATAACATCTGGTAGGCCGTTCACGGAAAGGGTTCGAAAGTTCGCCCAAGAACTGATGATCTTTAATCATACATTGAACAAGTCAAAGCTGCTGACAATCAAGCAGCATACTATTGACGAAATACGGCTGTTATCTGACGCAAGGAGGAAAATACAGAAGAGGGAGAGGTTGATCAGGGAGAATCAAAAGTTTCTCGCTGATCCATCTCACCTCTTTAGTAAACACCCTGTTTCTGTAAAAAATCCACCCAAGCCCAACGAGGTAGAGACTTTTTGAAGAGAGATATACAAGATCCCGAAAACTCTAAAGTTGAAAGAAGATACTGACAATATCATCTACTTCAAGAAATTTGGCGACAACCTCATGAAATATGAGGAGGAATGTCCATCAATCACTGCCGAAGAGGTGAAAAAAGCACTCAGAGGGACAAGGAACTCCTCCGGTGCTAGACCAGATTGTATCAAGAATTTCTGGTGGAAGAAGTTTACGTCTACACACCAACATTTTGCCCTCATATTCACCTCATATTTAAAGTCGGAGACGCCCATTCCGCAGTGACTGGTGTTAGGACGCCCTATACTCCTACCAAAAAAAGGCGGCTTGTCCAACCCAGAGAATCACAGGCCAATAATTTGTTTGAACACACTGTATAAGATCTTCACAGCTCTCCTAAACAACAGGATTGTTCGGCGAATTAAGCCTGTATGTCGTGAGATGTACGAACAACGTGTCTCGAAAAAATGTGTAGCAGGCTGTCGAAAGAACCTGCTAATTGACAGGTGTGTCTGTAAAGACGCTGCAGTCCGTCAACTCAACCTGTCAATGGCCTGGATTGACTACCGGAAAGCTTTCGATTCAACCTCTCATAGACTTATCATCTGTCGTGTATAAGAGACAGTATATATATATATATAATTTAAAAACGAGGTAAAACAACCACCGCAGGGTCCCACTGAGAGCAACTGCCATCTAACAATGACACCAGATCCCAGTAGAACCGCGGTAAGCCACACTTATAGCCACGTCTCACAACCGTGAGATGAGTGGTCACAGGACACGATTAAATCACAATGACCGGCCAGCGAAACCCTCGTGTGTCTTGAGGACACAAAGAGACCCGAGTATGACAGCTTTCGGCATCCATCTCGCAAGTGCCGTGGCATATTTTTGGCACGTGGGTATGGCTTTAAGGTTACGAACCAATGATAGTTTCGCACCTCCGAGAGGCCCTATCACAAGGACAATTACTTGTACTGAAAATTTTGGGTACAGTCGTTGCAGCTCCCTTTGAAGGTATTGAAAACGTTCCTCCTTTTCCTTCTCTTTAGCAGTGATGTTGTGTTCGGACGGAGCCGAGAATTCGATCACGAATATATTTTGTTTCTCGAAGTCTTGGAGAACAATGCCAAGCCTCTAGTGTATCTCCCTTGGAGCGCTAGGCAGGGCAGGGTCGCCGCCAACACCGTAAGAGCGACAAAGATAATAGTAAAGCACTTTCAGGGCCACATCATGTCTGTAGATATACGTCGTTCTTGCGTGGGTGGGACACCCCGATATTATGTGTTCTAGGTACTCAGCGTGTGCATGAAACTCTCTGCACCTATCGCTTGGAACTTCTTGACATAAAATGTGGTCACGGTATGCTAAGGTGGAAATTACATCGTCCTGGCATGCGAAAATAAAACCATCTTCACCTGATTCAAGCCCTGATGATCTGAGAAAAGCAAAAGTTTGCTCCTTCGACAAGGACTGTTTTTCTACATTTCTGTGAAAGTTTCCGTGCATTTTCCAGTGTTACAATTGGGCACTGATCAACCAGTTTATGTCAAGCACTCTAAAGTACCTTTTACAAAATTCTCCTCTTGCGCTAACGCTTCCATCCTACCTTTAACGCTAAGCGTTTAAGGAAAGCCCTCAGACAACATAATAAACTCCCAGCGTTGCTGTTCGGCTTTGATTCGCCAGTTTAAGTCAAGCCGTCTAAAACACTTTATAAGTAATGCTTATCTCGTTCCAACGCTCAGACTTTAACGCCAACGCTAAGCGTTTAAGAAAGCACCCAGACAACAAAATCAACTCCCGGCGTTGCTGTTTGGCTCGGATTAGCCATTTTAAGGCAAGTAGTCTAAAACTCATTATAAGGAATACTTATTTCGTCCCAACGCTCCGACTTTAACTCCAACGCTAAGCGTTTAAGAAAGCATCCAGACAACAAAATCAACTCTCAGCATTGATGTTTGGCTCGGATTAACCATTTGAAGCCAAGTAGTCCAAAACACCTTATAAGGAATACTTATCTCGTTCTTACGCTCCCACTTTAACTTCAGCGTTAAGCGTTTATGAAATCACCCAGACAACAAAATGAACTCCCAGCGTTGCAATTTGGCACTGATCAACCAGTTCATGTCATATACTCTAAAGTACCTTTTACAGAATTCTCCTTTCGTGCCAGCGCTTCCATCCTACCTTCAACGCTAAGCGTTTAAGAAAAGCATTCAGACAACATAATAAACTCGCAGCGTTGCTGTTCGGCTTTGATTCGCCAGTTTAAGTCAAGCAGTGTAAAACACTTTATAAGGAATGCTTATCTCGGTCCAACGTTTCGACTTTAACACGAACGCTAAGCGTTTAAGAAAGCATCCAGACAACAAAATCAACTCCCAGCGTTGCTGTTTGGCTCGGATTAGCCATTTTGCAATCGGCTGACTAAATGGGTGACTGATGCGAATTTAATTCCAGAATCACAATCGGGTTTCAGAAAAGGGAGGAGCTGCCTAGACAACTTATTTACCCTTATTTCGCTAATACAGATTCGTCTCAGCTATCCCAATGTTTTATTTTATGTTGCTTTCATAGACTTCAAATGTGCGTTTGACTCTGTTTGTCACGGAATGTTGTGGTAAAGACTGCATGAGCTGGGCATAAGTACAAAGATGATTAACATTATCCGTAATTTCTATAAATTTGCATCAGTCTGCATTAGGGCTGGCAGTGACACGACATCTTCTGTCAAGGTCACTCTAGGCGTCACGCACGGGAGGTTCTTAGTTCCCTTCAATTCATACTTTTTATAAGTGACTTCAGCGATTTTCTCTTAAACCAAGGATGCAGGGGCCTTTCCATCGATAGAAAAACAGAAGTGCAAACGCTAGATTATGCATATGATATTTTACTTCTCGCTGATACTCCAATAGAACTCAGTAAAAAATTAGAAGCTTTACGATTGTACTGCGCGCAAAAAAGACTATCAGTAAATGTCGCCAAAACTAAAATCATGATCTTTCAAAAAAATTCTCCAAAGAAACCAAAATTCAAGTATTTCAGATTTGGAGCAGACAGAATTGAAGTTGTCAATGAATATACATATTTGGGCCTCCTAATAACCAGCAACGTATCATTTACCGCCGCCGCAAAAAAATTTGTAAGTTCTGCAAACACGGCTGTTGGAGCGACAATAAAAACTATTCATGATACGAAAGCAGACTTGTGGCCGACTTATGATAAATTGTATCAAAGCCTTTGTCTAAGTACGCTGTTGTATGGATCCCAGATCTGGAGCGTAGGTCACCTGAACTACATCGAGAGAGTCCAGCTATCGTATCTGCGACTAACATGCTTGCCGTCCCGGTTCCACTCTACTCGTTTGGGGTGGTTCAATGGACGAAGAACGAACTTTAGGCCCTTGATGTCACCACACGTAAGATCATGCATTTGAATAAAAGCTTGTATATCAATTCGTCAGTTCCGCGATTATACATTTCACGCCGTCAAGGCGGACGCCGACCTTTGGATCGCCAGCGTCTTCATAACTGAATTGTTTTGAGTACAGCTTACATCATTGCAAATGGAAAAGATCCGCTCCTAAAAATGGTCAGGAATAACAAGATGGTTGGCAAAGAAGCGTTCCTTTCCAAGGCCGCGGAGCAGGCAGCTAAGACCCTTGGCTTGAATTTTAACGTCAGAAGTGAGGAAAGTGCATTACGCGATCTAGATGCTTCACTTCTGAAAGCCGAAGTGTAGAAAGCAGAATTTGAAAAATTTCATCAAGAGCTATTCCACTAAAAAATGCACGGAAATTTTCACAGAAATGTAGAAAAAGAGTCCGTGTCGAAGGAACAAACTTTTGCTTTTCTCAAATTATCAGGTCTCAAGTCAGGTACAGAGGGTTTTATTTTCGCATGCCTGGAAAGCGTCATTTACGCCTCAGTATACCGTACCAGCATTTTAGGTCAAGAAGTTCCAAGCAATAGGTGCAGAGCGTGTCATACACACGTTGAGAACCTAGGACACATTCTATCGGGGTGTCCCACTCATGCAGGAACGGCGTACATCTACAGACACGATGCGGCCCTAAGAGTACTTTTTAACCATCTTTGACGCTCTTACGGTGTTGGCCGCGACCCTTCCCTGCCGAATGCTCCAAAGGAGATAGATTCAATTGTCCAAAACGAGAAATGCCAAATTTTCTGGAACTACGATTTTCGGACAGCAGTCTCCGTTGCAATCCGATATTTCGGTATTTCTATCAATTAGAGACGTAAATAGATCGGAGAAATTTGACCACTCGGTATAATCGCCTGAAAATGTTGGTAAAACAATTTTGGGAAACGACTTGGTTGATTATGTTGCGATGACATGCTGTGTCGAGTTAGCTAAAAAACCCGTTGTATTAGGCGGAGGTAATGCGTCAAGGGCATCAAAATATTTCCCTTTAACATCTTGGTACCATTTCTCGACTTTGTCGTAAAATCTGTTACCGAAGTAAAACAAATTTCCTCCTCGAGGAATTTCCAGCAACTGAATATGTTGTGCTTGAAATTTAGAAAAGTTTGATTCAAGAGTTTCTAATCGCGCTTCAAGGAAACCCAGAGTGGGCTGCTTAGGTACCCATTTGAAAGAGTTGTGAATCCGCTCTCCGAGTTGCACTTGTTCAAGAAGGCACACGTCTGCACTCGACATTTTGAGAGACACGATTGTTTCCTCAGTAACGAGAATTTGAAAATAAACACAACAGTTAATTTGATTGAAATTGATAAAAACAAGACCTTAATTAAAACAGATCAAGCTTAAAAAGTTAAGAAAATTAAAAGAGTCGTCGTCTGCATTTGACATTAACTTCACACGTTCGAAATTATCTATTTGAAGCGAAGATACCCGACCGAAAATAATCAATATCAATTTCAATATTTCACGTGACTGTTCTGTGTGAGAAGTTACGTCACCAATTTGAAAGTCCGAAAATATGTCAATCAATTTTACGAAGACAATTAATCAAGTAAATTATCCAACGTGATTGAGAAACCAGAGTTTAGTGTCCCTTTATTTGATAGCAACGCGCACTTGTTATTGTCAATACAATTCACTCGTAGAATATGAATTATGAGCATTGTTGACATCTTTGCATAACAAGAATCCTCAATTGGTGTTGAAAATTCAAATGTGTGACCGATTTTCAATTCCTTATGATTCAATCTGTTTGCACGGGTAAATATGCCATATTAAAGTTGTATCATTCACCTAATTTTCTTTATTCAAATTCAGCTATAAACTAAGTTACAAATGAGTGGTTAAAATAAAATATTCTAACTGCGCGAAACAGGGTATAAGTGCAACCCGATCGTAGTCTGGTCAAGGATCGTTTTAGACTGCCGAATTAGTACCTGGGTAGGGCTGGCGACACCCAAGTCTCGATTACAATGTTGCCAGAAAGGCAGAAGTGAAGAACATTTCAAGTTCGGAAGTTTCGCTAAAACTGACAACCCTGGATTTAACGTTTCAATACTGAGTAAGACCGATTGAAGGCTGTTGGTGCCTTAAGTTTACTAGGGAAGGATTATCTTATGGTTTGGATGTGCCGACGGCCGATTGACCCGACTTTAAGTTTTCTTCAACGAGGGATCGAAAGATGCTAAGTCTATGTCTTACAAATGTGCATACCATCATAACCATAAACATTAAATTTCAGTAGGCTGTAAGAAATTTTTCCGAGGAGCAGATGTACAATATTGAGCTAGAGAAATACAGGCTACAAATTGAAGATTTCTTTGAAATGGAAAATATGAATCACTCTGTCAAACATTCCGCCCACTTTGAAAGGTCTCCTCTCAAAACAATGAAACATTCATGCAGGAATTCAATTATACAACAGCATAATATAACTTATAATCTAGTACAAATACACACAACTATGTCTGGGACAATAAAAAGGAACATTTTAAATGCTAATTGCAGGTTACAGAATCCTCAATTGGTGTTGAAAATTCAAATGTGTGACCGATTTTCAATTCCTTATGATTCAATCTGTTTGCACGGGAGCGACTGAATGACGGCAATGGTAAATGCATTTATCGCAAGTACTTCATTTTAATAAATGTAATTAGAATTTCTTTTAAACGTTTGTTATAGTTATTTACAATTTTTTCAATAAGGAACCTGAATGATCCCTACACGACCTTTGCACCCCAGAGATATGAGTTTCCGACAGTAAAATAGGGTTATAGAACGCAGAATTTCTCGCACTAGTGTTGCATTTCGGGTGTTAAAAAGGGAGCTTCTATTCAAAAAATTCCAGTTAACCGTCAAACAAGTCTTAAGAATAAAGGCCAAGGTCAAAGTCAAGGTCACTATCGTATGCCTCCCTGCAAACCCTACAACTTTTGTCTAGATCTTTTTAGCATAAAACGCTTTCCTGAACAATTATTGAGGCGCAACATTAAAAATAAAACTCTCTTTGTAATATAAATACCAACATTTATGGCTGTGATTGTGGCCTGCACCATAGTTCAAACCATGATTGTAACGGTCACACATAGCGCATAAATTCAACCAGCAATAATCTATTGCGCATGTCCACAGACCACCATAACTCGCTGCGCAAGTCTACAGCACATCATGATCCACTGCGCATGCCTACGAGCCACCATGACCCACTGCACATGCCGATGACCTACCAAGGATTACTGCGCATATATTTTTGACTTAACTGGAGCTAATCTCCTCAGGTATCTAGAGAGAAAATTGTCATACACTCTAAAAATTAGCCCTTTTCGAATCCACACATATTGATATTTGAACCCCAATTACACCACGAAAACCTCATTTTTTACAGTTGTGGGCATTGAGACTTTTGATCACAATGAGATGAACTACATTTTCCCTCAATTACAAACAAATTAGCCGAAAGCCAATTTCTGTACAAATTCTGCGGGGTTCTTTTCATAAATAAACCTAATCAACAAATGCACTGTTGGGCTATTTTCCGACGCACTAGCTTGGTTCTTTCAACGTAATCAAATTTTATTGACTAATTTATAAACCTTTAGGGATGTTTCTAAGACAATCGACAGTTATTATTTTTAAGAAGAATTTTTTAAACATATATGTATTATCTCATGTATTTATCAACTAAAAAATTCGACTTTTCACCCAGGAGTTGACAGCCAATTATTTACCAACAATTTCTTGCTATTAATCAATAACAATTATTGATTGTTCAATCAAACTTAATTGATAAATGAAATTTCTGGCTATCTTCAACAATAGTTAATCGTTATCCAAGTTTCTAAAAAGTTACATTATTAACAGTTGATTAAGTTGAAAAATAAAGTTCAAGCGATGGAAAATTGCCAGACAATAATTTTTTTTATTGAATTTGTTTAAAGCAAGCCCCATGGAGTTTAACACGTATTTCCCATAAGAAAAAAATAATTTGTTGTAAATTTGATTCAGAATCCTCAATTTTAGCTGAATCGAGTTGAAACTCAACATTTCTCTTCACAATTATCCATAGAATACGAATAAGATATAACTTTTAAAATACCTGTATCAACCCCATAAGTCTGTTTTGTAGGGTCCCAAAAAAAAAACCCATAAGTGAAAAAATGGGTATTGCGAGTTTTTGGCTTTAATTATGATTTTTTTGCTTTTTTTAAGATGCAAATTGTTTCTAAAACATGAAATCTACTTTATACTGATAATGAAATAGTAGTATAGTTAGGAGAGAGCTGGAACACTTTTCGAGGGCCCGCGTCCCCTGTTGGCACATCTCTGCAAGTGACCGAGGGGTCGCGCCACCTGTTGACACATCCCTGCAAATGTCATGCGTCTACTTTATACGCAGGATTGACTATATGTGCTGTACCCAAAATAATCCTGTTGTGAAGACATTCAAGATTCAGTATTCCGCGACCACCTTGACGGCATGAGATGTAAAGTCGCAGAACAGAAGATTTAAGGTGCTTGCTTTTGTGCATGTGCATAACCTTTCGTGACCCGATATCCAGGGATCTGAGCTCATCTTTCGTCCATGGAACCACTCCAAATGAATAGAGTACTACTGGGACGGCAAGCATGTTCGTCGCAGATATTTTGTTTCTCGCCGACAGTTCAGAAGACTATATCCGTCGGATGAGACGTTTGTATCTGCATCGGAGAGTATCCTTTATAGACATCACATCCTGAATGCGGCTCTGTGGCACGTCCAGGTATGTATATGTCTCTCCAGCGCGAAGGTGTCATATAGCGCTTCTGTCGACGAGCTCAGGTTCTTCAGGTATACCATTAAGTTTTCCTTTCTTCAAATAAACCTTGGCGCACTTTTCTAACCCGAACTCCATTCCAATCTCTTGGGTGTATTCTTTGACAATGTCTATAGCAGGATGTAGTTTCTCTCGATTTTTAGCATAGATCTTAAGATCATCCATGTAAAATACATGAGTTACCTTATGCTTTCGATTTTTAGGTTTTCCGCAGAGGTACCTTTCGGAATGGCGAAGTGCGAGAGATAGTGGCAAGAATGTGAGGCAAAAGAGGTGAGGGCTCATTGTGTCGCCCTGAAACACACCTCTCTGAAAGGTGACACTGTTAGTGATCACACGACGTTTTCCAGATGAGATAGTAAATCTGGTTTTCCAAAGCGGCATTAATCTCTCTATGCACCTCACGATGTGTGAATGAACCTTTAAGCTTTCCAACAGACAGATGATAAGTCTATGGGAGGTTGAATCAAAAGCTTTCCGGTAATCAATCCAAATAATATGGCGCAATTGTAAGAGCCAAATTTGTCTAAGCAACTTTTCTACACGTTTCTAGAAAAAGTTTCAAAAAAATTCTACATGTAGTTTGATAATAACAATCTGAGGATATATAATAATGCATAATTATTTAACATGTGTTCGGTTTATCGGGAGAGCTTGCTCAATTGACACAATTGAAAGACAGTTGAATTAAAGTATTGATTAAAAGAGCAGTGGTTTGTTCGATAATGGCTTTCAGTGAAAATTGTATAATCCATGAAAAATATTCATATCTGAAAATGTTGAGCATATGAAAGGTAGATTAATAGCAGAGATGGTAATACGTATATGTATAGTGGAGAATTCTGTGTTATGACTGCAAATGTATATACTGCTTTCCGCGAATGAAAAAAAAGGAGAAGGAACTCATTAAAAAAAATATTGTACTCTTATTATATCACACGTGAAAAGTAAAAATGATGAATATACCATAGAATAGTATGAATCCAGCCAAAGCAAAGAAGCATCAAATAAGTGCTGTTATATCAATTTGGAGGAGTTAGGTGAATATTGTAATAATGTGAATGTTGATTAGATTACAACAGAAACAAAGTTTTTCCTTTTCAAACTAAAATTTATAATATCATCTTAATGGTTTAACCATAAACGCCTATGCTTTAAATAAAGAGGAAGCAGTTTCAAGAAAGTCTACGAAACACCTTCTTATGATGAAGAACAGAAAGGATGAATAATAACATGAGTGGCGAACAAGTTGCCAATGAAAATATCATCTATCATTTTTCACATGAATCAAAAACTTACAATTTATAAAATATAAAATTTGCATTTTAATAGGAAAATTAATTGCTTCAATTTTTTATAAGTAGGTTAGAAAGAAAAAACATACATAAGAGTGATATCAGAGGCGCAATGCATGACTGTACGTGGTACTGAAGTAGTGGGTACCGCCCGCCGTGGCATGTCCGTATATAACGATCCCGAGACGATCCAACCTAACGCGGTATCTTGGGCAATTAATTTAGATGATGGGATTCGGTGTAACTCAGAACGCAAAACTTGACCATAGACATTGGCCCCCAAAATGATATCAATTGAGTCAGGTTCCAACAAATGAGGGTCTTCTAAATTAATATCTTTGAACAGACAAAGATCAAAATTCATGGGCTTCCATGAAGGAAGCTGTGATGTAAGACGAGGCAGAATTAAAGCCTGAGTCTCTACATGGAATGAAGCGTCATATATTGGTTGTAATGACACTTGAGCGATGGCACGTGCAGTACCAGCCTTTGATGCACCAATGTCGGTGAGGGCAATTTTTACGTAACGTTTGGGAAGTTCGAGTAATTGCGCTATGGACTCTGTAACAAATGAAACTTCAGAACCCTGATCGAACATAGCGCGAGCACGCACTTAAGTTCCTCTAGGACCGAGAAGCATAACCTGAGCCGTAGCGAGATGTACGGAATGTCATGAGGTCGAAAGATATGCCATGTTAGAAGATGCACTGGTTAGTTAGACTAGTACGGTTAGATTGACAATTTTGAAATCTATGGGCACCTAAGCAATTGAAGCACAAACATAAGCGACGCGCTTCGTTGCGACGTTCGTATGGAGACTTTTCGAGATAATTTGGACAGGTACCGATATAATGTCCTCCATCACAGAGCGGGCATTTACGAAAGGCTGATTTACCACGCGTATTAGGGGCGGCACTTGCATGTAAAACACGTTTGGAATTTGCTCCAGATTTTGATTGAGTAGGAACGGACCTTTTAATAGTTTTAGTGTCAGCAGCAATCATAATGCGTGCGGACAAAGGTCCTATGGGACAAAATGTGCCCGGAAAACCGTGTAAGTCCACTAATTGGTCGATTTTGATGCAAAATTAAGAATATGTAACAGCTGGAATGTTGATATTATCAAGTACAATAACAAAACAAAGTAAACTCAACAAAAAAATCTTAATGTATGCGTGCGGACAAAGGACCTATGGGACAAAATGTGCCCGGAAAACCGTGTGAATCCACTTATAGGTCGATTTTGAAGTCAAATTAAGAATATGTAACAGCTGGAAAGTTGATGTTACCAAGTATAATAACTAAAGAAAGTAAACGCAACAAAGAAATCTCAAAATATGCGTGCGGACAAAGGTCCTATCGGACAAAATGTGCCCGGAGCACCGTGTAAGTCCACCAATTGGTCGATTTTGATGTAAAATTAAGAATATGTGACATCTGGAAAGTTGACATTATCAAGTATAACAACTAAACAAAGTAAACTCAACAAAAAAATCTAAAAATATAAGTGCGGACAAAGGTCCTATGGGACAAAATTTGCCCGGAAAACCGTGTAAGTCCACTAATTGGTCGATTTTGATGCAAAATTAAGAATATGTAACAGCTGGAATGTCGATATTATCAAGTACAATAACAAAAAAAAGTAAACTCAACAAAAAAATCTTAAAGTATGCGTGCGGACAAAGGTCCTATCGGACAAAATGTACCCGGAACACCGTGTAAGTCCACTTATAGGTCGATTTTCGTGTCAAATTAAGAATATGTAACAGCTGGAAAGCTGATATTATGCAGTACAATAACTAAACAAAGTAAACTCAACCAAAAAATCTTGAAATATGCGTGCGGACAAAGGTCCTATGGGACAAAATGTGCCCGGAAAACCGTGTGAGTCCACTTATAGGTCGATTTTGATCTTTGCTCAGAGATGCTAAAAATAATTTTATAATTTTTTGTGCTGATAAATAATGAAATTGTTAAGCGAATTGTTTAAACAAATTCTGACAAGGATTTCACTAAAATAACCCAGACATTCGTAATCAAGGGACTGTTTGTGAGCTTTCAAACTTTTTCCTTTTATACCTATATTGCTATTTTATCAAATCTTAGTATTAGGTAAAATTTTTCTTGACAAGATATTTATCTGAAACTAATATGTATATTTAAAGAAAAACAATGCAAATCATCGAAAATCTAACTTTATACGTAAATTCAAAGCTCGCAACCTCTGAGTAATTTTTGGAAATTCTGATAAAATGAGGAGAGTATTTTCTCACCTCGAGAAAGGAACTGTCATGATACGATGGCAGAAAAATTAAAGAAAGTTTCTTGCGAACCACCCTAATTCACATATATAGTTAAAAATTATTTCGCAAAAAAAAATAAATAAAAAATAAAAAAATATCCAAGCAAATAGTTAAATTTCCAACCCATGAGATTAATTTTTAACTCGGATGATAAGCTGACAAAAAGAAACATCAATTGAGAACATTAGATTTGATTACTCAAATAATTTGTTAAATTTTCAACGAAATGAAATAGTTCACATTTAAGAAAAATTCTTAAACTTGAATGAAATTTATCACCGGAAAAACGTACTGAACGTAATTTTGTAAAGTTATTTCAACTGCCCACCCCCGCCCCACCTTCTAAAGACGGCCTTGGTAACAGCCTTCCCCTTAAATTATCAACGTACATCATAGATGGCCACCTCGATTGACGATATAAATGGCTCCGTCTATGGGCATCGCCGTGACGATGATTAGCATGCGTATATCGTATTACGCTATCACTGCGAAGGCTAAATTGCTATATGGGACAAATTTTATATCTGAAAATATGTTTTTTCTAAGGTTGAGATCGCAAAAAATATGTAAAATCTCTAGAATATTCTTTCACAGCACATAGCTGCTTTAGTTTTAGCTCCCTCCTTCTTCTTCTAATCAAGGTATCACATTTCAATAAACATCTTCACCATGCTCATTGTTCATTATCGCATATTTTTTTCCTTTCTCTCTTCAAACCATAAGCTTTTTTCCTTGTCATTCACATTATAATGCTCTAATATAAAAAGACCCGGGAGAATGGAAGCTTCATTTTCATTTCACCGGTGCAAACGTAAAGAAGAAGTTCAATCCTACAACTCGTCTGCGAGAATCCTCACTTTTTCTTCAAAAGCAGTACTCTAAAGGTAAGTTGATTTTTTTCACAAATTATATTAACCTTTTAAATTAAATTCAAATTTTTTTTCTTCAACAATTTTTTAATTTAAATTTTTTAATGAGTTGATTATAATTATTAATCAATTTTAATTTCTAATGAAATATATTTTTGAAAATCGTATTGATTCCATTTTAATTTTTTGGTTTTTTAAATTTTGGTTTGTTTAAATTTCAATTTATTTTTCAAACAATTTGTTTAGTTTTCAAATTTGATTTTTTTAAATTTTAATTGAAATTGAAATTAAAATTTTTTATTTTCATTTGTTTCAGATATTTGCGAGAAAAAAAATGGCCGAATACTCCTACGTAACCACAGATGTCAAAGCTCCCATTGACTGGCTCCTAGGAGATATTTCAATGATGGAGTTGAAAGCCATGCTTCTACTTTCAATCGCTATTAAAGAGCATAAAATTATGACTGATGAAATTGATGCTGACGCTGCGGTTATTGTTAAATTTCAAGGAGTGGAAACGAAATTAATAACACTGGAGGATGGATACTTCATTGCGATGATATGCGGGCTCGGAGTAACAATTCTCTGTTTTGACTCATGTGAACCCCGTAGGCTTGTGCCACGACAGCGAGTCGGTAATGTCCACTTCAGTCCACGTGCTAATATTCACAAAGTAAGTAAAATTTACGTAAATTTATGAGTAATGAAGCTTGCGAATTTTACTGAGGCTATTCCCCCCCCCCCTTTAACTAGACGAAAGGCAGGGTTTGTATCATTATATATTATCCAAAAGTTTGTTTGAAAGGTTAGGTTATAAGCAAGCGATCAAAGTTTATTATACTGTTGTTCAAAATAATAAAGATGTGTCGTTATTCTATTCATGGTGAAGTGGAGTTTTCTCAACTATTTGTTCATAAATATATAAGATTTCGCTTGGTTTGGGACGTTGGGGATTTTTTTATGTATAAGTAAATAACCTCACTTATAGAAGTTCAGAAATCCTTGAAGAATTCCTTTTTCTCGCCCAGGCAAAAAACAAAATTCCGTAAAATTTGCCGACCTTTAATATTTACTTTCATAGATGATTTGATATTTAACCACATTATTTTGCAATTAGATCGTCATTTAAAATGGTACATAGATATTATGGCTAAGTGATCACATTTTTAACGATTATTCACATTTAGCTGTTTTAGCATACGGGATTCCTTAAATTAATTCTGAGCTGGATGCTATTAGAAAAAATAAGTTTTGAACGCAACATGTCAATTTTATAAAAGTATATTTTAAAAACTCTTGGGCTCATTTGAAAGGTAAGCCTTTGTAGTCTGTTGCTCCATCACTAAGATATTTTACAAAAAATTTTCCTATATTACCCTTGGGTCAAACTTGGTTCAAAAAAGCAACAAAATTTCAAATAATGATTGTACTAAACATATAATTTAAAACAAAATTCCACAACTCGCTAAAGGTCAGGGCCGTTTTTTAATAGACACCGGTTCACAAATTATTATAATTGAATTAGCTGCACTCGATCCAAATACAGATATTCACACTTGCGATAAAATGGGAGTAATCGGAATAACATCGGGTTGCACGGTGAGCATTGGCGCAGCCTATGTAAACATACTGAACACCGTATCCAAATTCTATGTTTTCCAGGACCCCCTACCCTTCGTGGGTGATGGAATCCTCGGTCTAGAATTTCTAAGTGGTGAGAAGGCAGAGATCTCATTCCATCACGACACACTCGTAATCGATCGCGACCCTATCAGACCAATTCCGTTTTTGAATGAAGATGAACTTAGCGTCGATCATATTCCACCACCCCTCGCAGCAACATCTGTTCAAGAAGCACCATTAATTCAACATATTAATACCCCAACTCTTAAAATAAAAGCACGCACTCGTCAGGTAATCCCTATTCGCGTAGTAGATTCAAGCACTAAAGAGGGATACTTGCCCTTAGTGGATACGCCCGAAGGTGTATTTGTTGGAAACGCGGCTGTCTCCGTAAGGTACGGGCATTGCTATGCGTTGGCGATAAATTGCACCGAAAAGGATGTCAATATTCAGATTCCCCCTCAGAATTTAACTCCTTACGATGTCTACGACGAGGAGTCTGATGGGCTAGACACTATTCTTCGGGACGGACAAGGGTCAACTTTCTCTGTCGAGGAAAGAGTCGCCAAAATTTGCGAAAAAAGCAAAGTCGATTTATTGGGACCACATCGACAACAGCGCGCTAAAAATTACATCGAAGCGTTCCCCTTTCTTTTTTCGTTAGAGGGAGATGGCCTTCCTGGAACCGATATTGCGCAACACAACATTCCCACTACCGACAATTTGCCTGTTTTTTGTTTCTATCAGGTAAATTTTCTTTAAAAAGGCATTCTACACCAAAGTTATTTGTGTCCATCATAAACAATATATTTTCTATTTTTCCTTGATAATAAATATCTCTTTGTTTTTTATTCTCTTCTTCATAATATTCAGCACTATTTAGTGTGATTTCAAATTTAATTTCATCTAAAGTTTCTTCTTTTAACTGAATATTTTTTAGAATAACTAGTTTTTCATTCAAAAATTGTATTTTTGATATTAAATTATTTATATCTGTCATTTATATGCTTCATCTTTTTTCTTAATTAAATAATTAAATTTCTCTTCAATTTTTAGTTCTTCTATTGTTTTTTTATTATTTAACATAATATTTTTTAATACTTCTTTTTCTATTTCTGTAAAAATATTATTTTCATTTCCTTTCTCTAACAAATAATTTTCTTCTATTAAGTATTCAAGGATATTTTCTTTTTCCGTATTAAACTTTATGTCTTGATCTTTTATTTTTTCAACTAATTCTATTGTTGTGTTCCTTATAATACTCTTAAAATCAGTCTTATTTCCAAAAATATTTTTCTTTAAATTTGAAATCATTCTAATTTCATTTTGGCTTCCGACTATGCATGAAAAAAAAGCTATACAACCTGAGCTAACCAGCGTATACAACACACTTTTTATTACATCACCATTATCGCTATTAAGAGAAAAACCCAAAATAAAAATAAAGCTTAATATGAATGTTATAAAAGAAGAAATACAAATAAAGATCAAAAAAGACTCAAATATCTTTAATTTTTTGTTTATTTTGTTTATTTCCTTAAATAAAATTTTATCCATTAATTCAGAAAGATAGAATTCTCTTATTTCTTTTGTAATAATTTTCAATTCATTTTTTTTAATAACACTCTCTTCAGTTATTTTTAAAAATATTTCGCAAATATTTCAAAATATTTCAGAAAGATTTAGCGAAGATTTCAATGATTTCCCCAAGATTTCACAAAGATTCCAAATATTTCGTAAATATTTCAGATGTCTTTCCAAGAGTGCACAAAAATTTCAATGATTTCTCAAGGACTTCACAAAGATTTCAAAGATTGCATGTAGATTTCAATAATTTCCCAAAGATTTAAGTAATTTCAGAAATTTTACCAAATATTTCAACTATTTTGAAAAGATTTCCAAAGATATCAAAAATATTTCGTAAGGCTTTCAGTGATTTCCCAAAGATTTCAAAGATTTCACAAAGATTTCCAAGATTTATCAGATATTTTAAAATATTTCAAATATTTCGCAAAGCTTTCTGCATCTTTCCAAAGATTTCAGAAAGATTTTACAAAATTTTTTATTATTTCCTAAAGATTTCAAAGATTTCAAATATTCCACAAAGATTTCATATAGACTTCAAAGATTGTACAGAGATTTCAATGATTTCTCAAAGATTTCACGAAGAGAAAAAAAATTTGACAAATATTATCTAATATTTTAAAAGTATTTCAAATATCTTGCAAATATTTCCAAAGATTCCAGAAAGATTTTACGAAGATTTCAATGACTTTCCCAAGATTTCACAAAGATTCCAAACATTTTGCAAAGATTTCAGTGATTTCCCAAATATTTCAAAGATATCACAAAGATTTCAAGTATTTCACAAATATTATCAAATATTTGAAAAATATTTCAAAAAAGATTTCACAAAGATTTCAAAATTTCACAAATATTATCAAATATTTCAAAAATATTCCAAAGATTTCGCAAATATTTCAATGATTTCTTCAAGATTTCACAAAGATTCCAAATATTTCGCAAAGATTTCAGATAGATTTTCAAGACCCAGAATAATTTTTTAACAAAAAAAATTAGTTTTCAACACAGAATAATTTTTTATCAAAAAGATGAATTTTCAATAAAATATATGTATTTTCAACCAAATAGCGGAATTAAAAAAAGAATCATTTTTAAACCATTTACAAATGTTCAATTGCCAACCCAGGAAGATAAAAGTTTAAAAAAGAAAATTAATTTTTTACCAAGAAAGATGAATTTTCAATAAAATAGTTAAATTTCCAATCAAAGAGATAAACTTTCAAGAAACATTAATTTTCTACAAAAAAAATGAACTTTCAACAGAACACTTTAATTTTTAAACCAAAAATGTGAATTTTTAACAAAAAAGTTGAATTTTCAAATTAAAAGAATGATTTTTTAACAAAATTGTGGAATTTTGAACAAAATTATTAAATTTCCTCCCAAATAAAAATATTTTTAATTAAAAAAGATTAATTCTTTACGAAAAATAAAATAAAAAAGGGATTAATTTTCAAACCAGCAAGATTTTTCAGGTAAGAACGAACCAAATTTGTAACCAAATTGTTGAATTTTCAGCACAAAAATATGAAATTTAAACCAGGAAGATTAATTTTATAAAAAAAAAAGAAAAATATTTCGACGAAATAGTATAATTTTCTACCCGGAAATGTAAATTTTCAACAATAGTGTTAATTTTCAATCAAATTGTTTAATTTTCTATTAAAACAGACAGATTGATTTTCCAACAAAATATTGAATTCTCTACACAAGATGTTAAAATTTTAACCGCAAAAATTAATTTAAAAGAAAATAGTTAAATTTTTAAACAAAAAGATGAATTTTCAACTAACATAAAATTATGAGTTTCATACAAAAAGTGAGTTTTTAACAAAGAGAGTTAAACTTTGAACCAAGGAATGGAATTAACATTCTAAAATAATAAAATTCCCAAATTATAAAATTCCCCAACAATAAAATTCACTAATGTGATAATTCACGAATAATAAAATTCCTGAATTATAAAATTCTCGCATAATAAAATTCCCGAATAATAAAATTCCCGAATAGGGAAATTCCCGAATTACAAAATTCCCGGATGATAAAATTCTCGAACTCAAAAATTTTCGAAAAATAAAATTCCCAAATTATAAAATTTCTGAATTGGGAAATTCCCAAATAATAAAATTCAAGAATTGGAAAATTCTCGAATAATAAAATTCCTAAATTGGAAAATTCCTGAATAATAAAATTCTCGAATTGGAAAATTCTAGAATAATAAAATTCCCAAATAATGAAATTCCCGAATAATAAAATTCCCGAATTGGAAAATTTCTTAATAATAAAATTCCCGAATAATAAAATTCTCGAATTGGAAAATTTCCTAATAATAAAATTCCCAAATTATCAAATTCCCAAATTATCAAATTCCCGAATAATAAAATTCCTGATTTGGAAAATTCCCAAATAATAAAATTCAAGAATTGGAAAATTCCCGAATTATAAAATTCGCTAAAATTAAAATTCTCGAATAATAAAATTCAAGAATTGAAAAATTCCCGAATTGGGAAATTCCCTCACAATAAAATTCCCGAATAATAAAATTTCCGAATTGGAAAATTTCTGAATAATAATATTCCCAAATTATAAAATTCTCAATTAATAAAATTTCTGAATAATAAAATTCTCGAATTCGAAAATTTCCGAATAATAAAATTCCCAAATTATAAAATTCCCGAAAAACAAAATTCCCGAATTATAAAATTCTCGAATAATCAAATTCTCGCATGATAAAATTCCCAAATAATAAAATTCAAGAATTGGAAAATTCCTGAATGGTTGAAAATTTATGTTTTTTTCGTTGAAATTTTTTTTCAAAGAAAAATAATGTTCTTAATTCAAAAATTTAACTTTTTTGCTTTTGCCACTAAAAAATCTTCTTTTTTTTATTGAAAATTCGTCTTCTTGGTTCAAAATTCGTTTTATTTTTGGGTAAAAATTCGTTTTTTTTTAATTTTGTTTTAATTAATTTTTTTAACTGAAAGTTTAGGTTAAAAATTGATTTTTTTAATTTGAAAATTCAACTATTTTGATTAAAATGCTTCTTTTTGGCTTGAGAGTAATTTATCTCTTTTGGTTGAAAATTCATCTTTTTTGTTGAAAATTCATTTTTTTTAACTGTAAATGATAAATTTTCAATTTTTGGTTGAAAATTAATATTTTTTGGTTGAATTTTTTTTTTCAATGAAAACTGATCTTCTTAGTTCAAAAATTGAACATTTTACCTTTCTTCGCTGAAAAATCTTCTTTCTTTTATTGAAGATTCGTCTTTTTTATTGGAAATTCCTTTTATTTTTTGGTAAATTTTTTTTTTTTTTTTTTTTGAAAACTAATTTTTTTAACTGAATTCTTTTTTAAAATTGATATTTCCTAATTGAAAATTCAACTATTTGGGGAAAAGTTGAACTACTTGGTTGAAAGATGATATTTTAAATTGAAAATTCATCTATTTTGTTAAATATTCATTTTTTTAAATTATCTGTTTTAACTGTAAATGTTCCATTTTTGGTTGATTTTTTTTTTTCTAAGAAAAATAATCTTCTTAGTTTAAAAATTGAACTTTTTTCTTTTCTTCGCTGAAAAATCTTCTTTTTTCTATTGAAAATTCGTTTTTTTTTTAAATTAATTTTTTTAACTGAAATTTTTTTTAAATTGATATTTTTTGGTTGAAAGTTGATATCTTGTATGAAATGTTGATGATTTTCAAATATTTCACAAATATCTAATAGATTTCATAAAGATTTGAAACATTTCGAAAAGATTTCAGAGATTAAAAAAGATTTAAAAAGATTTCACAAGATTTTGTAATTTTTTTTTTTTTAAAGCTTTCACAAATATTTAATAAATTTTTCCAAAATTTGAAACGTTTCACAAATATTTCAGAAAAATTTTAAAAGATTTAAAAAAATGTCAGAAGATTTCAAAACATTTCAAAATATTTCACAAATATTCAATAGATTTCATAAAGATTTGAAACATTTCGAAAAGATTTCAGAGATTAAAATAGATTTTAAAACATTTCAGAAGATTTCGAAAAATTATCAAATGCTTCACAAAGAATTTAGAGATTTCAAAGATTTCACAAAGATTTCAAACATTTTACAGCAGATTTAAAACGATTTAAGAGATTTCAGAACATTTTGAAGGATTTCAGAAGATTAAAAAAAATGTCAAAGATTTCGCAGTGGTTGCAAAAAAAAAGTAAAAAATATTTCACGAAAAAATTCAAAGATTCACAAGATTTTGTAAAATTTTTTAAAGATTTTAAAATGTTTCATAAATTTGTTCAAAATTGGAAACATTTCACAAATATTTAAAAATATCTCAGAAGATTTCAAAAAACTTCAAAAAATTTCAATAGATTTCACAAAGAATTCAGAGATGTCACAAATATTTCAAATATTTCACAAAGATATGAAACATTTCACAAAAGATTTCAAATAGATTTCAGTGATTTCAGAAAGACTTTAAAAGATTTTAAAGGATTTCAAAATAATTTAAAGAATTTTAGAAGATTCCACCAAATATTCAAACATTTTGCAGAATGTTAAGAAAGATTTCAAAACATTTCAAAAGATGTCACAAATATAATACAAATTTCCAACAAAATAGTTGAATCCTTAACCAAAAAGAATCATTTTCAACCGAGAAGTTAAACTTTATGTTTAGTTAAAAATGCTTAGAAACAATCAAATATTAACTTAAAATTAATAAAATGAAACTTGGACTTAAATCACATTCATTGTTTAAACTATTTAGTTGAAAATTTATGTAATTTGTCAAAAATTCTTCTTTTTTGGTAGGAAACTCAACTATTTGGTTAAAAATGTATGTATTTTATGGAAAATTTATCTTTCCTGGTAAGAAATTTATATTTCTGGTTAAAAATTGAACAATTTTGTTAAAAATTGATATATATTTTGTTGAAAATTCGCCTTTGCTGGTAGAAAATTAATCTTTCTGATCAAAAATTCAACTATTTTGTTACAAAATGCATCTTGTTAAAAATGCGTCTTTTTGGTAAAAATTGGTCTTTTTCTAGAAGAAGTTCAACTTTTGGTTGAGGATTGAACTATTTTGTTAAAAATTCATCTTTTTTAGTTGAACGTAATCGGTTTTCAATTTTGTCATTTTTTTTTTATTTATATTTTATGTATTTACATTTTTTATGTTATTATATCATTTTTAACCCAAAATTTTAATTTCAGAATAAAAACAATTCCTTGCAACCGAACAAAAGACGTATTTTTGAGAAAATAGTTAAATTTTTAACCAAAGAAACCTTTTAACCTTTGTAAGAGTAAATTTTTGAAAAGGAGTTTAAGCTTGAATCAAGTAGCTGAATTCTCAACAAAAAAGATGGATTCACTAAAAAAAATTTGATTGTTGGCCTAAAACTGAAAAAGATTTTAATTTTAAATAAAAAAGAGTTAAATTCATCAAAAAATACAAATTTCCAAAAAAAAAGTGGAATCCTTAACCAAAAGGATTAATTCTCCTTGTGCCAGGTCCAGATGCCTGCCATTCGTTCTTCTTCGCAACTAGGTGCACTTACAATTGATGAACTTAGATCTTTTCGTCTTATTTCGCACAAGAATCCGAATCGATGATTCAAAATTCGTGCATACACTTTTTCTCCCAGTGCACGAATTCAAGTGAAAGAAAGATATTAGGTCCTTGGGCTTATGCCAGAGGGAATACACTTTGTATTATCAACAACCAAAGGTGAAGCCTTTGCAATAGTGGTGGAAAATAACAGAGTTCTTAGCGAAATATATACATTGGAATATGACTCTTAAAAACGGGCAAAGATGAAAATGGACAATGAATAGACCATAAAATAATTAAATTTTAACGAAATGGTTAAATTTTCAACCAAAGAGTTGAATTTTCCACAAAATAGTCGAATTTCGAACCGAAAGAGATTAAACTGCAACAAAAGAAAGTTGTCATTTTAAGCAAATAGTTGGATTTATCAACAAAGTGGTTGACTACTGTTTTGCGGCATGTAAGCGTGAAGTTGCGGTGAATTTACGCTGTAGAGGTTTTCTTATATTTGTGGTGGAACTAGAGGTGACTGGATTGCGGATGTGTGTAGAAAGGTTTTTTTGGGAGAGATTGATTGAGAGATTAACAAGGTATTGAGGATATTTTCAGGAATCGAGGCAGATTTGTGTGGAAGTTGAGGGTAGTTTGGTTTCATGTTTGTGACAGGATGGGAGGACCGGGTTGGTCATAGCAGGGCAAGGTAGAGAGGGAGAAAGGCAAGACAGTTAGACGCGATGATAGATAGAGACAAAGAACAATAAAAGGCAGGATTGTTTGAATTCGATTCATGAGTAGCGTAGCGAGTACCAGCAATGAAACAAAAGGATTTACATCAGAATGTTTCTAGTACGCCGTTAAAAAATCGTCTGTTTTGTTGGAAATAATTTTTTTTTGTAAAAAATTATTCTTCTTGGTTAAATATTCTTCATTTTAGTTAAAAAATTATCTCTTTGGTTAAAAATTAAACTATTTTGTTGAAAATTAGTTTTTTTTTTGTTGAAAATAATTTTTTTTTTTGTAAAAAATTCTTCTTCTTGGTTAAATATTCTTCATTTTAGTTAAAAATTCATCTCTTTTGTTGAAAATGTAACTATTTTCTTGAAACTTTTTTTATTTTGTTCTAAAATTAAGTTTTTTAGTTGAAAATTTAATTTATATATTTTTGGTTAAAAATGATCCTTTTCTAGTTAAAAAATCGTCTGTTTTGTTGAAAATAATTTTTTTTTGTAAAAAATTATTCTTCTTGGTTAAATATTCTTCATTTTAGTTGAAAATTTATCTCCTTGGTTTAAAATTCAACTATTTTGTTAAAAATTAGTTTTTTTGTTTTTTTTTTGAAAATTCGTTTTTTTTTTGTTGAAAATAATTTTTTTTTGTAAAAAATTATTCTTCTTGATTAAATATTCTTCATTTTAGTTAAAAATTTATCTCTTTAGTTGAAAATTAAACTATTTTGTTGAAAATTAGTTTTTTTTTTTTTGAAAATTCGTTCTTTTTTGTTGAAAATAATTTTTTTTTGTAAAAAATTATTCTTCTTGATTAAATATTCTTCATTTTAGTTAAAAGTTTATCTCTTTGGTTGAAAATTAAACTATTTTGTTGAAAATTAGTTTTTTTTTTGAAAATTCGTTTTCTTTTTGTTGAAAATAATTTTTTTTTGTAAAAAATTATTCTTCTTGGTTAAATATTCTTCATTTTAGTTAAAAATTTATCACCTTGGTTCAAAATTCAACTATTTTGTTAAATAATAGTTTTTTTTACCCTAATCAAGCCTAAGCTAGCCTAATCTAGCCTAATCTAGTCTAAGCTAGCCTAATGTAGCCTAAGCTAGCCTAATATAGCCTAATCTAGCCTAAGCTAGCCTAATCTAGCATAGCCTAGCCTAAGCTAGCCAAATGTAGCCTAAGCTAGCCTAATGTAACCTAAGCTAGTCTAGTCTAGTCTAATCTAGCCTAAGCTAGCCTAATGTAGCCTAAGCTAGCCTCATCTAGCCTAAGCTAGCCTAATCCAACTTAAGCTAGCCTAAGGTAGCCTAATCTAGTCTAATCTAGCCTATTCTAGCCTAATCTAGCCTAAGCTACCCTAATCTAGCCTAAGCTAGCCTAATGTAGCCTAAGCTAGCCTAATGTAGCCTAAGGTAGTCTAATGTAGCCTAAGCTAGTCCAATCTAGCCTAATCTAGACTAAGTCAGCTAAGTATAGCCTAATCTAGCCTGAACTAGCCTGATGTAGCCTAATCTAGCCTAGGCTAGCCGTATCTAGCCTAAGCTACCCTAATCTAGCCTAAGCTAGCCTAATGTAGCCTAGGCTAGCCTAATGTAGCCTAAGCTAGCCTAATGTAGCCTAAGCTAGCCTGATGTAGCCTAAGCTAGCCTAATGTAGCCTAAGCTAGTCTAATCTAGCCTAGTCTAGTCTAATCTAGCCTAATCTAGCCTAAGCTAGCCTAATGTAGCCTAAGTCAGCTTAGTATAGCCTAATGTAGCCTGAGCTAGCCTAATGTAGCCTAATCTAGCCTAATCTAACCTAACCTATCCTAGCCTAATCTAGCCTAAGCTAGCCTAATCTAACCTAAGCTAGCCTAATCTAGCCTAAGCTAGCCTAATCTAGCCTAAGCTAACCTAATGTAGCCTAAATTTTTAGTTTGAAAAAATTAATTTTTAACTAAAGAAGTTGATTCTCAATTTTTGATTGAGAATTGATAAAAGAAAGAAAGGAATTTAAACAGTGCATTTACGTAAATCGACCTCTCTCTGAGAAGTGAAATTCGAGACTGGTGACAGGAAATCGTCTGTGTATTTGTTCAAGTGAGTATACTGTCCGTTGGAGAATACAAAAAAAAAAAGGAATCGAAATCCCTTTATGAATTCAAGTTATCATTCGTATACAAGAAATTCACGGAATTCTATGCATTCAAGAAATTCTACGAATTAAAGGAACTCGAAGAATTTGAGAAACTCAAAAAATGTCAGGAATTTTGAGCCTACAAGGAATCTAGGGACTCCAGGAAGTTATTCAGGGAATTCTGGGAATTCCAAAAATTGAAGCAAGTTTTTGTTATAGCGAGAAAATACCAGTAATATAAAAGACACTGTTTTATTATTTACTCAAAATTCTTCAAAATTAGCTGATTATTCCTCTTATTCACAAGCAATGTTTAGCAAAGTGTGGAATTATCTAAAACCGTGCTTTTAATATTTTTTACCATTCAAAAAACACAAAAAATAGGTTTTCATGGTATTTTTGAATGAACTACTTACCAAAGCAGAATTAAATTCGACTATTCGAATTTAATCTATTGCGTCATTTTATGTTTATTTAATATAATATTTATGTGCATGAAAAAACTCGGAAAAATTCGAAATCTATAATTTAAGATTTTACTTAATCAAGATAAACGTATACAACAGTATTACAATTTATATTTGAGACGAGCACAATGAAGTAACTTTATTGCTACTCGAAAGACAAAATGGTATTTTTACAGTAAATTAATGTCAGATTTGTATTCAGCGCACCAAAATACAAAAACGTATCATGTCTCAATCTTTACAGACGATTTTAATACCATGGGTAACAAAAATAAACAAGTTTTTTCAAAATTCAATTTCATTCATTCAATCAATACTAAATGGGGGAAATGACGAAATGTTTTCAAACATTAATTATTTATCCGACAAAAAACAGTTAACATCAATGCTAAAATGAAGAATCTTCAACCAAAAAGACGAATTCCCCGATGGTTTTTCGTCAAAAGAGTTAAATTCTCAACCATTTTTTATCAACAACAAAAAATCACCCAAGATGATTAATTTTTAACAAAATAGTTACATTTTCAACCAAAGAGATAACATTTTGAAATAAAATGACGAACAAGATAAAGACAAGAAATAGTTAGCATCAATGCTAAAATGAAGAATCTGCAACCAAAAATACGAATTTTCCGAGGGTCTCTCAACTAAATTATTGAATCATCAACCAATTTTTCACAAAATCGTTACATTTTCAACCTAAGAGATGAATTTTGAAATAAAATGATGACAAAAAACAGTTAACATCGATACTAATATGATGAATCTTCAACCAAAGATGATGAATGTTGCGAGGGGTTTTCATTAAAAGAGTTAAATAGACAAACAATTTTTATCAAAATCCAAAATTTTCACCCAAGATGATTAATTTTTAATAAAATAGTTGCATTTTCAACCAAAGAGATAACTTTTGAACTAAACATTTTTTTTGAACGAATCAGATGAAAACAAATTACAGTTAACATCAATGCTAAAATAAAGATTCTTCAAACAAAAAAGACGAATTCTCCGAGGGTTTTTCATCAAAAGAGTTCAATCCTCGACCAAGTTTCAACCAACAAGATGAATTTTCACCCAAGAAGATTAATTTTCAACAAAATAGTTACATTTTCAACCAAAGAGATAACATTTTGAACTAAAATGACGAACAAGATAAAGACAAAAAATAGTTCTTTGGTTGAACATTAATTCTTTTATTGTAAAATTTAACTATTCCATTTTTTGTTGAAAATTGATTTTTTTAAGATCAAAATTCAACTATTCCAGTTTCCAGTTTTTTTCCAGATTTATCATTTCAGTTAAAAAATGATCAGTTTGGTTGGAAATTAATTTTTTAACTCAAAATTGAACTATTCCATTTTTTATTGAAAATTAATCTTTCTTAGGGCAAACTTCAACAATTTGGTTGAAAACTTGTTTTTTTTTATAATTGAAAATTCAACTATTACTTCGAAAATTCATGTATTTTTTTTTAAATTAGTTTTTTTTTTAGTAGAAAATTAATCCTGTTATTTAAAAACTCATCTTTTTTGTGGAAAATTCGACTACTCCACTTGAAAATTCATCATTTTAGTTCCAAATTTATCAGTTTGGTTGAAAATGAATTTTTTTAAATGAAAATTTAACTATTCCATTTTTGGTTGAAAACTAATCTTTTTTAGTTAAAAATTTGTCTTATTTGGTAGAAATTAACATTAATCTTTTTGGTTAATGATTCAATTATTAAAGATTCATCATTACATATCTTTTCTTGTTAAAACATCGTGTATTTTATTGAAAATTCGTCTTTTTGGTAGAAATTAATCTTCCTGGTTGAAAACTCCCCTTTTTGGTTAAAAATTCGACTATTCCACTTGAAAATTCATCATTTTAGTTCAAAATTTATTAGTTTGGTTGAAAATTAAATTTTTTAGCTGAAAATTTAACTATTCCATATTTGGTTGAATTTTATCTTTTTTTTTTTAAATTCAACTATTTGTTTGAAAATTTGTCTTTTATAGTTGAAAATTCATGTATTTTGTTGAAAAATCGTCTTTTTAAGTAGAAAATTAATTTTCTTCTTTGAAAATTCATCTTGTTTAAGATTCTTCATTTTACTTCGAAATTTAACTATTTTTTAAAAAAATTGTTGTTTTTTGGTTGAAAATTCATTTTGATCTGAAATTTCACCTGTTTCAGTTGAAGATTAATTATTGTATTTAAAAATTCTTTTCTTTTGGCTAAAAATTAATTTCTTTTTAGAAAATTCAATGATTTTTTGTTGTTAAAAAGTTTTTTTATTGGTTTAAGATTCATCATTTTAGTTGAAAATTTATCTCGCTGGTTGAAAATTTAACAACTTTTAAAAATTGTTGTTTCTTTTTTGGTGAAAATTTCTTTTTAACTTAAATTTTAACTATTTCAGTTGAAGATTCATCATTTTAATTGAAAATTCTTCTCTTTTCGCTAAAAATTAATTTGTTTTTAGGAAATTCAATCATTTTGTTTAAAAAAATGTTGTTTGTTTAAGATTCTTCATTTTACTTGGAAATTTAACTATTTTTTAAAAAAATTGTTTTTTTTTGTGAAAATTTATTTTTTAACTTAAATTTTATCTATTTCAGTTGCAGCTTCATCATTTTAACTGAAAATTCATCTCTTTTGGCTAGAAATTAATTTGTTTTAAGGAAATTCAATCATTTAGTTAAAAAGTTTTTTTGTTTGTTTAAGATTCATCAACAATTGTTGATAATTATTTTTTAAACTGAAAATTTAATGACTCAATTTTTGGTTGAAAATTATTAAGTTGAAAATTTAACTATTCCAGTTGAAGATTCATCATTTTATTTGAAATTTCTTCTCTTTTGACTAAAAATTAATTTCTTTTTAGAAAATTCAATGATTTTTTTTTATTGAAATTTTTTTTATTGGCTTATAGTTCATCATTTTAGTTAAAAATTTATCTCTTTGGTTTAAAATTTAACAATTTTTAAACAATTTTTGGTACCAAAAATATCAATATTCAATTCTAAAGGAAGAATTTTCTATCCAAAAATAACGAATTTTCAACAAAAAAGTTGAATGTTTAACAAAATAATTAAATTAACAACAAAATAGTTGAATTTTTAACCACATAGTTAATTTTTTAAGCTAAAGATGAATTTTTCAAGATACAGTTGAATTTTCCACAACGAAAAATTCGTTATCAACATTTAATACCAAATAGTTGAATTTTCAACAGAAAAGGAGGAATTTTGTGGAAGACAGTTTAATTTTTAATCTAAAAGGACGATTTTATAGCAAAATAATTAAATTTTCAACCAAATAATTGCATTTTTAATCAAGAAGATTATTTTTCTATAAAAAAGAAGAATTTTCACAAAATACGTACATTTTCAACGAAATAGATGATTTTTCAACCAATAATGGAATAGTTAAATTTTCAGTTAAAAAGAAATTAATTTCCAATAAAAAAAACGTATTTTCAACCAAATAATTCAATCAACCAATAATAGGAATGTCTAACAAAGTAATTTAACTTTCAACCAAAAAAGAATTCTGAATGAAGAATTTGTTAGATGCATTTTTAACTGAAAAAGATCAAATTAACCCAAAAAGATTAGATAAACCTTCAGTCAAGAAAATTAATTTTCTACTGACAAAAACACTAATTGTCAACCAAATAGTAGAATTGGAAACCAGAAGAGATGAATTCAGAATCAAAAAAATATATAACAAAAATACAACTAAAAATAGTTGGAATTTCTTATTGGGTTATATTAATTCAGTTCACATTTAAGCGAAAAATATGAGGAAAAGGGGAAGTTTCTTAAAAACAGGGGAAAACGTGAAATTGTTAAAAAAAGAGCCTGTACTTAGATGCTTCACTTGTAAAATAAAATCACTAATATTTATTGTACTTATTAATAATATTATTTTTGAATAATGCTAGAATGATGCGGTTTTTGTTGTTGAAATTTCTGGCTTTTTGTCCAATTTTCACTTGGAGTGAAGTAATAACGAATTCAAGTCAATAAAATAATTGTTTAAACAGTTTATCATAACTATTAATAATATTATATTTGAATAATGCTAGAAAGATGTGTTTAATTTTAATTTCTGGCTTTTTGTTCAATCTTCATTTGGAGAAAAGTGATAATTAATTCAAGTGAACAAAATAATTGTTCAAAAAATTTATTATCATTGTTAAAAATATTCTGTTTGCTTAATTGATAGGATGTTGCGGTTTTTTCTGATATTTTCAACTCTTTGTTTAGTTTTTATTAGGCGTGAATTAATAACTAATTATATTTAGCAAAAATAATTGTTTAAACAAGTTATTATTGTTTATGACTATATTCATCTATATCGATTGCGCCTGAAAGTTGCGGATTTTCGGAAATTGTTATCTTTCTGTCCTATTTTCACTTAATGAGGTGATAATTAATTAAAGTTGACGAAAAAGTTGTTTAAACAATATAATATTGTTTATAACTATCTTTTCTTAGATAAGTGCTAGAAAGTGGGTTTTTTTCTAAAATCGTTCACTTTGCTTCGCCTAATTAATTACTAAGGATTAATAAATAAACATTAGAGAAAAATATATTTTAAATAATCTCTATCATTTCTGTGAATATATATTCTGATAATTTAATATTCTGAAATAAAACAGATATTCAAAATACGCTTCAAAATTTTTACACGGATCATATGAATACAATTTTCCCTTGAATAAGTTACTTAGAGACTTCGGTGAGGTGTCAGAAATCCAGCAATTGTTATTGTTATTCTATTCTTTGTTTTTACCTCTTGTGTTCTGAAAATTTAACTATTCCATGTTTAGTTAAAACTTGATCCTGTATATTGTATAAGTTAAAAATTGAACTATTTGGTAGAAAATTCATGTATTTTGCTGAAAAGTTTTCTTTTTGGGTAGAAAATAATCTTTTTTGTTGAAAATTAAACTGTTTGGTTGAAAATTTAACTATTTGGTAGAAAATTCATAGATTTGGTTAAAAAGCCGTCTTTTCTATATATAAAATTATTCCTGTTTGTTGAAAGTTAAAATTTGTTGGTTGATAATTCAACTATCTTATTAAAAATTCATCTTTCTTGCTTGAAAATGATCTTTTTTATTAAAAATTGGTCTTTTCTGATTTAAAACTCCACTGTTTTTTTAAAACATTCGACTTTTTACCTTAAAAACTGTACTCTTTTGTTGAAAATTCATCTTTCATTCATGGTTGAAAAAAAAATATATTTAGAGGTTCCACAAGCCCCATGAAGTTTAGCACGTATTTTCCATAAAAAAAAAAAATACTTTTTGCAAATGAACAATTAATTTTTAAATATCACCCCCATAACTCTCTTTATAGGGTCCCCAAAAACCCCATAAGTGAAAAATGGTGTTTTGCGAGGTTTTGGCGGTAATTCTAATTTTTTGCATTTTTTTCAAAAAATATTAATTGTTTCTAATACATAAAGTATTACTTTTCATTGATAATTAGATGTTTAAATACATTTTTTAAAGAATTTATTATTGTTTATAGCATTTTTCTCTTAAAATAAAGTTGGAAAGTCGCGTTCTTTTTTGAAATTTTCAACTTTTCTGTTTGAGCGAGGCAATAATCAATTAAATTAAAGATAAATAATTGTTTAAACCATTTATTATTATTTATAAAAATATTCTCTTGGAATAATGCTAGATAGTTGTGATTTTTTCTGTTAATTCCCTGAATTCTCTTAATTCCTTGAATTCTTCTACATTTATCTGAATTCCATGCATTACTTTGAACTCCTGGAATTGAAGGAATGGAGAGAATATTATAAGAATTTCCTGACTTTATTAAATTATCTTAATTCCTTGAATTCCTTGAATTATCTGAAATTCTCGTAATTCTTTGAACTCTTCTATATTTATCTGGATTCCATCCATTATTTTGATATGTTGGAACTGATGAAATGAAGGAAATTTATACGAATTGCCTGAATTCATTAAAGTTTCTTAATTCCTTGAATTTTTTGTATTCCCTGAATTATCTGAATTTCTCAAATTCTCTTAATTCCTTGAATAACTTGAATTCCTGGAATTTTTCTGCATTTATCTGAATTCTATCAATTATCTTAAAGTCCTAGAATTCAGGGAATTGAGAATAATTCCTAACATTCTTTGTATTTGTTAAATTCCTTGAATTCTCTGAATTCAAACTGAAAATTAAAAGTATGTGAAAGAATTTTCACAATTTTTAAAATAAAATTAGCAGAATGTTCCCTCAATTCTCTAAATGCTTTTTATTCTTCTCCATTCATCTGAATTACATGCATTATTTTCAAGTCCTGGAATTGAAGGAATGCAGAGAATTTAGAAAAACCGCTAAGTTCATCGAATTCTCTTAATTCCTTCAATTCTCTAAATTCCTTTAATGCTTTCAATTCCTTGAATTATCTCAATTCCTTAAATATTTCTGCACTTATCTAAATTGCACGCATATTTTTGAAGTCCTAGTATGCAAGGAATTCAGAAAAATTACCTGAATTCGATAAATTACCTGAATGCCTGAAATTCTCTGAAAACTGTGAATTCTGAAAATTGCTTGAATTCTCTTAACCAGGGTGGCCACTATTTAATAATCTGTACGGAACAATTTTACACGAACCAACTGACTGATAAGTGTACGCTTGATGAAGAGTGTCAGTTGAGTGAATGACGCCTGTAACAAAAGAACTTGGATCATAGTAATGGGCCCGCGAAATTTCCTTGCTAATAATAAAATATATTTCAGCGCGTCGAGTTAATACATCACGGTGGACGTTGTTTGTTGCTAAAAACTTGCTTGACTTCCCATGAGATTGATGATATGTATCCATCATTTATACATTTTTCTGGGGGGAAATGGATAACTTTCAAGGAATCCAAAACTTTTATATGTAATTTACTCTACCCATTGTGAAACAGCACACATAATATTTTCTGTAAAATCCATGAAAAAAAAATTGTTTCCTAAAACATGAGCTTCTGGGGTTTACTGTGGAAACAACAAAAGCTACAACCGTTTTGCACAAAGAAAAATATGTGGAATTAAATTTTTCAATAGATTATGTATATTCATTTGAAATTCGCGATTTGTTTCAAAAGTTTTTATAGGCCTAAGCCTTTGATTCCTTTTGTTTGAAGGTCGGTTCCAAGTCAACTCTACAAAAAATAGCATTCAATTTAAAAGAGGTACTAAAAGTGATTTCACTGCGTTTCAAAAATATCCTGAGATAGATAATCTACTTGATTATTAATTATCTAGAACGTTCAGAATTTATGCCCAATTAAAATATATCATTGTGATGATTTATGAATCTTGTTAAAATCTGCTAAAAAACACGATTAACACATGCGGATACCTTACAAACAAAAATTTGCATAATTTTGAAAACGATCTAATTTTTTGAATTTTGTTTTTCTGAAACATTTCGTTATGATAATTTGATGGTCATTTCTTCATGCACCAGAATCTTTGACAAAATTTCCAAAACTCTTTGAGAAGAGATGAATTTTCAACTGAAATTATAAATCTTTAGAACAGCTTAAATGAATTTGTAACGAAAAAGTTGGACACAAAAGATAAATTATCGATGAAAAAAAATCCGTAGTTGAACTAGTCCAATAAAGATGAATTTTGGAGCAAGTAGTTAAGTCGTCAACCGGAGCAGACTAATTTTCAAACAAATAGTTGCATTTTCAAGCCAAAAAAAAACAAGAAAATGTTTAACACGAGAGACCAATTTTCTACAAAACGGAATATGTAATTCGAAAATAAGAATTTTTGACAAAAAAGTTCTGTTTCAACGAAATTGTGGACATTTCTGGCCGTAAAGACGAATTTTCTGCAAAGTAGTTGAATTTTCAACCGAAAGTATTAATTCTCAATCAAGAGTTTAATTTTTAACCAAATAGTGCAATTTTTAAACGAAAAAGGAAAATTTTTTACCAAACAGTTGCATTTGCAAACTACAAATATGAATTTTTAAGCCAAAAACACGAATTTTTAAGAAGAAATTTTCAAACAAAAATAGTTGGATTCTTTAAAAGAGTTCTATTAATTAGATTCTCGTTTAAGTGGAAAATTGAGAAAAAATGGGGAATTCTACCATGCTGAAGAAGAAACTATGAACTGCATTTTCATCAAAAATTAAAAAGTTGATATTGAAACAAAAAAGAATTTCAATTTAATTAAAGAACTGTCGAATTCGACCAAAAAGACGAATTTTCAATAAAATAGTTTAATCCTCAAACAAAACAGGTTGGTTTTCAACCAAACAGTTACATTTTTCACCAAAAAGGATTCAATTTCTGCCAAATGAGATGAATTTCAAACCAAAAAATATGAACTTTTATACCAAATTTGTTCGTTTCACGTGTGTAAACTTTCCCTTATTGATCGTGAGCTCAAGTAATCCAAATGTAATATTCGGTAATCCACTTGTAAGCCAGTGCTCATATGGACAAATTCAGTTCTAATCCACTTCAACTCCAGTGCTAATATAAAGTACTTGCAATACGAGTTCATTCAAGTAATTCTGAGTAGTTCACTTGTCACACGAAGTAATCCACTTGTAATCCGCGTAATCCACTTGCAGTCCAACTAAATCCATCTGTAATGCAAGGAAATCCACTTGTAATCACTCGTAATCCGAGGTAATGCACTTGCTATTCGATTTAATCCATTTTTAATCCAGTTTTAATCCTATTTAATACACTTGCGATCCGAGTTCGTTCAAGTAATTCTGAATAGTTCACTTGTCACACGAAGTAATCCACTTGTAATCCGAAGTAATCCACTTGTAATCCGCGGGTTATCCACTTTAAATCCGCAATAATCCACTTGAAACACGTCATAATCCACTTTTAATATGTCGTAATCCACTTGTAATCCACTTGTTATCCAATTTTAATATAGAGGACTCCATTTATAATCCGGCATAATCCACTTGCGATCCGGCTCATTCAAGTAATTCTGAGTAGTTCACATGTCTCACTAAGTAATCTACTTGTAATCCGCCGGAAATCCGCCGGAAATCCATTGTTAATATGGAGGACTCCAGTTATAATCCAGCATAATCCACTTGCAATCCGAGCTTATTCAAGTAATTCTGAGTAGTTCACTTGTCACACTAAGTAATCCACTTGTAATCCGAAGTAATCCACTTGTAATACGCAGGTAATCCACTTGCAATCCGGAATAATCCACTTGAAACACGTCATAATCCACTTGAAATACGACGTAATCCACTTTTAATCCAGTGTTAATATTGAGGAATCCAGTTATAACCCGCCATAATCCACTTGTCATTCGAACAGAAATCGTGCGTTATAATTCAACAATTTAAGAATGGAGCAATTTCATTTTTTGTTGAAAATTTATCTTTAGATTCGAAAATCAAACTGTTTCTTTGAAAATTCATCTTTCTTGACTGAAAATCATCTTTCTTGTTGAAAAATCTTCCTTTCTTGTTTGAAACATTTTGTTAAAAATTCGTCTTTTTTCCTTGAATTCGTTTTTTTTTTTATTAATTCTTTGAACGGAAAATTTAACTATACCATTTCTGGTTAAAAACTTATCTTTTAAATAAAAATTTCAACTATGTAGTAGAAAGTTCTTGTATTTTGTTAGAAATTTGCCCATTCAGACCGAAAATTCCTTGTTTATTTTTAAAAAGTCATCTTCCTTGGTTGAAAATTCGTCCTTTTGTTAAAAGAGACCAAAAACTATTTTTAGAAACTTAAATTATACGGCAGAACGTACAAAGGAAATGAGAAACAATTGCAAATAACATTATCATAAGAAAAAATTGTAATAAAAAATAAATAAATTAGTCCGTGTCCGTGCTAAGTTTCTAGAATATTGTCGAGCCCTCTTCTACATCCTTTCTTGATTTTTATTAAAAGGGACCAAGAAATATTTCTAGAAACTTAAATTGTACGGGAGAAAATACAAAGGAAATGAGAAAAAATTGGAAATAGCATTATTAGAAGGAAAAATTTCAATAAAGGAAAATAAATAAATGAGTCCGTGTCCATGCTAAGTTTTTAGAATATTCTCGAAGGTGACGTCATAAAATAATTTTGCACAATTGTGAGTAATGAATATTGCGTGAAGAACTTCAAGATTATTTATTATCTCAATTAGAATAGTTATATTACATTTAATTATAAATTTCCTTTCCTTATTCATTTAATGCGCAAAAGATTTAGGTGCACCCGAAATTATTGTACATCTTTTGAAATGTTTTGAATTTTTTTATTACATGTCCTGAAACATTTTATAATTTTTAAACAGCTTCTATTTTTCTTCTTCTTGAATTTTTAATTACTTTTATAATATTTGCAAGATTCCTAAAAATCTTTTAAAATAAATTAAATGCTTCCAAAATTTGTTCAAATTCTTCCAGAACTCAAGAATTGCCTTCTTCAGATATGTTTTCGACAAGTTTGAAAATATTTTAAGACTATTTTAAATTTTGTTTTAAACTTAATTTGTGTTCATTTACGTTCATTATTATGCTTCACAATATATTGTTCGAGATCTTCAAAAATCTTCATTTTTAGGACAATTGAAAAATCCTAATAAAATAAAATTGCCGACTCTGGCAAATACCTGAACAACAAAATATTTGAAATAGAAAATTTCGGAAATTATAAAATTGCTGAAAATGAAAAACTCCATCTTTATGATATAGTCAAATCTCAAAATTTCTGATAAACGATAATTCCCAAGAAAAAATTGCCGAAAGTATAAAATATCTAAAACTAAAATTTCGGATACAGAAAGATTTCCGAATTATAAAATTCTCGAATCTAAACATTCAAAAATTCATTTAATATTAAAATGATACAAAATGTTTTCATATAATGTAGAAATTTTTTTTATTATCGATTTAATGTTCAAACAATTCAATTGCATTTAATGGAATCAATTCAATTAAATAGTAATTTAGTTGATTGTATATTAAGGAGTATTACTGGGAACTTCAAAATTCGATGGCATTATAAATGTCAGAAATTTGTAATTTTCGTAGCTGAATATTTGTCGAAATTATGCGGGGTTTTCTCTAAAATTGTTGAAAATTCTGAAAAATCTAAAAATTACGGTACATTCTTTTATATTCCAAGGTCAAACTTGCAAAATTCATTGCTAACCAATTAAGTCAGGCTACTTCAAGGTTTTCGGGGTCACTTAATTCAATCCCGTTGTCCGTTTGGTCCCATCGACTCAGGCCCGTAGTCAATTCAAGGTCAAAACTAGAAAATTCAACGCTCACCAAATAAGTCAGGGAACCTATAAGTTTGTGGGGTCTCTGAATTCGAATCCGTTGTCCGTTTGGCCTCATAAGGTCAACGTCAAGTTCAAGCCAAAGTCAAACCTACAGAATTCATCGCTCACCTGATAAGTCAGGGTGAATATACATTTTTGGGGTTGCTGAATTCTAATCTGTTGTCCGTTTTGTCTCATCAGGTCTGGGTCAAGGTCTGTTCAAGGTCAAATTTACAAAATTTATCGCTAACAAATTAGGTCAGGGTACCTACAGGTTTTCGGGGTCGCTGAATTCAAATCCGTGGTCCGTTTTGGTTCATCAGGTGAGGTTTAAGCTCGATTAAAGGTCAAACCAAACGGATGACGGATTTGAATTCAGCGTCCCCGAAAACCTATAAGTACTCTGGCTCAATTTGTTAGCGGTAAATTTTGTAAGTTTGACCTTCGACTAACCTTGACTTTGACCTTATGGGACAAAACAATCAACGGATTGGAATCCAGCGATCCCGAAAACCTACAGGTACTCTCACTTGTTTGCTTAGCGAATAATTTTGTAGGTTTGACCTTGACTTGACCTTGACCCTGACCTGATGGAAGCAAACGGACAACGGATTTGAATTCGGCGACCCCGACAACCTATCGGAACTCTGATCTAATTTCTTAGCGATGAATTTTATGAGGTGGACCTTGAACTGAGCTTGACAGCAATTTCGAATTCAGCGACCCCGAAAACGTATAGGTACCCCGAGTCATTTATTTACAAGCTAAAACAGTTGGTTTACCTTTCGTGATCCCAGCTCTAGTGAGTTAGTCGGATTATCCGTTCAACATACGTTCGCTCATACACAGAGAATTAGTAATTATCGCCTTTGGATCGTTTGTAAAGTATCACTTTGGCAACCAGAGTTAGGAGTAGACTCCGTTCTGCTCGTTAATGATTTCAAACAAAGATTTTAATTGAACACTAACTCAAAAGAATGTTAATTTAGAAATTATTATTTCTGCGCGAACTCACAATTATTTAACATAATTATTATTGACACGATAGACGCCACACTCTAAATTGGATCGAGCACACGCATTGCTATGATGCTTTTCGCTTCCAAACGAGATCTCGTATTTCGCACAAAAGGAAAATTGGCCATTAAACGAAATACAAGACTATGAGATTATACTGAACGTTGTTAGCTCGACCAGAATTGGGAGTAGACTTCGTTCTGCCCGTGAATAGAGAATCAGTAATTATCGCGTTTCGATCTTTTGTAAATTATCTCTTTGGCAACCAGAGTTGGGAGTAGACTCCGTTCTGCTTGTTAATGATTTCAGACAAAGATTTTAAGTGAACACTAACTCAAAAGAATGTTAATTTAGAAATTATTATTTCCACGTGAGCTCACGAAAATTTAAAACAATAATTATTGACGCGATATTCGTCGCGCTCTGAACTGGATCGAGCACACGCAATGCTATAATGCTTTTCACATCTAAACGAGATCGAGACAGGTGAGAAAACTTTTCTAAACTCCAACGTTTAGTGAATATTATTATAATCTTATATTTCATTAAAAAGGTAAATTGGTCATTAAGCGAAATTCAAGATTATAACAATATCCACTAAACGTTGTTTCGTCGACCAGAGTTGGGAGTAGACTCCGTTCTACTCGTACAAGATCTTCCAGAGGGAAATATATCACGTGAAGAATTCGATCATCGTATGCGACAAATACGTTATCACTAATTCAACTCCAAACATATGTCAAAAATACAACATTGCATTGTTCCGAAATCAAGAAAATGAGTGTGTATTATTACGCCAATCGGTTGGACAATTGTTAAGCTGTCTAGAAAATAGTGAAAATAGTTCCAGCATAGGTATTACGTTTGAAATTCAAAAACGACATCCGCTGATCTTAGACCAACTTTAAAGGTAACAACGACTCTACGAGATGTCAAGGGATTTGCAAAGATTTTACTTTATATCTGGAGATAAGCTTATGGTGAATTCTAAAGAACTTACAACTTTGATAATTTCTTTGAAATTTCTAAAACGATTTCATTGCGGAATATTTAACGTCTATCGAATAAGGATGCAGTTATTCATACTTATTTAGGAGTAAACTTGTTCAGATTGAAATGGTTCTAAAATAGAAAACTCTGGTTTTATAGCAAAAGTTTTTTAAAATAAATTTGCTGATTTCAAATGTGAGCACTCTTTGTAGTACTTGTACTTCGCCACTCTCCCTTTTTTTAAATTCTAGCTGAAGGCAGTTCGCGTAACAGAAACCATAAATTACCCCATAAAATTCCTGAAAATTCGTCTCTTCCTCTCTAAGGAAATAATCCAGCGGCCTTTTCTCAACCTAGGACAGCTTTGCAGGATGCCCCGTCCGCTTCAAATTACTCAAGCATTGACGACCATTCACATCACTCTCTGCCTTCACAACGGAGACTTCAAATATTGTGTAAAATCTGCAAACCTAATCAAGAAGGAGATCGTTCATTCTAATCACCCGGGCAAAACATTTAATATCATCCAGATATTCCAGAACCAATTTACAGAATTCAGAATCATGCCATTATATTATATATATTGAAAATTGCCTAATTTCCAATTCTATATTTTGAAAATTCAAGAATTTTCAACTGTAACACTTCAAAATTGTACAACTTTGAATTGTTAATCATTGAAACTCATAGGTTTTTGATTTTCAAAAATTAAAATTAAAAATAATACTAGTTTTAAGTTTTACAATTATAAATTTTCAAAAAAAAAATCAAAATTACATGCCATTATATAATAAATCTTCAAAATTCACTAAATTGCCATTCTATGTTTTGAAAATTCAAGAATTTCAAATTTTCACTCTTCGGAATTGTAGAAATTGGGATTTTTCATCTTTAAAATTCATAGGTTTTTGATTTTGAAAATTGTCAATAAAAAATATTCTAGTTTTGTTATTTACATTCAAAATGTCTTCAATTTGAAAGGTTTTGAATTGAAAACTTGAATTTTGCTTTCAAAAATTACCAAAATGATAACAAATTTAAGAATTTTTAATAATACATCTTCAAAATTCAGGGGTTATTATTTGTAAATTTTCAAAATTGAACTATTCTAGAAAAAATTACAGGCCATTATATCATAAAACTTGAGAATTGACTAATTTGGAATTCCATATTTTGAAAATTCAAGAATTTCTAATTGTTGCCTTTCGAAATTGTAGAACTTTGGATTGTTAATCTTTATCATTCATATGTTTTTGATTTTGAAAATTTGCAATTAAAAATTTTCTAATTTTGTTATTTATATTCCAAATTTCTTCAATTTGGAAGATTTTGAATTAAAAACTCGAATTTTGCTTTTAAAAATTACCAAAATGATAAAAAAATTTAAGAATTTCTATTTATACATCTTCAAAATTCAGGAGTTATTCATTGTAAATCTTCAAAATTGAACTATTCTAGAAAAAATTACATGTGCCTGGTGTGACTGCCGCCCTGGCTTGGCTCGGGCAGCAAATTCACACTTGCCAAAATAGCCTTCTTTATGCCCTCGATACGCAATATACTATGTAGACCTTGAAATAACTGAGCCTAGGCTAAATAAGAATCCAGGGCCATTTTTTAAATGATAGAAAGAGAGATATTTTTCTTTTTTGAGAAGAAAATTTATTTCAGGAATTGAAATTACTTTTTAAACATTTGGAAACTTTTTATATCTTTATCCCCAGGATAAAACGTAGCTCATAAAAAAATTAGAAACTCAGTTCTCCTGACGTGTCCATGGAAGTAATTTTCAATTTGAAAGCCTCTAAACATATTTGAAGTTTTTCCTTCCATGTTAGACAAAAGTCAACATTTTTGTTCAATTTTAATTCACAATGAAACTTTTTATTACCTGATCGATCCTTTGCTATCTGCAACATTTTGAGGGAATTTTTTTTCATTTAGGAAGTGATGAAGTTCTTCTTAAATATTCGTTCAACAAATTAAAATTCAATTTAATATAATTTAATTCAATTCAATTGAAATTTTCTCAATAATATTCAATAAAAACATGACCAAGAAAATCTGAAGAATGAATCACTGAATAAAATTATCTGCTGTTAATCAAAATGCGTTGAAAATTAAACAAATGTCTTCGGCGAATGTAGACATTAGGTGTCGATAAGCAATGTAAAATAAATTAAGGGCTTGAATAATTCAATGTCATCATTTCGAGGAAAAATAACTTGAAGAAAAACCTTGCTGGAGGTAACGTAGTCTATCTGCGGGTATCGCAATCAACTTCTAATTGCTTTAATTAAGCTGAAAGTCTTGCAAAATTTCCTTCTTTTATTAGACATATATATTCATCAATATCAACATTTTTTTATACAATTTGATTTAAGTGTTGACAGATTATTCTCATTTCGAGCCTATTTCAATCGATTCAAATGAAAAAAAAAAAATTAATTAAAAAAATACAAACAAAAAAAAACAGGGGAAATAGGATGATTTGTCACGAAAATAGGGGAATAATAGGATAACAAATTCTTATAAATAAAATTAATGTTATATTGTATTGAATATGTAATGCTTAAGATTTCGTATCGAAATATATTGCATTTTCAACCCAATAATTTAATTTTCAAACGACGATATGAATTTTACACGAAATAGTTGTGTTTTCAACTAAATACTTGAACTATCAAGCCAAAAATATGAAGTTTTTAGTGGGCTGATGATTTTTCAATCCAAAGGGACGAATTTTCAACAAAACACCTCAATTTTCGACCAAAAAAGAAGGCTTTTTAACAATACAGTTGATTTTTTAACAAAATTATTAAATTTTCATGAAAATAGTTGAATTTTCAACTAAATTGATTAATCTTCAACAACAAAAAAATACATTTTTAACAAAAAAGTTCAACTTTCAACCAAGTATGTAGTCGAATTTTAAAACCAAAAAGATGAATTTTCCAGAAGACAAGTGAATTTTCAAACCAAAAGGATGAATTTTCAAGAAAACACTTATATTTTCGACCAAAAATAAAAAAATATATAAATATAGTTAAATTTTTAACAAAGTACTTAAATTTTCAAATAAAATGATGAATCTTCAACAACAAAAATTATATTTTAAATAAAGAGATTTAACATTCAACCAAGTAGTTGGATTTTCAATCAAAAAAGGATAATTCTCAACAAAAAATATAATAGTTGCTATTATAACAGAAAAAGTTTTTAATTTTTAATAAAAATCAGTTGAATATAACAAAAAATAAATTATCAACTAAAAATGCAGTAGTCAGGTCCTTTTCAAGGCTTATTCTATTATAAAGAAAGAAAAGAAAAACCGCTGAAGACTATGTTGAGTTTTTTGAGTACCTTTGACATTTTTTTTATCTTGTAAAATTGTTAAAAGTTTAAAATTAAGTGAAAATTGTAAACAAATTTTTTTTTCTCAATTTGATAACGTATCATTTACGGTATAACCTTAAAAAATCTCATATGAAAATTTCCTTAGTTAAAAAAATTAATTTTATATTTAAAAAAAATTAATTTTCAATCAAAGAAATAATATTTCAACCAAAAAGATTATTTTTCCACTAAAAAGAATAATTTTTAACAAAACACGTGAATTTCCAACCAAATAATTTAATTTTTAATGGAATTTTCAACTTAATAGTTAAACTTTTAATCAAAAAGCTTCATTTTCACTAAAAAAAAGACAAATTTTCACAAAATAGATGAATTTTTAACTAAAAAAGCTCAATTTTCAACCAAATAGTTAAGTGTTCAACAAAGAAAATTAATTTTTTACCAAAAAGATTAAATGTCTATAAAAAATATTTCAACAAACAATGAAATAGTTAAATTTTTAGTTGAAAAAAACCAATTTTGAATGAGAAAAACTAATTTTCAACCAAAGAAAGAAATTAAATTTCAATAAAAAGATTAATTTTGTACCAAAAAGATTAATTTTCCACCAAAGAAGAATAATTGTTAACAAAGTACATGAATTTTCAACCAAATATTTTAATTTTTAATGGAATTTTCAACATAATAGTGGAACTTTCAATCAAAAAGGTTAATTTTATACCAAACAAAAAGACAAATTATGAACAAAATATATGAATTTTCTCCTAAAAAGATTGAATGTCTACAAAAAAAATTTAACTAAGAACGGAATAGTTAAGTCTTTAGTTAAAAGGTTGATATAATAACTAAAAAAAGAAATTTTTTAATATAAAAACCCACTAGAATTCATTCAAAAAAGACGATTTTTCAACAAAATAGGTTGTTTTTCAACGAAATTGTTGTTTTCAACCAAAAACGACACATTTTCAACAAAATAAGTACATTTTTAACCAAAAAGATGAATTTTCAAATGAAATGATGTATTTTTAAACAAAAGGGTGATTTTCAATCAAGCAGATTAACTTTCTACCATAAAAGATGAATTTTCAATTAAAATGATGAATCTTCAACAACAAAATTAAGTTTTAACAAAAATTGTTCAACTTTTAACCGAATTTTCAACTAAAGAAGATAAATTCTCATCGAAAAATATAACACATAGTTCAATATTTGAACAAAAAAAGATTTAAATTTTAAATAAAGAAATAGGAATTTGAGCTAAATTGCAAATTTTATCAGGATTCATAATAATTCCAGGGATCACAGCACAAAAGGAGCTCAAAAAAGGGGAAATAGGGTAATTTTCTCACGAAAGAAGGGAAAATAGGGGAAAGATTAAACATTTATTTTTACATGTCGAAAAGAACAAACAACCTTATTATAAGAAATTTTATATTTTTAATTAATTTTCAATAATTTCTGCCATTCAAGAATTTATTTTTAAAAATTGGATATACTTAGGTCGTTGGAAATCCATTCAAAGTGATGACAAAAGTTTTTTTCGAAAAGGCAGAATGATAAAATGTTTCTTTAGTTCAAGCTGAATAAATTTCAGTTTCGTCATATTCGACTTCTTTTTAATGTATGTGTATATCACTCAATAAAAAAACATCCCTTTGTAAATTTTCAAAAAATTGTTATTGAGCAAAAAATTTATGTTTAAATTTCGTAATTTTTTATTATTGTTCACTAGTAAAAGCTACAGATATTCAAAGTATTTATAAAGAAAATAAATTTCAATCAGATACATATTCGAACTCAATTGAAACGAATTCTTGCTTCAAGTTGGACCAAAATAATTTTGAAATTGATGAAAATGATCGAAGAGTTACAACTGGAGGAAATATAGACATTTTCGACAATGAAACACCGATTCTTATAGGTAAATGAGAGGTCCGTACTCGCAAATAATTTATTTTATAAACTTTTTTTTAGGAATTCTTTTTATATTTTTTGTTCATTCAAGAACTTTAATATAATTTAAAAATTAGTTCACAATTAGACGGCAGGATAACTTCAAAATTAAGAAGCCATCTTATTTTTTCCCCTTGTTTTTTGAGAAAATTTTCCTTCTTCTCGGTTCTTTCCGCCTAAATTTGAATTGAATTAATTGAACCCAATTATAAAATCCAACTATTTCTGGTTAATAGTTCATCTTTTTTTTTAAGCCTACCATTATATGTTTGGTTTGAAATTAATTTAGTTTGGTTAAATTATCTATCGCTTAGTTAAAAATTTAATTATTTTGTTAAAAATACAGTTATTTTGTTGAATAATGATCTTTTTTGGTCAAAATACAGTGACTTAGTTGAAAATTGAAAAACTTTGTTCAAAATTCTTTTCCTTTGTCAAAGATTTATCTCTTTGTTTGAAAATAAAACTATTTTGGTGCAAATTTCGTTCACTTTTGGTTGAAAATTAATTTCATAAATTGAAAATTTAACTATATCATTTTTGAATGGAAATGTATCGTTTTTAGTTGAAAATTCAACTATTTGGTTAAAAATTCACCTATTTCCGTTTAATCGTTTGGGTTAAAATGCAAAAACTTTTTGGTTAAAATTTTACCTCTTTTGTTGAATATTGAACTCTTCTTGCAAATTCTTCAACTGTTTTTGATCAGAAATAAAAATCTACTTAGGCTGGAATATTAACTATTACATTTTTCGTTGAGAATTCATCTTTTTTGGTTGAAAATTCAACTTTTTTGAGAAAATTCAGCTATTATTTGGTTGAAAATTCATCTATTTTGTTGGAAAATTCGTCTTTTTGGTTGAAAATTTTACTAGTTTGAAATATATTTTTTTGAAAATAGAATTTTAACTGCAAATTTAACTGTTCTATTTTTGGTTTGGAATTTATGTTTTTTTTGTTCAAAATTCAGCTGCTTGATTGAAAGTTAATGCATTTTTTGTTTGGAAAATTCGCTTTTTTTCGAAAATTAATTTCCTTGGCAGAAAATTCACCTTTTGGACTTGATTCATTAATTTGGTTTAATTTTTTTTTCCTGGTTGAAACTTCAATTTTTGTTGTTAAAAATTCTTCTCTCTTGCTTGAAACTTTATCTATTTAGTTGCAAATACAACTGTTTAGTTGAAAATCAATTTTAGTTGTGGTTGAAAATTCTAATATTTTGTTGAAAATTTACCTCTCTTTGTTGATAACTCTTCTGGTAGGAAATTCATCTTTTTGGGAGAAAATTCAACTGTTTGGTTAAATATTCGATATATTTCGACTTAAAAATTTAAAAAATATAGTGCCCACATCAATTTTATTCACAAGAATTTATTCCCCTTTTATTCCCGTATTTTCTTTCAAAATCACCCTTTTTGCCGATATTTGAAAATACAATATTAAAATTGTGTATTAAACTAATTTTATTTTACTTTTTTTTTTACTTTTTTATATCACTGTGAATGGATTCCCCACGACCTAAGTACAGTCGAACCTGGATTTAGCGCCGGTTTTGGGGCTGACCTTGACGTTAAATCCAGAGACTCGGAACTATTTTTTGTTTAAAAATTCATTTATTTTGTTGAAAATCCATTCTATTGGTAGAAAATTAATCTTCTCTGTTGAAAATTCATCTTTTTAGGTTGAAAATGCAACTATTTGTTAAAAATTATATTGTTTTTTTTTTAATATAAAATTCGTACCTTTGGATTGGTAATTCATCTTTTTTGTCCGAAAAGTTATCTTTCTTGTTTGAAAATGAACTTTTTTGTTGAAAATTCTAAAGAATTCGTCTTTTTGGCTTGAAAATTCAACTATTTTGGCAGAAAATTAAACTATTTGGTTTTAAATTAATTTTTTTTGTTGAAAAGTCCACCATCTGGTTGAAAATTATTTTTCTTTTTTAGAAAATTCAACTATTTGTTTGAAAAATCATGTATTTTGCTGAAAATGCCTCTCGTGTTAGAAAATTAATCTTCTTGATTGAAAATTCATCTTCCTTGGTAGAAAATTAATCTTCTGTTGAAAATTCATCTTTTTAGGTTGAAAATGCAACTATTTATTTAAAAGTATATGGTTTTGTTGAATATTCGTTTTTAAAATATAAAATTCGTACCTTTGGATTGAAAATTCATCTTTTTTGTTAGAAAAGTCATCTTTCTCGTTTGAAAATGAACTTTTTTTTTTAATTCTAAAGAATTCGTCTTTTTGGGTTAAAAATTCAACTATTTGGTTTAAAATGATTTTTTGTTGAAAATTCAACCAACTGGTTGAAAATTATTTTTCTTTTTTAGCAAATTCAACTATTTGGTTGAAAATTCATCTTTCTTAGTTGAAAATCAACTTTTTGGTGTAGCATTTATCTTTTATGTTTATAATTGTACTATTTGTTTAAAAATTCATTTATTTTGTTGAAAATCCATTCTATTGGTAGAAAATTAATCTTCTCTGTTGAAAATTCATCTGGACTAATTTTTACAGTCTCGTCATTTATGATTGACTATGTATTGGAAATGTCAGAAATTTCACACCACAGTTTTTCAACGGATCTCCACGCTCTGAGAACCTCTTAAGCTAAAAATCAAGTTTTGGCGATGTCTTCTGTCAAATCGGTCTGTCTATCCGTGAACACAATATGTTTAGAAAAAATAAACGGATTGAATCGGGCTTTGGCACACTTTTTTGAGGCCCTAAAAGAAAGAACGAGCTTGTAAACCATTATTTCTTGAGCAGCGGTTACGGTTTTATCCATCGAAAGTGCTATCAAAAACTCGATGATTCTATTTTTTTGCCAAAGGACAACAGATACCTGAAAAAATTTAAGGAAAAATTACAGACCTTCAAAATATTTACAACTTTTGTTTTAACCATTTTCTGTAAGGATTTTTTTTCATTTTATGCATCGAAAATGAATTGCGCGACAATTCTTATGTTAAGCCAAACTAGGACAGATAAGTTAAAGAGTTGGGAAGAAGAATTGTTGCTTTTCAAATAGCCCATAATTTTTTCCCAACTTGTTTCTGATAATACTTGACATTTTAGTTTTAGTTTTTGAAAATACTATTAAAAGAATCGAAAATTCAAATTTTGAGCTAAACGGTGAAAAATATGAAGAAAAGCCTTAATGAATAATTATCTACTTCCTTGGCTTGTTCTACATGCGTGAGAAGGTAGGACTCCAAAGACACTCCAACTGACAGGAATTGAAACAGAAGAAGGTCCTTGAAACAAAGGGCCTCACTGTCTCTCAGATGGCTTGCAATGCCCTGGTAAGAGTTCGCGTTCAGACAGATTATGTTGAAGCCTGTCTCACTTCCGAGGAGTTAGACAGGCTGACGGAGGAAATCTCTATAGAAATTTGATACTTATTGAGAAAAGTAAGCCACTAAAGATTAGAAGAAAGTTACTAATTCTATTAGTCGAAATATTTACTAATTCAATAGTAGAAAACTGGAGGAAATACTGGTGTTATTTTCTGACTTGTGTGAATTTATTGAGAGCTATATATAATAATTAAGAAAAGGTTATATAGAAAAGAAAAGCGAGACTAATGGAATAGTTAATTTAAAGAAAGCAATTTTGGGAACATTTTTATATTTATATTGAAACAGTGATAGAAGGCATTATTGTGATACTGCATCACTCTGGTGACAACCGTCGAAACTCCAGAAATTCGGTAACGAACATGGTTCGTTTCTTAAAGTCACGGAGAACTTTTCCAGGCCTCCAGTGCCATTTTTTAGAATCTGTAGTTCCAGTATATTTGGCACTTCTCATTCACTACCATTGTCACTATTACCATTGGAGCCTTTGTTGGAGCGGTTTCAGGGCTAATGTCATAAGAGGAACAGAGATGGTACGTTGTTCTCGCGTGAGTTATACAACAAGATAGTGTGTGTCATCGGAAATGGCTTGGCTCAAAATGTTGAGACGGTATGCTCAAGGGACATCGTCTGATTCTTTAAACTTCGGTGGAAGATGTCGTGAATCCTGTTGTCGATGAGCTGTTGGTGGAACTTTTTCCCCGTGCTTTGTACATCCGGGCCTTCTCTGCTGCTTTGTACAAAAACGCTTCGTTGCCCCTTTCTTTGTGTTCCCTGACCATTTAAAGAAGAGGGTCTCGTCCATTTGCATCCTGTTGTGAAGACACTTGGGAATCATCAAGTGCGAGAGATAGTGGAAATAGTGTGAGCCAGAATATGAGTGGGCCCTTTGTGTCGCCCTGAAAGAAGCATCTCTGGCATGTACAGCTGTTGGTTCTCACACGATATTTTCCTAATTTGAAACAAAAATGAAACGAATTTTCGAGAAAATAGTAGTTAAATTTTCAACGAAAGAGGTGAATCTTTGATTGAAAAGTTAAATTTTTAATAAAGTAGTTAAACTTTTAACCGAGCAGATGGATTTTTAACCAAAAAAGGACAAACATTCTATTTGTCTCTAATGATCCGGAAAGGAGGTAATTGGGCATCTCGTTTTTATTTTTTGTTTGTCTTCTGATTTTAGTGCATAAAGTAGTTCACAAGAAATTAGATATTATTTCGATTTCAGAAGAAATTTTTAAAATAGAGACACTAAGCTCAAGATTTGTCACAATCTGCAAGTTTGCCTAAGAACGCCATTAAGATTTCGTTTAATTAAGGCATACATTTTTGCCTTAATTTATCAAAATACATATATTCTTTCTTTAAATATTGTTTGAAGGATGTCTATGAAATTAGCCACTTGTACAAAGTGATTGAATTATTAAATGTCCTATTTGGAAAATGTTATAATCTGAATAGATTATAGACTTTTCAGATTCAACCACAAATAGTGTGCCTATAATTTTACCTTTTGCTGTAATGCCGTCTAATTTTTTTTACATTAAATTTTAAAAATTATTTGACTATAAACTCATGCAATACCCTCTGGTTATGTTTGATCAATATTCAACGTGATACTATTATTGTCTTTTGTGATTAGAAAGATCCTTATATACCAGAAAAAGTATATTGCCCTTTCTTCTGAATGCGATGATGAGGATAAACGTTCAATAATTATTCTAGAATATATTTATGAAAATTTAGCATTGGGATTGCATGAAAAGAAAAAAGAATCAGACGTTGTTCACAATAACAGTAGTTATTCTTGTTTTCTCTATATCATGGGTCAAATATGTATCTGAAACAACACGTATTGAGATTATACCTAGACTAGTATAGTATAGTGTTATTGTAATTGGGCTATTGTCCGTTATTTGACTAAATAAATAAATACTAATTCTGAAATTTCCAAATTAGGCTCTCTGCAAATTTATTCATAAATTCCAAGTTTATCAAGTTTATCATTACAAAACTGGCGAGTATACACTTTTCTTTATGAATTATAAATTTATAAAGTCACCCAGCAATAAATTCCAAAGCCATAAAATACGAATTCTGACATTTCCAAATTAGGCTCTCTGCAAATGTATTCAGAAATTCCAAGTTTATCAAGTCACGCAACTGTTTGATACAGAATCGGGATCATTCTTCCACGATACATAAGTCACACATTCATTACTTGTTTAGCTAGCAAATACATTTCTATTTGGCTTTACAAAATGTTTAGTTATTATCATTATTTTGTTATTATTTTTTTTGTAAGCAAAAATAAAAATGATTCGTTCTTCACACCATTTACTAATTTCTCCAGCCGCATTATTTAAATGAACATGCTGAATGTATCTAATTTAGTGAATGTAACAGATGGCTGTTGCATTATCTATTCTCAATAGAACGTAACAAAAATTCAAATTTCTGATAAAACAGTGAAAATCAAAGAGCTTTTATCTCTGAGGCAATAAATATTGAGTTTTTGGTAATTTTGAGATCAAAATCCGTGAATGTTTTCAAAACCACAGGCAACACCACAACCAGCAAGGGAATAATCTGCGAAGATTTCGATAACAAATTTGATGTTTCTTGAAGATTTAAAACCCGACATTACCTTATTTTTTACACAATAATACGTCGTTCTTATTTATTATTGACAAGATTCGAGCAACAAAGTTTCTATCTTTATGAAAGTGTACACAATTCTTTTTTCTCTCGAAATCTTTGGTATAGAGATAGTAGAAAGACCCCTTAAAAAGTCCGGGTACTGTTCCAATCTTTTGAGAACTTAATGTGTTTGGGTTCGGACGTAGTCCCTTAAGAAGTTGAAAGGTCTGCGTCCGGATTTGAACCCTTAAGAAGTTAAAGGGATTGAATTCGGATTTAAACCTTGAAGAATTTAAAAGGTCTGGGTCCAGACACAAACCCTTCTAAACTTTAAGGGTCCGGGTTCAGAAAGTACCGTCAAGAATTTAAAACGTTCGGGTTCGGACCCGGACTCTCTAAATTTTAAATAGGCCGGGTTTGGTCCTGGAGACTTGAGAATTTAAATGTTCCGGTTCCGAACATCAACCCTTAAGAACTTAAAGGATCCGGGTCCAGACCTGGATCCTCAAAAATTTGAAACTTCCGGGTTTTGACACGAACCTTCAAGAATTTAGAGTGTCTGGGTTCATACCGGGACACTTAACAAGTTAAAGAGTCCGGATACGGTTCCAAACTTTTAAGAACTTAATGAGTTTGGGTTCGGACGTGGACCCTTAAAAAGTTGAAAGGTCTGGTCCGGATTCAAACCCTTAAGAAGTCAAAGGGATCGGATTCGGACCTAAACCTTGAAGAATATAAAAGGTCTGGGTCAGGACACGAACCCTTCTGAGCTTAAAGTGTCCGGGTTCAGAGCTGGACCCTTAAGAATTCAAAACGTATGAGATCGGACCTTGACCTTCAAGAATTTAGAAAGTCTGTGTCCAGACCCATACCCTTCAAAACTTTAAGGGTTCGGGTTCAGACAGTACCTTCAAGAATTTAAAACGTTCGGGTTCGGACCCGGACACTTAAAATTTCAAAGAGACCGGGTTCAGTCCTGGATACTTAGGATTTTAAACGGTTCGGTTCCGAACACCAACCCTTAAGAACATTGAACAATAGAGGATAATTCGTTATTAAAATGACATAATTTTATCGACAATGTGATACTTGATCATAAAAATGTCTAACGATATTATTTGTTAATTTTAGCAGCAAATTATGTAAACGAATTTCCAGCGTGGACAATAAAAATTCAAAACAATGTTATCCTTGCTGTCCTTAATTTATGTTGCCAATTAAATCTAGGATTAGTAAGGAAAATTGGTAATTCAATATTATTTGTCAATTTTATAAAGAAATTGTATAAAAAATTGCCAACTGTGAAGATTCAAAGTCAACGATAATTTTTTTCCTTAATTGTCCTTAAATTATGCTGCCAATGATAGAAGCGAAATGATTTTATGCCTGTGTAATTGTATACATTGATCAATTCTTTATTTTTTGGGAAAAATTTCTAAAATTGTTATTCAAAGATTCATAGTTTCATCTCTTAATACCGCCAATTTTCATCAAAACCCAATTAGCGGTTCCAGAAATGTCGATAATTCTAAAAAACCCAACCCAAAACTTTTCTTTAGCGAAATAAATATTTAAAATTTTTTGAATAATTTGCAATATGTAAAATCCATCAAATTTTACATAATAGTTCAAAAAATTTGCGATTCTATTAAAAATCTGTAAACATTTTCGGACTCTATTAAAATCATTTGCAAGCCTTTGGACACTTTCAAAGTTTCAAATTTTCTGTAATTCTCGAAAATAATTACAAAAATTGTATAATTCATTAAAATGCACATTGATGTATTGAAAAAGTTTGAGAAATCTTAAGAAATTTGTTTGAATATTAGAAAAACTATTAAAATGTTGAGAAATCTTTGAAAAATCCTTCAAAAGTTTTTGGAAATCTAAAGCTCATTTTTTGGAATCTTTCAAATTGCTTATAATTCATCAAAATTAAGAAAGAATTGTCAACAAGGAGTTAAATTTTGAATCAACAAGAATGACTTTTTAACAAAATGATTGAACTTTTCAACCAAATAATCAGCTTCACTCAAAAAATTGAATTCTAAAACAAAAATTGTACAACAAAAACTGTGTCGAACCTACTAGCATTTTAAGCCTTTCTCAAGTCGTTCATAATATACCAATGTATTATTGTCTTCTTTGAAAACAATTTAAGGTCAAACACTGTCTTTCAGCAAAGCATACCGGATTTTAAAACTCTCTTTCGGCATATTAGGTCCTCAAAGTGATTCCTTTGTCAGGAGGATTCTAAAGAATTCTAAAGAATTCATAGTGAATTCCAGAGAATTCCAGGTTACTTCCAATAAATTCGAAAATTAGTCTCGAGCAAAACAAACCAGAGTACTTCGGCACTCTTCTTCCTGGAAATAATAGAAATCTTTGTGGAATATATACAATAAGAACTGGCATTCAAAAAAGGGCAAAAGTAAACATGGATAGCGGTAATGTTGAAGAAATGACCTCAGAAGAAATTCAGGAATCTCCATTAAGCACCCGTTTTCCAAACTCAAAGTCTTTTAGAATAATAAAATGACACCATTAATTTAATTTTTTTCAATGTGAAAATAAAATATAATATTGATTTTGTCCGAAGTAGGATCAAAATTTTACAAGTAGCTGGTAATTTTAATAATAAGTTTATGTGTTATCGTTCTCAAGCCTATAATCTTTAGTCAATGTCCCACACGGAGAAAAATGGAAGTGAAAAATTGGGTCTTCAGTGCTGATAGTCGAGGTATTCCTTACTAAACTGGCGTTGTAAAAAAAATTAAAGATCGAAATTAGGCTATTGATTCATGTGCAATCGCGGTATTATCTTCCTGAGGCAACTACAGAGACAACCCTCCTTAATGATAAGGGCATATCTCCTAATTTTGAAAAAAATATCTACAGAGTACTACCATTGAAATTTAATTTAAAAAATTCATAAACATAAAAAATTGTTTTTTATTTAATATTATTTACTTATTGAAAATACATAAATAAAATATTTTTATTGAATAATTTTTTTTTCAGTACTGATTTATCTCGAAATTAAAAAAAAATTTTAATAAAAATTCGATTTTCAAGATCCTTTTTTTGTAACTTTTTAAAAATACTATGCTCATTTTCAAACAATTTTTATCTATAAATATATATTTTTTTATTTATTGTTATTTTTAATTCAAGCAATAATTAAAAAAAACTTTAAGCCTTAAAAAAATGTTGCCTTGATAAAAATATTTAATTATTGTATTTTTAGTAATTAAATAATTTTTTTTTTCAAGCACCCTGCATATGAATGATATAATAATAATAATAATACTCTTTCTTTCGTGTTTCACAGCCCCATTTTTGCAGCATTTTTCTGGCAATTTGTTTTTTATTCTTCACTAATTAAACTTGGACAGGTGCCTATGCAGGAGGAATGTGTCAGACCTTAAAGGGGTGGAACTGGGTAGCTGCAACAAAATTCTGTTTGAGGGCCCTATTTGTATTGAAATATATTTACATGTACAATTGGAAACTTGTTTCGAAAATAGATAAGGTTCTTGATTGTTTTTGTTTGGGTTCACATTTGCCCTCGACTAAAGATTTGAACCGGACATGCCAAAGTTGAAAATCAGTTTTACTGCAATAACAAAAATTTATTCTCATTTATTAAATATCAGGAGATCTCTTTGGGATCTTCTGTGGTGTTGAACGATGCAAAATATGATGAAAAAAAGCTGTTTTCCTTTTTCGGTCCGATAACTCATCAATGAAAACAACGCACCACACGGAAAAAATTCAGGTCGAAAAAAGTGTTTCTTTTTGCACGTTCTACAGGATTGTTATAACGACTTTTTAAAATTTCTTGAAAAGTCGAAAATTCCCATTTTTATTGAACAAAAAGTATTGAAAAATCAAAAATTCAATTCCACGGTCAAACTACGCAAGACACGACAAATAATAATTAAACAAAAACTGTGCACTTCCAAAAGATCTACAAATTTGTTTTCGGCCACTTTTTGATAGGATGTGTAGTTTCTGTTTTATTCGCAAAAAATAACAATAATAGCGAAAAAATCGGCCCGTGTAGTGGACACATTCTCATCAAAACTTTGATTATTACATTTTTTTTTTCATCTTGCGTGTGGGTTTTCGAAATATTTAATATTTTCCATGTCCTCAATACTATTTCTAACGATTAAAACAATAAAATAACCATCATTAATGCTCGTGGTACTTGAAAATTGCTACTTTTACATTCCCATCCAGAGAAGGTGTTAGATTTGTGTAAAATTTGACCCCCTGAACCCAAAAAACAGGTTTTTACAAATGTTTCTGTCTGTCTGTGAGCACGTTAACTTTCGAAAGAATTAACCTATGAGATTGGCCTTTGGTATACTCTTTTAGTCTTTCAAGCGAAAGGTCAAGTTCGTTAGCCAGCCATTTTGAATGAAAATTCCAAAAGTAAGCGCATTTTGACAATTTTTTAGGCCATTTTTTTCACAATTTGGAAACTATGTGTGCGTCTGTTCATAGTAATCAAAAATTCAAACAATTTATTTTCATGACATTTTTTGATAAAATAAAAATGTTCAGACTTAAAGCATTTTCAAAATCCAAAAGAGGAAACGAAAATTAACATTTTCAGCCAAACAACGCACCACACGAAAAAAATTCAATATATTTAGTCCTATTTAATCTCGCCAACATACGATGAGCGTAGTACAAATATTGTCGGTTGGACTAAACACATCGTTAGATACCACGTGTATAAAATAAGCCTAAGTAGATAAGGTGTGTAAATAATTGTTATTCTTCCATTTTGAAATATAAAGTCGTAAATACATTATTTGAGTTGAGGTGATGTAACATATTGATAAAAGTTTCACAATATGGCCTTCTATTATTCCAATGAAGTAAGAAAAGTTATAAAATCACGTTCTTTGATTTAAACAAATTTTTCAACATTTTTTGTTGTTTTAATAATGCGGAATTTAATACATTTTTTTCTAATCTTGTATATCCGATGAAAATTATGGGCTGAAAATTAATTTGTTAGTAGGCATTTGTTTGCCTCACTGTGCGGAAGTGTTGTCTTTGAAGCTAGCACCGCCCTTTTATACAATCTATTTGGAAACTATCTTATAATTAAAAGCTCCTTCAAGGACTGTTAAGGGCCGTAAGTCCTAAATTTTAAGCTCAGCAATTTTTTATAAAAAATTGGTTGCGCGCTGATTTCACATGACGCTAGCACGGTCATGCCAGTAACTTTGAGTGCTGGCGATTTACGCTAGGCTCGATCATGCAGTCCTTTTAATTAAAAAAAAAAATTATGTGCGCTCTGGTTTCACATGTGAAGCTGGCACCGTCACACCCCTATCTCCAGAACCAGTGCTGCAGTCAATGCCGGCATCGCATCAAAGTTAGGGGCTCATTAAGGGCTGGAAAGAACACGAGGTCCCAAATTATAGGTTTTGCAATTTTTTATAAAAAATGGCTTGCACGCTGACTTCACATGAAACTAGCACCGCACCGCTATATTCATAACTTCAAAACTGTTCCCTTGATCGATCCCGGGTTTCTCATGACACAATCGACAAACGGTGTCAATTTTAATGTCAAGGTCAATGTAATAAACGTTTTATTTTTTGAATGATCGATTGCAAGAAACATGAATTATAATTTCTATACACTAGATCACGATTGTTTGTTGATGAATATTACTGTTGTAAAAAAAATGAAAAGTTATATGGGTAATTCTCTACAGACAGAGCACTCACTTTGAATGCATTAAAAGGTTCAGACCAAGCTGGCAACACTGCGAAAAGTAATATTGCGGCTATGTAACAAACTTTTGTGTTTGTCACATAGAAAAATGATTTTGTAATTGCATAATATAGAAATAATAAATCTGTAAATATTTCTTTACATTAATAAGAATGACATGATTCACGAACGATAATTTACTGTGATTAAAAAAGGTTTAGCAAGAAAATGCCTAAAGTTGATCTGGAAATACACCAAATTTAAAATAAGAATGCTGTATAATTTGACCACTGAGAAAATACAGAAGTAAAATCGTTCAGTTTAAATTATTGAGAGGGTTGGCCAAAAATCGTGAAGGTAATATCTATAGGTAGAATTATGACGAATTAAGACGCACGCAAATATCGAACCATAACGAAGTAATAAATAAGACGAAACGAGTAATTAAAATGATATCATAATAGCGTTAATGAACGTTAGGTACATGGATGAGATGAAAATCGACAGTGATGAATAAATAATGATGATGTGCACTTTCAACTCAAAGGTGGTATCAAGCCACTAGCCATTTATCTCATATGATACTGATGATCTTGCAATCTAAAAAATAATAAAAAAAGAACGACGCCAAGCTGTAATGAAGATTTGAAACATAATTTTTATCACTACAACAAGAATTCTTTACCAATCACACACATACCTCCTCGATCCTCTCAAAGTGCGAGTTCAACCAAAGAGATAAATCTTCAACCAAAAAGATAAATTTTTAACAAAGTAGTTCAACTTTCAACCAAGTTGTTGAATTTTTTACCGAAAAAGATGAGTTTTTAATCAAATAGTTGCATTTTCAACAAAATAATTAAATTTTCATCGCTTCTACAAGAAAGGGTTTCACAGCCTATTAAGAAGTTAATTTAAGTCTTAACAGAATCTCCAAACAAAATATTTTTTTATTTTTTGAACAAAATTTTGTGAAAAAAATGCTTTGAAAAAAAAATTATGTAAAAAAACGTATGAAAAGATTTTTTGGAAATAAAAAAAAAACATTTTGAAAATAAATTGTTTAAAAAATGTCATGAAAAAAAATTATGTTTTTTTTTTTAATTTTGTTAGGAAAATTTTTTTTGAATCACTCATTCAAATTATTTTTCTTAAAAAAGGCTTCATTAAGTCGTGCACTATTCTCCAATTAAGTTAGTAAAATTTCACCAGTTATTAGTAAAGTTTCACTAATTTAGATTTAGAGAGCACATAAAAAAAGATAAAGTTGACAATAATAACAACAACAACAACATAATAATAACAATAATTTTCTTGGTATAAAATTATGAGATTAACAAACTTTATTTCTTAAATGTTTGACAGTACTTTATTTGAAACAAAAAAAAATATATATTTTTAATGACACGAATAATATAATACCAAAAATACTTTAAAGAAAGAAAAAATCGTATTTATTCAAAAACAAACAAATTTTTTTCGAAGGTACAGTGAAACCCGGATTTAGCTCCCCTGGATTGTGCCCTTCCGAGAATTTACGGGGCACCGTGGGGTTACGTGAGAGGCGTTTGCGGGGGGATTTGCGGTGTGCACTCAGGCGTGACAAAACAGAGAGAGAAACAGGAGAGAGATACGTACAGGTTTTGTTGATAAATGCGCGACAGCAGGTAAATTTTAAATTCAAGGCTGCACAGGTCAGAGCGAATCAGAAATAGATAAAATTGATACAAGTGGGTAAAACAAACAGAAATCTCACTATATAGAATGCATAGTTTTTGCTTTGATCATCAAAAGAAAGATTAACAATTTTTAGATTATTTTTCTGGAAAAACGACAGAAGATACAATGAAGTTATATTTGACAAATTTGTTTTTTCAAATTATATCTACAAATTTGCTAGAAACCAGCTTAGGTTATGATGTGTATTTTTTGTTTAAATTGTGAAAATAACCTGAAAAATAATAATCTAATTAAATTTGTGGGAAAACGACAAAAACGATACAATACAATATTTAATAACGAAATTGTTTTTTTTTATAGGATGCGTTCTTTTTTAAATATTAAAAACAAGGCAAAGAGAATGTGTATGTTTCAATATCAATGCATATTATGAATTGTAATAATATACATGTACTGAAATGATACATTTTTCAGGGTACTTTAGGATAAAAATTATCACAAAATAAAGAAAAAATATTAAAGTCATCATGAAAAACAAAATTTGCACTTTATCTTGCAGTATCTGAATAAGCAGTCCCAGCCCGAGGTAGAAAAATAAATATAAAATACATTTTATATGTAGGAATGTGCGCATTTCAAAAAAAATCGAGCGCGAAGCACGAGATACGTGATGATCCTCTTTTCTCTGAAAATTTATCTTTCTGATTTTAAAATTCAACTAATTAGTTAAAAGTTCAACTACTTTGTTGATAATTCGATTTTTTTATTTGCTAAAAGTTAATCTTTTTGGATGAAAATGAGGCATCTAGGATTAAAATTAATCTTTGGTGGTTGCAAATGTATCTTTTTCATATGAATGTAAATCAAAAATGTAAGTATTCAATTTTTGACTAAAAATGTATCCTTTTTATATAAAAATTCATGTATTTTTTTTTAAAATCCTTCTTTTTTCGTAGAAAATTAATCTTCTTGATTGGAGATCGATCAGTTTGGTTAAAAATTCAACTATTTGATTAAAAATTTATATATTTTGTTAAAAATCCTATTTTGTTAAAAAAAAAGTAATATCTTTTGATCGTAAATTTAGCTCTTTCGAAGAAAATCTGTCCTTTTTGATTGAAAATTCATCTTTCATGGTAGAAAAGTAATCTTTTTTGGTTTGAAAAGAAAATAAATAAATTTTGAAAAGGGAAGTTTGGCGGCCACCCTGTTTTCTGAAAAATAGTCTTAAAATGATAAAGGTCTTCCAGATTTGCTAACCCACAAAGAGCTATTTAACTTTTGAATTTTTCTATTTCCAGTAAATAAAAATGTTAACTTGAAACATTCGAGGGGAGACTGGATTGCAAAAGTCTTATTTTTTCGTTTTATTTGCAGTTCTGCGAGCAACCGCATTATCCACGCCAAGGATCATGCGTCCATCCAACTGACCTTGGCTGATGTTGATCCCGAAACAGGCAGGATGACCGACACCTTCAAAATGTACGCCATCTGCGGTGCAATCCGACGAATGGTATGTACTCTGATTTCTCATTATTTTTTTCATTTTTAGCCTTTAGAAGAGAAAAATCTAGAGGATCGAAGCCATTTTACAATTTTACCATTTTTAACCAGAAAGACGAATTTCCAACAAAATACATAAATGTTTAAACAAATAGTTGATTTTTCTACCAAAAAACGAATTTTCATCAAAATACATAAATTTTTAAACAAATATTTGAATTTTCTACCAGAAAGACGAATTGTTTATCAAATAGTTGAATTCGTGGTAACTTGCCTGTCGATGATGGAAATGCACGTCGAAATATCATTGCGTATTTTCAGACTTTTACGTTGCTGACGAAAAGTGAAAAATTTCAGAAAAAACAGCAACTATCTAGCATTACTCAAAAATAAGATAGTTATAAACAATAAGAATATATTAAAACTATTAGATTTGTTAAATTGCATCAATTGAACCTCGCGCTACGTGAAAAATTGGTATAAAGCAGAAAATATATCACTACCATAGGAGAAGTTTTCCTATAAACATTGATAGTTTTTTTAAATGATTATTTTCGTTAAATTACATTTTATATTATTTTAATTCGTTTGTGGTAGATTTAATTGTCGTAAAATGTATTTTCTATATTAGATAAAACATCATATAAAAATTAGGGAAAATTTTAAATATACAATAATAATATAATTATATATAGAAAGTATATCAAAAGTTGTTTGCAGTATTTAGAACAATCAATTTTTTGCCTACTTCTACAAATGAAATAAATAAACAAAATTACTTTTTTTTAGAAATATGTTCAAGGTTTTGAACATCATTTTAAATGTGCACCTGCAACAAATATATTGTACAATTTAAAAGTTTTTGGTTCACTCAAAAATAAGATCACAGATGCAAAGTGAAATCATGTAGAAAACTTGGAACATTATTTAAACGCATTAGAGCAGAACTACACGTTTGAAATGACATAGGAACAAAACTAAAAATTGAAACAATTTTTTTTTAATCTCAATCGGAGAAAATAAGGTTTATTTACTATTCCTGAAGCGCAATCCGGATCATTTATCTGCCTACGCAACAATTGGATTTTTAATTCCTGTTCGATCAACGTGCTTTTAGTTCCTGCTTCTTCACTTCAGACTTTGTCGAGACGTTCCTGTTCTGCAGGAAATGAGGATAGAAAACGAGGGGAAATAAGGGAATGAAAAAGTAGCAGATGTAAATGGATATTAGGGATGAGGAAGTAAGTGGAAGTTGGAGTAATGATTGGAAGTGAATAAGGGTAGTAAATAAAGAAAAGACAGGACTGATATGGCAGTGCGGGTAAGTAATTTAGAAAGAGTAAAGTCTGGGGAATGGGAGTACGGGAAGGAGAGTGTTATCTGGGGAATTCAAGAAAGGGAGAATTAGGAGAGGAAGAAGTTATGAAAGGGATGGAAAAATAATGGTGAAGTGAAGGGAGAGGAAGTAGGGATATTGCGGCACCAAGGGATGGGTAGAGGAAGTAAGACGATATTAGGGCGGGTAAGTGAGGAGAAGTAGGAGCAATGAGGGTAGGTAATGTAGTGTAAGGGAAAATGAGCAACTTGTGTGCATGGTTGTGCATGGTTCGGAATGAGGGTAGTAAACAAAGTGAAGGTAGGGCTGATGGAGTAGTTCGAGTCAGTAAGAGAGGGAGAGTACACTCTGGGCAATGGAAGTAGGGGAGGGAGAGTGTTAGCAGGGGAATTCAAAGAAGGAAGAAGCAGGAGAGAAAGAAATTCTGGAAAGGATGAAAAATAATGTTGAAGTGAAGGGGGAGGAATGAGGGATAATGCAGCGAAAAGAAAAAAGTATAGGAAGTAAGACTATAGTAGGACGTAGAAGTGAGGGAAAGTAAGAGCAATGCGGGTAGATAAAGTAGGGTAAGTAAGGGAAAATGAGGGCTGAGGTAAGGTAGGTAAAGTAGGGTAAATAAGGGGAAACGAGGTGTGGTTTTGTATGATAGTGAGGGGAAATGAAGTGTAGAGGAGGTAGAGGAAATTATTGGAGTGGATGTAAGGAAAGTTAGACGAAGTGAGGTTAGGAAACAAGGTTCTTTCGATTTTTGTTTTGTTTTTGCGTGTTCCATTTTTATCCCACGAGAAGCTAGGGAAATAAAATGTCTGCCCCCGCAGAGCCCCGCATGCAGGGGTAAGACTAATTACTCGTGGAGGTTGCTTGGCGTCCCCGAAAGGCCGTTTGGACACCTTAATTACCCCTACGCGCCGAAGTGCCACGAGCACTAAAACTCTTCACACATGGCTTAGAGGTGTGGTCACATTGAGTGAGACACTCAATTTTATAATATAAGCTTGCAGACCACTATAACAGACGGAGGGCTGTTTCTTGATCGCTATGCGGGCCGTAGAAAAAGAAGTTTCAATATTAATTTATTATCTATATATTTGTTACTGATTAAAGGTTTACGAAGAATTCGAAAAAATACCGTAATAAAGCAGAATGTGACTATACTTTGCATTATTTATTTTTTCAAATATCTTAAGTTTCTTAATTACTTTCCAATCATATGTTGTGTCACTTGAAAGGTATCAAAATGTAAAATAAAAGCTTTATCATAATTGACAGTAGATGAATGAAATTTCGTATAACATTTTGCTCAATTTTGATTCTAGATTCGACTAAATCCTGGCTAGAACCATACGTATTTTACAGCGTCGCGTCTAAGTCCTAGATAGGCATGGATAAAGCAAAATTATTCAGTGAATAGATCCCGACAAAGACCGGATAAGACCCGGATAAATCTTTTAAAACATCCCGTATAAGTCCCAGATAGGCCTGGATGAGGCAAAATTTTGTACCTAATTGATCCCGGCTAGGACTGGATAAGACCCCGATGAATCTTTTCAAGCATCCCGCATAAGTCCCAGATAGGCCCGGATTGAGCGAAATTTTGTATCTTATAGATGCCGGCTAGGACCGGATAGGACCCGGATAAGTTCTGGCCCGCATTTTCACCTCATATCTAGAGTCGGAAGAGTCTATGCCGGAACGGTTAGTGGAACGGCGCACAATACTTCTGCCAAAGATGAGTAACTTAGCTGACCTGAAGAATTACAGGTCAATCACTTGTCTGAACACACTGTATAAGGTATCCACAGCTGTCCTAAATGATAGAATTGTTCGGATAGTATCCTACCAGCGCAACCTATCGACGGCCTGGATTTATTATTGGAAAGCTTTCTATCCAACCTCCCATAGACTTATCATCTGTCTATTGGAAAGCTTAGAGCTTCATCCATACTTCGCGAGGTGCATAGAGAGATTGTTGCCTCTTTGGAAAACCAGACTTAGTATCTATCTCATCTGAAAAACATCGTTTCACAACTAACAACGCCCCCCATCAAAGACGTGTGCTTCGGGCCGACAACATGAGCCAGCTCCTTTTTTGCCTCACATTATTTCCACCATCTCTCGCACTTCGCCATACCGAAGGGTACTCTTGCGGCAAACCTGGAAATCGGAAGCATAAGGTCACTTATGTATTTTTCAGCATTAGCTTAAGATCTATGCTAAAAATAAGAAGCAATTATTAGCTCTAAGGATTGTCGAGGAATACTCTCAGGAGATTGGAATGGATCTGAAGTTAAGAAAATGCGCCAGGGTTTATTTAAAGCGAGAGAAACTTAATGGTATCCCCGAATACACTGAGCTCGTCGTTAGAAGCGCTATACGACACCTTGGCGCTGAAGAGACCAATACATTCCTGGGCGTGCCACAGATTCGCATTCAGGACGTGATATCTATAGAGGATACTCTCCGAAGCAGACACAAACGTCTCATCCAAAAGATTTGTTTTTTCGATTTCAGCCAGGAACAAAGTATCTGCAACGAACATGCTTTCCATCCATTAGATCGAAAGAAAAAATACGCCCCTAATGGATTTTGATGTACTTTTATCCTACAAAGTCCCAGTCGAATCGGCGATTCCCATCTCGCATTCATTACCGTCCATTCATTACCATAGCTTCCTGCGTGTTCAATAAAATGTATCAATATAATAAGTCAATCGACTCGTCTGTAATCAACATATCTTTTCTATTCTAATATAAACTCTAAATTATGAGAATGAGAAAATTTTTAACGAAAAAATAGATTTTAAATATAATATAAATGACAATAACTTCCTTACTTTTCAATAAAATTATTGATATTATAGGTCAATCGATTCGTCTTGTACCAATGAATCTTTTATGTTCTTGCATCAACTTCGAATTATGTTAATTGAAAAGTCTAACTATAAAAACCTGTTTTTTAATATATTATTAAGTGCTTAAAAAAATTCAGTAAATATTTTTCCAAATTCTTTAGTCAGTTTTAAGATATCAGTGTTGGAAATGAGCCCTCCAAATTTCATCAATTTATCTGCAACGGTTTTCAAGTTATCGTGTTCACAAAAAAGTGTAACATTCACACATCCACACACTCGCCGTTCCACACACACCCGGACAATTACTTAGAACATTGTATTAGACATTATTAAGTTAAGCAAGTTTTGATTGAATGAAATTTGAACTTTTGGAAAAGGCTATCATTACAAAGCTGCCCCTATGAAGAAGCAAAAAGAATTGAATTTTCATCTGAAAAATTGGAATTGTTATTAACCCATTAGGGACGAAAAACCTTGATTTTTTTAATCATTTTAAAGCCTTATTATTATAATTAGGAACTGGGAATTTTTTAACAAAAACCCTGTTTTCTACTATTTTTGAGTATGCTCTTTTAGAATCTGAGCGTACAAGTAAAATATCACAGTTTTAATAAAATGCAAAAATTTGTTTGCAAGCAATGCTGTTCTTTTATATTTGGGAGTGATTTACCTCCTTCTAGGGAAGCTTGGACAGGGTTAACAAATATTATTCTGATTTTTCAAGCAATAAGGAATTTATTATGTAAGAGGGTGTGATTAAAATTTACTTCTAAAAGTGATTATAAAATTAAAAATTATGTAGGGATATTTTGCAGCATAAGGCTGTTTTACCTTAAAAATATATTGCCCGAAAAAAGATAAATTTTTCTTATGAAATAAAAAGTGAGTGTCTCAAATATACATATGTATATTTGTTTATAAAAAATGCAAATAGAGTTGAGTCACCCTTAGGAAGCAACCTTCTTCTAAAATGTCAATTCTATAATATGTGCTTCACGGCCAGAAAAGTTTTCCATGTGATAACATTTCAAAGGATTCAAGATTTCTACCAGAAAACTCTATTTATTCATGTTGCATGTAGAATATTCGGTGGTGGGTGTCACCCATTCAAACAGAATTTCACTTAGTTTCCCATTTAACTTTTACACTCGCTTTGCTTCTAGCATATCTAGTTTTTATTGCTTGTAGGAGCCATCTGTTGACTCCGTCCTCTTACAGGTCTTCCTAGAGTTCACTTCTATCCACCTTGTCAAACGCATTTTCTAGGTCAACAAATGCTCCAAAAACTTCGTTTCTTGCTGTCAACCTTTTTTCTGTAAGCTGTGTTAAGCTAAATATTTGACCCGTACATGACCTTCCTAGAATTAATTCACTTTGGACTCCCCATACCTTTTCTTCTATTATTTCACATACCCTACCGAAAAATATTTTAAAATATATTTTGCTTACGGTACCTGATAAGCTGATACCTCTGTAATTATTGCAGTTGCTCTTATCTCCCTTTCCTTCCGTGAGAATATTCTGCCTCGCTTCTTAAAAATGCCCTTACAATAGCAATTGCCAAACTTTTGGCCAGAATCGTTCCCCCAGAACAGGATTCAATCCGTCCAAACGCGGAAAGACAACCGTGATTGATGTACGCTGGATGCCGGTGATGTAGAAACGAAATGAATGCTGAAGTTCGTTGACGAAAACTACCGAAGAAAGGGAACAAAGTGAAAAATTAAAGTAAAGAGCAGACGGCTTAGATTTGCAAGGTATTTGTTTCCTTTGCAAGTGAGAAAGGCAGAACTACGCAACTGCACTCCCAAATATCGTATATCGATGGTACTGCAAATCCAGCTCTCGTCTCTCGGTAGCCGGGCGCAGAGCTCTGTGTGGCGATGAAAGCGGCAGCGGGCCTGCTGATTGACCGGAAAATCGACAAGGAAGTCGCAACCTAGCAGTGGGGGACTGCTAGCCAGACCCTACTACCTCAGCCTCCATGCGTCGGCACAAAAATCGCTTAATTCTAAAAACTGTAACTAACGATCAAAACTATAAATAATCATCTTAAAATTATGAAATTAAATGAGTTACTTAAATCTACACTAGCTTCATTTCCCATCAAGAACCATGGAGCTAGGTCGAATAGAACGGTCGCTTGTGTTTATTTATTTATTATCTATTGTTTTAATTTAAAACATGTAAAAATTTTATATATAATACAAATCACCGAACGACACTTCTACTTTAAGCATTAATACTTAAATAAATCCTCCGTATTTTAAGATTATGAAAGGAAGACTCGGATTATTTTATAACAGCTAAAAGTGAAAAAAAAATCTTATTACCGCTAATTACACTGGTATACAAAAAAAAAAGGTGAGGACTATTTGACAAGACCACTTTATCCTTATGTATTTTGACGCGCTGAAAAATAGCAAATTCCTGAAATTAGGAAAATTCCGAATTTGCAAATTCCGTAATTTATTAAGTTTACAAAAATAACAAATTCCTGAAATTAAGAAAATTCCGAATTTGCAAATTCTACAATTAATGAAAATTCCAAAAATAGCATGTTCCTGAAATTAGGAAAATTCCGAATTTGCAAATTCCGTAATTTATCAAGTTTCCAAAAATAGCAAATGCCTGAAATTAGGAAAATCCCATAACTTATCAAGTTTCCTAAAATAGTGAATTCTTGAAATTAGGATAATTTCGAATTTGCAAACTCTATAATTTATCAAGTTTCCAGAAATAGCAGATTCTCGAAGTTAGGAAAATTTCGAATTTGCAAATTCCGTAAATGATCAAGTTTACAAAAATAGCAAATTCCTGAAATTACGAAATTCCGAATTTGCGAATTCCCTAATTGATCAAGTTTCCAAAAATAGTAAATTCCTGAAATTAGGAAATTCCGAATTTGCAAATTCCCTAATTAATCAAGTTTACAAAAATAGCAAATTCCTGAAATTAGAAAATTTCGAATTTGAAAATTCCCTAATTAATCAAGTTTCCAAAAATAGCAAATTCCTGAAATTAGGAATATTCCATAATTTATCAAGTTTCCTAAAATAGTGAATTCTTCAAATTAGGATAATTCCGAATTTGCAAACTATTTAATTCATCAAGTTTCCAGAAATAGCAGATTCTCGAAGTTAGTAAAATTCTAAATTTGCAAATTCCATAATTTATCAAGTTTTCAAAAATAGAAAATTCGGAAAATTCCAAATTAGCAAATTCCGTAATTGATCAAGTTTCGAAAAATAGCAAATTCCTGAAATTAGGAAAATTCCGAATTTGCAAATTCCGTAATTTATTAAGTTTACAAAAATAACATCAGTTTGGACTACGTTAGCTACTGCTAGCCTTAAATCTATGCATCATTAGATTTAAAGATGTGAGCCACTGCTTGTTTTTCATTTATTCATCATTAGTAATTCAGTTTAATCTGGAGTATTTCAGTTCTAATCCACAGTAATCAAATTTTAATCCAGAGTAATCCACTTGTAATTCAGACTAACTCTAGTAATGCAGAGTAATCCCGGTGCTATGATGTAATCCACTATTCAAAATGTGAGCTACTGCTTGTGGTTTATTTATTCATCATCAGCCTTGCAAATGTTAACTGTTAACGTTGAATTTCTTCATCACCAGTTTTGACAATGTTTAACTCTGCTAGCGTTACATTAATTCATTGTCAGTTTTGAAAATGTTAAACACTGCTAGCATTGCATTTATTCATAATCAGTTTTGAAAATGTTAGCACTTCTAGCCTTGTATTTATTCATCACCAGTTTGGATAATGTGAGCCACTGCTTGCGTTGCATTTATTTATCATCAGTTTGGAAAATGCTATCCACTGTTAGCGTTGAATTTATTTATCATCATTTTTGAAAAGGTTACCAACTACTAGCATTGCGTTTATTCATCATCAGTTTGGACAATGTAAGCTACTGCTAGCGTTGAATTTCTTTATCACTAGTTTTGACAATGTTGAACACTGCTAGCGTTGCATTTATTCGTCATCGGGCTTAAGAATGTTAGCCACGGCAATCATTGCATTTATTGATCATCAGTTTTGAAAATGTGAGCCACTGTTAGTGTTGCATACATTCATAATCAAGTTCGAAGATGTTGACTACTGCTAGCCTTGCATTTATTCATCATCAGTTTTGAAAATGTTACCACTGGCAGCGTTGCATTTATTTATCATCTGCTTGGGTAATATAAGCCACTACTTGCATATGTTCTATTTTTTCAAACCAAACATTGATGTATCATATATAGAAAAGAATTACATTCATATATTGTGACAATAACTTATAAAATAATTATTACAAAAATTTAATTGTACAGACGATTCCCTTCTTATATTATCCAGTATAATTCTGAAGTAGCGAAAACATAGATACTTATATAGTTTACTATTAATTTATTTCAATAGTTGTTAGTAATTTCGTCTCAATTAATAAAATTACTAATTTGATTACACACTCGTAACTAATAATTATTATGAAGCAGACTATATATTTTTATCACTCACTACTCAGAGAATATTTAGAAAAATATTATACATGTATGAACTTATTTAAATCTTGTCTGAACTACTTTTTACTTTCTCCCACCTCATGTACTTTGTTTTTTTTTTCTTGATCTACTGGGGTTAATAATAAAAATCCACACTTATTTCGCAATGTTTCGTCAGCTTGTTTTGCTGACCTCTTCATGCTAAAATTTTATTAAATACTATCAAGATATAAACAATAGAAGAACAATTTTTGAAATTCATTAAACAACATTTTTTTTACAACAAATTACCTTATAAGTTTAAATTAAAAAATCACGTTCGTTATTAAAAATATAAAGTTGGAAAAGAATTCAATTAGTCTGAGATTAAAATTGACGTTTACACGTCGTCTGTGAGGTGAGGACCGCAACTGGCTATCATTAGACCACAGAGGGGTATTTATATTAGGAAGCTTGTACTTTCAGGTATTCATTTCTTCTTAATTTCTTATTAATTTCTTATGACGTACAAAAATAAATAACGAAAGACGGAATTATGTTTCTAAATTGAGAATTACTGGATTGTACATGTGATTCAAATTATAAATATCCTCTTTCTTGTTAATATCACGATTATTACTCTCTGAGATACGTATTATATTAGAATCAAAAACAGCTCATTACAGTTTCTAATCACGTAGGACTGTACAGAAATTCCTTAAGAATGCACAGTGCAGGTACTAAATCAGAATTTCTTTTTACGAGGGCGATCTACTGTATATAATTATTATTCATTAAAAAATAACACCTGTTATTGAAAGTAATAGTAGTAAAAAAGTAGATTTCTCATTTTATCGATAATCGATAATTATTTCGATCTATGTATTTTTATTATTTTTTTCAGTGTGAGTTGTTGCGGAATATATTATATCTTTGTTTGTTATAACTGACTTTCTCATTATATGGCGTAAAATAAAATGTATTTTAGCAACTTTTCCATATTTCTAATCCAGTCACAGATATTCTTCTTTATCATGATATGCGCCTCATATTTTGGCCAATATTATTTTATGTACTATATTCTACTGGAGTACAGTAATCGTAGTATACTCAAGTATACTAAATATCTTTTGTGAAGTTCTTTTTTTACTAAATTTATCAAGTGTACAGTAAGTTTCTTTCACGTATGTGAATTTCATAGTTTCTGTATACTAAAAATAATATACGTGTTTACTATATTCAGCTCCGCAAGCGCGTTTTGATTTATGCGAGTTGGACAACGTGACTGATGGCATTTGTTTCAGTTCTTTGCAATGCTAAAAGGTTCGGCTTCTTTCTGCGAGGATATGCGAAGTCATCTCTTTAAAACGTATGTTTCATTTATTAACGTGAATGTAGCTTAACCATAGGATTGTTTGAAAATTAAAACTTTGTTCTTGAATTTCATTTTTCATCTGATCATGTTTACAGTTGATAAAGACGGAACCCACGCGAAACGGAACGCGTATACTGAATTTAGTATATGCGTATACTAAATTTCGTATACATGTGGTGCCGCGTGCGCCGAGCGCTCCTCAGTGGTACGAGTTACTCTGGTCAGACGTTGCGTGAGTGACCCAGTTGTCAAACAAGTACCGTCGGGTGGCTCTTCCATTCATTGTAACTAAAGGTCGTCGGTATTATAAAACTAAAACTTACAGAATAATTCATGATCTGCTATATTAATTTTCTCCTTGGATACACGAGGCAAAAAGAAAAAAAAAATATCCTTGGTCAACCATAGTATTCTAAAAAGCATAAACGGTGGAGACATAATAATGCTTTAGCATTTGAAGCTGCTTTTAATTTAAATTCTTCTCGTTTTGTATTGAGAATCCATAATACAACCGCTATATGTTATAATAAAATTAATCTTTTGAAGTCGAAAATTATTTTTGAATTTCGTCAAAACTTTCAAATATCTCCTAAGCTCACTCGAAGTTTTTCTAAAGGTCAGTAAACATAAGTAATTGAAACCAAAAAACGAAATTTTGGGTTTCATCATAATATTTATTATAATTGTAATTTAAAGAAGTACATTATACATTGCTGGAAAAGAAATCGATCATTATAAATCAATATTTCTTTGGTTAGTAAATGTCTGATTGAAATTTTTGTATTTCAGCTATGCAAATTATATAAACAATGGTGGTATTTCTGCATTCCATTGGACTATTTGTTGCATTTGAGGCTACATTTTGTTTTACGTACGACATTATTTTGAAAATACGTGCCATTTTTATTTGAATCAAGCACTCGGTTGAATAAATCAATTGAAACTAATTAATCAAATCCTTTATAAGTTGAACGTATTTCATGAAATTAATTCATTTTTTTTCATGAAGATCCGCGTCACTATGAAGATGCCTTGGGCGCGAGGAATATATATTCATAGGTGTAGAATATACTTCACCAAATATTTATGTTTATGTTTATTATTCTAGGTGTGAAAAAAAACTGTGGTTACCCACTACTTTTAATAGTTATCATAACTTTTAAATCGCTCAAAAATTCAAAATTTGCAAAAGCACGTATTAGTGATAGAAGCGGACTCAAGACGTCTTAGACTAATATATGAATTACTAATTTTTTATGTAACATAATCATTGTATACATGATAATATGAATATTACATGTAGAAGATACATTCAAAACTTGTTTAAAGTAATGAAATTGGTGTTCTCATATATTTTTGTTTCATTTCCTGAATAGAAATCCACTAGTAGTATAACTTTCTCGGCTTTCAGCATGAAACTAATTTTTTTGTGAAAATTGTGATGTAATCAAATGTTTATTTTAAAATACGTGCCAGAAGAGTTATTACCAGAAAAAAAGTTTTTACGGAAACAGATGGAAAAGTCTGTGGCAGAAACGAAGGATTTAGAACACATTTTGAAATATATAAAGCGTGAAGATATTAGATTCTAATGGGTGAAGTATTTCTTCGAACTTCTGATACCATAAATTGTTTTTATAAAAGTTCTAAATATATCGATATTAATAAAATCTTGCCACACAACATACGGGGCATAATGTCCGAAAAATGTTGTGAAAATGGTTACAGTGATCGATAATATAGAAAAACTTTAATAATAATACGGTGGGTTCCAAGTTCACGTTTTATTCCTTTGAAAGATACTACCATGTGCAATTCGTGGTTGGAACCTACAGATATAGAAATTGTTGTTATACTTATTATGAATGTATTTCCATTTACTCAACGGCGCAATTTTATATTTCATTAGTTTGAAAGAGTGCAGTATGTAAACTTTGAGGTTATAACCTAAAAATATTAAATTGTTGTAAAGTGATTTCCATTTTCATTATCGTATCTTTTTGTATATATTCCACGAAGACGTGTATGATTTCTTTCCAATATTGCAAAAACTTCACTATTAGAAGTTGATAACACCAATCTTTCTTCGGTTGGCATGGGCTCAGGACGCTGATATTTACCTTTCAAGTAAACCTGTTTATTGTGAAGAAAAGTGCATTTTTGTATTTCGTATTGCCGGTTCGGATTTGTGTTAGGAATTAGCCGAAAAAATTGAAGTTGTTCAATTTTGTATCCAAAAACGAATAAAGAAGAAGACCTGGCAGGAGGAGACCTAGACCTGCCAGGAAGAGACGACTCGGCAGGAGAAGGCCTGGATCTGGCATAAGGGGACCTTGACCTGACACGAAGAGAATACTCGACAAGAGAAGGCCTGACAGGAGAACTCAGATAATGAAGTCTGGCAGGAGGATGAGACAATTCAGGAGTTTGAGACAATTCAGGAGTTTGAGATTCAGCATGAATTCTTTGGAATTCCTCACAATCTTGCGTTTTCTCATTTTTCTACTTAATACAAACTGAACTGATATAACACAATAAAAAACTTGAATATTTTTGTTTGAAAATTTAACGTTTTTATTTTTTTCATTTTGCCTTCTTGGGATTAAAATTTAACTATTTTGGTAGCAATTTTCACTATTTGGTCAAAAGTTAAATTTTGGTTGAAAGTTGAATAATTTGGTTGACCAACTTCTTTCATTCTTGACGAAAAATCTTTCTTGTTTGAAAGTTAAACTCTTTATTTGAAAATTCATCTTCTTGCTTCCGCCTAGAGAAAGCTTTTCAATGGTAACATTTTCCAAAAAATTTTAATTTATTTCGTTGAACATGCCTCAGTTCAAAAATGTCTAATACAATGTTCTAAGCAATTTTCCGGATATCTGCGTGGAAGTTTCCGGTCAGGTGCTTTTCCCATTGAGCTACTAGAGAGATCGAAAAAAGAAACTTTATTTAAAAAAATATACGCATTATTATTCTAGATCGTACAAATCAAATTTTTAAAGGAATCTGTATTATTATTAGAGAATAACAGAACAATTTTAACGTATTTTTAAGACTAGATGGAATTATGAATTAAAAATCATTTTTAATTATTTTTTTTCTGAAAAAAAGATCTTCTCTCCCTCCGTTGGGATTCGAACCACAGAATTTCTAATTTCCGGTCTGGTGCTTTTCCCATTAAGCTACAAGAGAGATCGAAAAAAGAAACTTTATTTCATAACATATACGCATTATTATGCTAGATGGTACAAATCAAATCTTTAAAGGAATCTGTATTATCATTAGAGAATAACAGAAAATTTGTAACGTCTTTATCAGATTAGATAGAGTTATGAATTAAAAATCATTTTTAATTAATTTTTTTCTGAAAAAAGATCTTCTCCTTTCACTCGACTGGGATTCGAACCACAGAATTTCTGATTTCCAGTCAGGTGCTTTACCCATTAAGCTACTAGAGAGATCGAGAGAAGAAATTTTATTTCAGAAAATATACGCATTATTATGCTAGATGGTACGAATCAAATTTTTAAAGGAATCTGTATTATCATTAGAGAATAACAGAAAATTTGTGCGTCTTTTTCAGACTAGATGGAGTTATGAATTAAAAATCAGTTTTAATTAATTTTTTTCTGAAAGAAATATCTTCAACTTTCACTCCGCTGGGATTAGAACTACCGAATTTCTGATTGCCGGTCAGGTGCTTTCCCCATTAAGCTACTTGAGAGATCGGGAGAAGAAACTTTATTTCAGAAAATATACGCATTATTATGCTAGATGGTACAAATCAAATTTTTAAAAAGCAAATTTGTGGATATAATTTAGGCGAAAAATGTTGTTAAATAAAAAGTTATTGCAGCTTTTGTCGTTTTTCCAAAAAGTCAATTTTTTATTTTTGATGTATTTTTAAAGCAAGAGTTTATAACAAATTTGTAGATCTTTTTTGGTTGAACAGTTTTTGTCTTTTTTTTGTCTCTTGTGTCATTTTTAAAAAATTTAATTTTTTTATTTTTATGCTTATTTTTCAGGATTGAAAAATATACTCGCCCTTTCTCAAAATTATAAATAACAAATTTGTACATGCACTTTGAGAGAACAAGTTTACATTTTCTTTTTTTTTCTTTCCTTGTGTCGTCTTCCAAAACATTAAATTTTTTTAATTTAAGTGTTATTTTTCACGAATAAAATAACAGCTACGCGTCCTATCAAAAAGTGAATAAAATTAAATTTGTAGACCTTTTTTGGTTGCACGATTTTTGTATCTCCTTTTTTTTTGTGTCTTGCATATTTTGACGACAAAATGGAATTTTTCATTTTTCATTATTTTTTTTGTGCGATCAAAATTTGAATTTTTGATTTTTCGAAAAAATTAAAAAAGTTGTTATGATAATCTTGAAGGGCTCTCAAAAAGAAACGTTTTTCTCTTCGTGTATCTCTTCTCTTCGTATCGTTTTTCCAAAATATCAATTTTTAATTTTTGATGTATTTTTATAGCAAGAGTTTATAACAAAATTTTTAGATCTTTTTGGTAGAACAACTTTTGTCTTATCATTTTTTTTCCGTCTCTTGTGTCATTTAAAAAAATGTAATTCTTTATTTTGATGTTTATTTTTCAAGATTGAAAAATAAACTCGCCCTTTCTGAAAACTAAAAATAACAAATTTTTACATCCTCTTTGAGTGAACAGGTTTGCCTATTATATATATTATATAATAGAAAGCTTTAATGTATGAACAATGTGAAAGTAAGAATGTTCCAATTTAAATAGTTTTTCTTTAAACTTAAAATAATATATTAAAACTTTGTATTGGATGTCTTAGAATTTGATTTTTTTATGATTTTAAATGTAAAAAATTAAAAATAAATAACCTTTATTCGTTCGCATCTAATACATTCCATTCTCAGTGAAATGAAAAAATATTTTTTAACTAGATATCTTTAAAATTTTAAACTTTAATTTCAAATCTACAAAACTGAAAAAAAACGTTTTAAATTTATAACGCTATATCATAATTAAAAATGTCGAAATGATATATTCAAAATTAATAATAATTAAATACTGATGTATATTTAAAACGCAACTATAAACTGTAATACTATAATTTTTAACGATTGCTATCGTGCGAGATTCTATTTATATTTCATTAGTCAGTTTCAAGGTGAAAATAATTTACTAAGTTCGTTAAAACTGACGTCACCCTTTTCATAAGCTTGTACGTTTTAGAGAAAGCTGGTTTTTACTTGAATAATTTATGTAGTGCCTACTATAACGGCCCATTTAAAGTTTTGAAGAACTAATATAAATTCTAAAAAACATGTATATTTTAGGATATAAATTTATTATTATTTCTTTTTTAGCATCCCAAAAAGGAATTTAATTTTTATTTAATTTTTTTTAAAATTTTGTATCTTAAAAAAAAGCATAGGCTCTTCCCTTCAAACAATTTGATGTTATGAAGAATGATGGATAAAAATAAAGTTGTCATTTCTTCAAAGAAGGACACTTTTCTTATTTTTTGTTGGGATGATGAAAAAGGAATGATAATAATAATAATCTCTAAAAATCATCTCAGACATTTAGACTATGGAGTACGACCTCAATTATTAAACTGATAATAAATAAACATAAGAGAGAAACATATTTTAAACAATCCCTTTCTTTTCCGTGAATATATTTTGCTGCAGGGGGGGATTGATATCAAAATATGTGCAACTTCAAATTTTTATTTTACGTTCTGCAATAATAAATTGTTTAAATAAGCATTTTAGTTGAGTTGCATTATTTATTACTTTACTAATGAGTAAAAAATGGGTGAAAAGTTGAAAATTTCAGAAGAAACCGCAACTATCTAGCTTTATTCGAATTAAAAATTATCAAAAATAATAATAAATTGTTTAATTGAATGATAATTTCTTCAACTTCAAGTAATTATTCAACTGAATCTAATTAAAAACTGGACAAAAAGTGAAAATTTTGTGAAAAAACTGCAATTTTCTATTATTATTTTGAGTATTATTCTGAGTGAAAATTTTTTGAATAATGTCCGACTATCTCTAATCTGAGAGAAAATTGCTAAAACAATAATAAATTGTTTAAAATTTTTATTCAAGCATCTTGTTATCGTTATGAAGTAGTATATTATTTATTACAAAGAATTTGATTAAAAAACGCAAAAAAAATCATCATAAGGGCCAAAAACTCGCGAAACCTATTTTTTCACTCATGGTTTTTTTATGACCCTGTTAAACAGACTTATGGGGGTGATATTCAAAAATTAATATTTTATTCGTATTGTATGGCTATTTGTGAAAAGGAATTTTGAGTTTCAACTCGAGTCAGCTAATATTGACGATTCTGAATAGAATTTACAAACATATTTTGTATAGGAAATACGTGTTTAAACTTCATGCGGCACCTCAAAATATCATTTTTTTAACAACAAAAAAAGATTTGTTTGGTTTTCTTATGAATTCAAACTTTCCGGGCGATATGCGTAAAAACTTGATAAAAAAACATTTCTTTAGTTTGAAATTGATCTATTTGTTTGAAAATTAATTTGTTTTAATTTTGCTTAAAACTGTATTTTTAAGTAGAGAATCAAGTATTTGGTTGAAAATTCGCATTTTTTTGATGAAAATTTATCTTCTTTGTTAAAATTAATGTTTTTGGTTTAAAATTCATCAATTTTATTGAAAATTCATATCTTTTGGTAAAAATTGATTTATCATTTTTGTTTGAAATTTATCTCTGGTTGAAAATTGATGAATTTGTTTGAAAATTAATTTTGATTAAAATTGTATTTTTGAGTAGAGAATGAAGTATTTGGTTGGAAATTCATGTATTTTGTTGAAAATACGTATCTTTTTGTCGAAAATTTATCTTCTTTGTTAAAAATTAATTTTTTTAGTTGAAAATTCATATTTTTTAGTAGAAATTCAATCTTTTTTGGTAGAAAATACAACTGTTTGATAAAAAACTAATAATCTGTTCTAGTTGAGGATTTAACTATTTTGTTAAAAATTAATTTTTTTGGTTGAAGATTCGTCATTTTTGTTGGAAATTTATCTCTTTGGTTTAAAATTGATCTATTTGTTTGAAAATTATTTTTTTTCAATTGTGCTTAAAATTGTATTTTCAGTAGAGAATCAAGTATTTGGTTGACAATTCGTATTTTTTGTGGATAATTTATCTTCTTTGTTAAAAATTAATGTTTTTACTTGAAAATTCAGCAATTTTATTGAAAATTCATATGTTTAGGTAGAAATTGATTCTTTTTTGGTTTTAACTGCTTTGTTAAAAATTAATTTTTTTGGCTGAAGATTCATCATTTTTGTTTGGAATTTATCTCTTTAGTTTGAAATTGATCTATTTGTTTGAAAATTAATTTGTTTTAATTTTGCTTAAAACTGTATTTTTAAGTAGAAGAAATACAGTGCATGTCCAAAATTTGTTATGGACTCTTATTCTGCACACATTTAAAAGTCACTCGAAAATAATCTTTAGAAAAATACTGAAACAATGGTGGCATATATTTGAAGCCAGAACACCCAACTGAAGCTCAGCTAGCAGCCACACCGTGGGCCAGAATCCAATATTTTTTTTTTGAAACGTATTGTAATGAGGGGTGTTTTGGTGTCGCCGACTTTAAACTTAACATGAAAAGTTAAACAATCAGAATGACGGATCCAATATAGCGAATATTTGTTTTGAAAAATGTTACAACTGAGTACTACAAAGATATTAGATCAGAATACTAAAATCATAAAAATGTAGTTTCCGCAGGGTCGACCGTCTTTCCACAAAGCCCAAAAGACGTAAGGAACGGATTCATGAAGTTATATGAAATAACAGAGGGCAAGATGAACATTGCATGACATTTCTTCATGAGTCTATTTCGGTTGACTTTTTACGCACTATAAATTTCGATACAAAATTCGTTTTGAATATTTTTGTTTGATTGAGAAATGAATGTATTGTCTATTTCAAGTTATTGCAATGTAGATATGAGCGAAAATCTCATACTTTCAACCATGTCAATGGACAATACGATTTTAAAATAACATGATACTCTAAAAATACATAATGCAGAGTGTCTAGATTCTCGAAATAAATTTACTTTATCTAAATTGTGCATCTTGGTTAATGATAACTAACTTTGGGATTATATTTGATCTATCTTTGGTTTGGACCAACAGCAAATTTTTGGCATTCGTTAAAAATTTATTGAATAAGAATCCCCATATTATATTTTGCAGATAGAGATACACCACGACTAGGCACTTTCCAACATATGGAGACGATGTATACGCCACGATGTAAGTATATAATACAATTTTCCGGCAAACCACATTTATTTAAAAATGCATGATGACTGTATTTGCGATGGACACATCTCGGGAAGCCCTCTAAATGAAATACCCTCCTGGTTGCACCATGACGGAATACATCCTGATGCGCCCTATTTCGTTTTTCTACGAATACCGAAGTGCCACTTTTTGGCAACTTTAACACAGCCGCATGCACTTTTCGAGCATGATCCTGCTCAACATACTCCAATGAATCATAATGGAAACGAACATTTCCCATGCGATTTCCCACCCGACAACCACATATACGTAGCTGTACCAGAAGACAAGGTGTATAGTGCCACTTTACAGCACCATCCATACCGAAGAAATGTCGACAGCCAATCCTTCTTATTGCCTGGAGTACCCTTTGTGCGTCGTAGCATCTCCTAGGCATATATCGAGAGAAATATCCTACTTTACAGAAATTTTGATATCCATGATATATGACAAGGATATCTCAAGATATCCTGAGAATATCATATAAGTTCCTTCAAGTTATATGCAAAGGATGTCCTTTCATTTTAGATATATGTATTCTTATCGACAAATTAATTATTTATAATCCTATGAATGAATAAAATCATCATAAAACAATATGAAAGTATTTTTTTCTGAAGGGCCTCCCACGTTGTACTTGAATAAAATATGTATTTGCAAAAGGCGCTTATATTTTGTTAAACTTTATTATATAGCGACCTGGGTTGGAACAGAGTTGCGGAACAAATTGTGTTATTTGAAAAAAAAAAACACTTGAATTCTAGATCAATTTAGAAATCTGTGCCTCGTCTCCCGCAATACTTCCTTCCTCACCAAGTGAGTGACGCTAACCCCGAAAGTGACATGGCCTAATGGTATAATATATTATATTAACGTATGAACCTATATTTAAACTAGAAACTTATCAGGTAGGCTTATCGTGAAGAGGCGACTATCCGGATCTCTATACCACAAAGGAAGAAGGTCATGAGTTTCCACATTTTTAATCCGATAGCCACAAGGGATAGGATATTGCTTAACAGGAGGATTAGGATGTCATAGACATCCAAATCCGCCTTTTGAGAGATATCCTATTTCTCCTGGATATCAGACTGAAAATGTAAAAACTCTTGACCGTCTTCCAGTAGGGTATAGAGATCCAGATAGTCGAATTTCCACACTAAGCCCTTCTGCTAGGATTTGAGTTTCAATAAATAAATTCATTGTTGGAAAATTGAATCCTTGTAGTGTTTTGTCATACTTATATCAAACAGTATTACATGGCCGCAATCCGGTTCAAATTAAAACCAGGATGTTATAGACATCTTAGTCCGCGTATTAAGAAATATCCTATTTCTCCTGGTTAACAGATTAAAAATGTGAAAAATCGCGTTTTTCTTCGTGTATGATATAGAGATGCAGATAGTCGAATTTTCATGTTAATCCTACACAGTAGAACGCCGATTCTCAAAAATACGCCCAAATCAGCGTAGTTTTGATTTGCATCATTTTTGAGGCATGAAATCAAATATAGGCACAACGAAAATATTTATTGCTGAAAACAAGATGTGAAAAATTTGACCCTAATTGTTTTCTGTGTACCTACTACTTTTTTTCACGTTCAAACAGTAGCAAAATTTCCCATAGCCGACACTTGAACTTGATCCTGCAAGAAGAAATTAATCATACAAATGGATTAATTGAATACATATAATTTATTTTTTATAAATAGGGCTGTTTCTAATGTTATATTATGATAAAACCATATATTTACCAATAGAATCAGAGAAACCCGTTAACTTGAAATGCAGACTCGCCAAGATAATTTACAATTATCTAAAGAATTTACATTTGTTTAAAGAAGATTGTTCCCTTTGTAAGTCCGAAAAGGTTAGCATTTTCTAGAATTAATCATGTATTTAATGAATGTTAAGAGTAATATTCTTTGTGGAGGATAGTTTTGAAATTATTTATACAATTCTTAATTATTCACATGCGACTTTTCTCTTTACTATTCTCTATCATTTTACGACTTATAGGGGAAACTTTTTTTTACGAAACGAACATATTTTAAGTAACTAATAAATGTGTAAAACAAGCAATGCTATTCTTGAATTTCATCAAGTGTATCATTTTTCGCAGAAAATAACTTTTCACGATTTGAAATAAAAACACATTTTTTATCAAATAATGATTCTATAAACAATGAAAAATGTGTTTAAAAATATTTGGAAGCTTATGGATTTACCAAATACTAATAGCTAATGTTGAAATTTTCCTTTAAATACAGTCTTTAGCATGAGTTCTACATAAAACGCTATTTTGTATTTCTTGAGTGACATTCCGGAGCAGTACATTGACAATCAATGAAATATTTTATTGTCATAAACAAATACAAATCATAAAATTTCTAAGAGTTGAGGGTACTTTTTTTAAATGTCTTTCAATAGGTTAATTACATTGAACTATTTGAAAAATTGATCAATTGCAAGTAAAGAAGAAAAAGAGATCGAAGCCGGAACATGCGTAAAAGAGATTCTGTTAGTATCCTGCACACAGCTTCTTAATTTACCTACATTGCGAATTTGTTTATAAAAATCGCTTTCCTCATAAAATAGAAATTGACTGATCTGGAATATTACTGGCTGTTACGTAGTAACAATTATTTTAATTTCTAATATTCTTTTAGAAAACTTTAAGTTTGAGAAAAGGGCAAATAATTGAAATTGCATCTTTCTTGAATAAAAATGCATGGAAAATTCAACACGAGAACAATTTCGTTAAAAATTGATACTGTTTGATTAAAAAATGCAACTATATTTTGTTGAATATTCAACTTTTTTGTTGAAAAATCGTCTTCTTGGGATGAAAAGTCCAGTACCTTGATAGAAAATGTACTTCTTATTTAAAACTCATATTTTGTTGTTGAAAAGTCAAGCTGAAATTTCTTTTAAATAAATATTCAACTATTCGTTTGAAAGTTTGTCTGTTTAATTTTAAAATTTATTTATTTTGATAGCAATTTCATCTTTCTCGGATGAAATGGCAACTGTTTTATTGAAAATTTATCGAGTCTGTTAAAAATGGATACTTTTGTTTGAAAAATTGAAGTATTTTGTTCAGAATTCCACTGTTTTCTTACAAAGTCAACTATTTTTGTTTGGAAACTTATCTTTCCAATTCAAAAATTCATCTATTTTCGACTAAATTGCATCTTTCTTGGATAAAAATGCAACTGTTTGATTAAAAATTCAACAATTTTGTGAAAAGTTCATACTTTTTGTTTGAAAAATTCAACTATATTTTGTTGAAAATTCAACTTACTTCTTACCAGACACTATTTTTTGCTTGAGGATTCGACTATTTTGTTTGAAAATTTTGGTAAGAACACTTTTTTAAGAAATAATTTTTGGTTAGAGATTTATATTTTTATTTGAAAATTCATCTCTTTGGTTCAAAGTTTAACTATATCGTTGAAAACTGACCTATTTAATTGAAAATTCATTTGCGCTGGTGAAACTTGAACTACTTTGTTGACCTTTTTTTTTAATGAAGGTTTACTGTTTGGTTGAAAATGTAACTATTTTGTTGAAAATTAATTTTTGTGCTAAACATTCATAACTTTTGGTAGGGTGCAGGAGCTGAAAATCAATGGAATAAGCAAAATTCAGTGCAGCGTTATCAGACAAACGTCTGTTAGTTCTCTTCCATATGACGCTCAATTACAGGTGTTTATTAAATAAGAAATATATTGTAAGATAAAGAGAAGTATTAGGGAAATCTATAATTATAAATATAAATTTCCTAACATTTTTCTTTATGTTAAAAATATTAATAAATTAGAAATGAGATACGCGACACTCACTGTGAAAAATTCAAGTAAATAATTACATGTAAGATTGCTCTAAATTTTCCTTTTGATAAATATTTATTATTTTCAATTATTTAAACAAATAGAATTTTCTTCCATAATTTTTTTTTGAAATTTATTTCTAATTGAAAATTATTACCAATTGTTTGCTGGAATATTTATCAACATTAGTTAATTAACTTTTAATTATGTAAATAAATTCCATTTGTTTGAAAAAATTCAGAAATATAACATAATTATTGTTTCCAACAATCAGTAGTTTTAATGTAAATGACAGAAAAGAAAAATTAACAGATTTTGTGAAAAAATATTGTTTAAACAAATTAAAAGTTATTAAACATAAATAATAATGTATTACTTCAAAGATTGGAAAATATTTGAAAATAAATGTATGTCACTTAACGATAATACAGTAATATTTTTTACAAAAAAAAACAAATTTTCGAATAAAAATTATTTAAACAACTGCAATTTGATTAAACAATCGAAAATTAATTAATTTATGTTGATCAATGTTCCAGCAAAGAAATGGTAATAATTTTTTATTTGAAAAATTTCGAAAAAAATGTTGAAACTAATTCTATTTGTTTAAATAATTGAAAATTAATTGACCAATGTTGATCAATAACATAGTATTATATTATATATATATATATATATATATCCGAGTTGAGGATCCAGATAGAATCCATCCTGGGTGCAGAAGTTCCGACCCCATGACTGTATTTTAAGGGGAGGGAGTAGCTGTGGCTAGTACTAGCACGGCTGATCCTCTGGGATTAGAAGACATAGCACTGCGCAAGGAAATACTACAGGAGAGTCGTAGCATGAGCTCAGGGGACTCCAGGGTAGTTCAGAACGGACAAAAAGCGATCCAGACGGGCAACAGGGCAACTGAACAATTAACGGAAGTTGCAGGAGAAATACCGTCTTGTGGGGAGATAGACAGAAGATAAAGCCATGAGGCTATTCGCAAAAATCAGAGCTGGTACGCGAATGATAGACGCTCTTATCAATGGTGGGTCCTCGCGTTATTTCTGGCTGATTTTCTCGCGAGACAATTAATATAAGAAAATAAGCGTGAAATGGTGGATGCTAAAGCACATAGGATGAGAGTGGCTAATGGGGCTACTTCTCAGATTCTAGCTTAGAGGTCTTAGAGGATGAAGTTCATGCGTTTCGGCCGAATCCTTAGATTGACCCAATCATAGAAGGTACCGAAGCATGGAAATTAGTATTTCCGGAAATAAACCTCCGAGGAGAGGAGTAGAGTCTCGAAAATATTCCCGAGCCGATACAGAAAAATGGATAGAGCGAATGGAGCGCCTCAAAGAATTGCGAGAACTAGGGACGCTTCATTTAGAAGAGGCTCATGAGAAGCAAACTCGTTACTACAAGCAATCGCGATGTGATTTTAAAACCCAGGTGGGAAATGGAGTTTTGAAGCGTTGGACGATCTTGTCCTCAAAGAAGGAGAAAATATCAGCTAAGTCGAATAAGCGTTTTCATGGTCCTTTCCGCGTCATGGAGATACGCTCACCCCTAGTCTATGAATTGGCTAATGATAATAAGTTAGGATGGGAGAAGAAAAGATATATACACTGGTATACACGGACGATATAGTGTTGATAGCAGAGGATGAAATAGGGATGACAAGCCAATTTACAGGAATGGAGAAATACTTAGATGGGGAAAAGGTGAATTCAAATGTAGAAAAGACGGAGTTAATATGGTTTACAAAAGGAGGGGGAAGAATCAAACAATATTCTGGAAGACAGAGGGAGTAAAGTGAGATAAAGTAAAGGATTTCTAATATTCCGGATACGCCTTGCAAACAAATGGAGGCCATATAGCTCATATAAGAGAAGGGATAAATAAAGCGGCCGGGGTAATGAAACAGATATGGGGAATAGAAAAAAAAGGTTAAAAAATTTTGGAGAAGGAGAATGTGGTTATTTGATGCACTGGATACGGCCAGCGTTAGTTTATGGAGCGGTGATATAGAGATTAAGAGAAAGGAAGGCAGATCAAGACTCTACAAGAAAGGTATATAAGGTGGACGCTAGGGGTAAACTGGAGAACGCCTGGATATATGGCGAGAGGAGGAGCGCAAAAGGATATATTAAATACCGGAGCGGAAAAGAGTTCTTTAGTGCTAGGGATATAGGAAAGGTGAATGGAGTAAGCTATGCAGAAATTGAGAGAAAGGATAGGGTAAGGCAATTAATGGAATGATGGGTAATGATTCAGCGTTTACAATTCAATAAATGGTATCAGATGATAAAAAAGAGGAGAGCACCAAATTATTTAGAAAAGGGATGGGGCGAAAGAAGGTGGACCAGAATAGCAAGATTTCATTTGGTGAACAAGGTAAGAAAGGAAATGTGTTGGGAAAGAAGGAAAACAGAGATTGCAGAATATTTGAGTGGGAGGATCAAACATGGTAGCATGCATGGGAAGGATGTAGGAGAGGAATGCTTGGAGAACTGATTGCCGTTACTTTGATACCGTTTTTTATTTTCTGGGTATTTATGCTTTTTTGCTTTCCTGTCGAAGCTAATGTGGTTTGCACATGCGATCGCTTTCAATGTTTTATCGCGATTCGGTTGAAATTTTATATTCAGATGAGAAATTTTTTAATTGATTATTTTGCATAATATTAAAATGTTTAAACTTTTGCCATTTTAAATTTTCAATTCTTGAAATTTCCCACGAGTCTTCACAACGTCACTCGTAGAGATCGATCTGCTTCGTCGCAATCAATCTTCAATCAATTTTCAATCCCTTTTTTTCTGTTCCAATCTATCCCTCTTCTGTCCGAGGCTATCTTTTTCAATCCCTTCATTCCTCATACAACTTATCCCTCGTCTACCTCAGTCTATTTTTCAATGTCTTCTTTCCATTCCAGGTAATTTTCCGTGTATTTAAGTCACTATTTTTCAATCCCTTTATTTACAGTCCCGTCTATCCCAGTATATCATTTTCAATCCCTTTTATTTAAATTCTTCCAAATGAGAATAGAAGAGTAATTCACTGGAATAGAAAAAAGAGATTGAAGGCGATAGACTCGGCTAGAAGAAGCATGGACTGGAATATAAATATAGCGATTGAAGAAGATTGACTTGGATAGACGGAGGATTACCAGGAATAGAAAAAAAAATGTAAACATAGACGGACAAAGACGTGGGATTGACTGGAACTGAAAAAAGATTGAAAATAGACTTTCATAGACTTTGATAGATAGGGGATTAACTGGAATAGAAAAAAAGAGATAAAAAAACAGACCGGGGTAAATGAGAGATAAACTATAATGAAAATGAAAGTATTGGAAAAGATAGACTCGGATAGAGGAGGGATAGACTTTAGTAGAAATAAAGGGATTAAAAACCCAAGAAACCATATGTAACAACGTTATTTTGGGTATATAAAGAAATTTGTTAATAAATTACATTATTGTTTAAATAATTATAATTTTTCATGTATGATTTGAACCCCATGCAATCTTGCAATCTAGTGTAAGCCAAAAATCCGAGTAATTAATCCCCCGGATTTGACAAAATTTTACTGAAAATTGGTTACTTACCCCTGGTGTGAGGACAGAAGGATCCCGTCTCGGAGATCTTGCAACAGCCGGGTAAAATCGACCAGTCAAGGTAGTCATCCAACCACGAGGAAGCTGGTTTTGCTATATAACTTCTGTTTGGTTGTTGCGAAGCGACAAAAATTTGTGTCGTCACGGAATCTAGATTACAATACTGTCCACTGCATACCAAATTCTGCGCTCTTGTATCGGAATAATTCAATCCGCCCTTCACGACAAAGTACATTGGTGGCCCGATCGACAAGTAGCTGTTCAGATACTAATAAAAAAACAAAAGTATTATCAATATGAAAAGTAAGATACTTCTAAGGACGAAGCGAAAGGAAAGCGTTCACATATTGCATAACATTATTCTCGACCTTTTTATTCTAAATAAAAAAAAGGTTTTCTAAGATGAAGTATTGTCTAGAAGTATATAATATTTTGATGTAACACTGAATGCTTTTTCAATATTTTTTCTTTTCATATAAACAGGCCTCGGAATCACCTTAGAGATCAAAAATAGTGTATATAGTATCAATTTTTTTTAAAAATAGTGTATATAGTGTCACAAAATTTTCCAAGTATTAAAAATGAACTTCTTTGTTTATTTAAAATGTAATAGAACCTGATAAGAAAATCCAACTATTTTTGGTTGAAAGCTCATTCTTCTCGGTTGAAAAGTCTACTATTAAATTTTTCGTTAAGACGAGTGGGTCACGTGACCGGCTTCCTACCTTACCGACACTTTTTTTATTTGTAAACTTATTTTCACACAAATAGCCGCATCGAGTTCAACATTTGGAATAATAAATAAGAAACACTAACAAACGCGGCTCTGGTCTTCAATTTTTATAATTATGAAGAGAGCAAAAAAAAATTATTCACAAAAAAAACTTTTTTCATAATTATAAAAATCTAGGACCAGAGCCGCGTTTTTTAGTGCTTCTTATTTATTATCCTAAATTTTCAACTCGTTGTGGCTATTCGTGTAAAAATAAGTTTACAAATAAAAAAAGTGTCGGTAAGGTAGAAATCGGGTCACGTGACCCACTCGTCACATGGCCTTAAATCTTTCATAATTAAAAAACTTCTAATTTTTTTTCGAATTCTTCAAAATAAGTTTTTGCCCACAATTTAATTTTTCTTATCTCTTTATAAATGTAAGAAAGTTTACAAAATATAGAGTGGTAGCGAAATCTTATGAACAGAAATATTTCCTATTATTAAACAATCATTTACAATTTAAATTTTCTCTTCAATAAATAATTTTTAGAAACATTCAGAAAAAATGTTATGATGAGGTAAAATTATTTATATAGATTGTTGATATACAAAGTTGATGGTGCAGAAAATTCATAAATTAAAAATGTTACGTAATCTGGTAAAAATACCCCCCCCCCTCCCACATAACAGATCGTAACGAAGCACCAACTCCCTTCCCCCTTTTTTATTATTGTATCATTAAGCCGTTTCCCTTTCGGGGTAGGCGTGAATTGCTCCGTTGGAAAGCAGTGAGGTGTGGATTAGTATATAAGTGAAGGGTAGATAGGTATATAGGTTTAAGGTATTGATATTTTAGATTGATCTAGAATTCTCGTGTTACTTATTTAATGAATCCAATATTAAAAAAATACCTGAGAATAAAATTGATGAATTTAGATCACATTTTATGGGTTTATCTAATGATTCTTTAAATAATGATAATCCAAAAACTTTTTTAGAAAAGGAATTGAATGAAGGTTTAATTGAGACAAAGATTTTTTTGAAAAATCATCCTGAATTAATCTTCACAAAATCAGATAGAGGAAATATTACAGGAGCGATTCATAAGGACGTTTATATTTAAAAAATGTTGCATTTCTTTAATGATGAAGATAGTTTTCAATTGATTCCTAATGATCCCACGAAAATGCTTCAAAAAGTGACTTTCAATATTTTAGACATAATGAGAACTAATAAAAACTTTGGTAATAATATTGAAAGATGTGATTTTGATACAGCGAGTACTAATCTCTCCTTAGCCTATGGCCTTGTTAAAACTCATAAAACTGACTTTCCTCTAAGACCAGTTATTTCAACAATAGATTCGCCAACTAGAAAAATGGAAGAATTATTGAGTCAAATTATTAAAAAATTAATAGAAATCTCAAAAACATCAATTAAAAACAGTCATGCTTTTTAAAAACTAATTGACGATGTAATAATACTTTTTCATCACATATTTGTCTCTTTTGATGTAATAGCTATGTTTCCAAACATCCCTTGTGAATGAGTTGAAAATGCCATACAAAAACGTTGGGAATTGATTGAAATACCCAAATTCCGAAAAAACAATTTCTTGATGCTATAAAATATGTATTTTATTCTGTAGACTTCAAATTTAATAATAATTTATATAAACAAAAGTTTGGAACTCCCATAGGATCAGTCTTGTCTCTTGTTTTAGCTGAGATTGTTATGGAAGATTTAGAGAATGAAGTTTTCCAAAAAATTGATTTTAATATTGATTTTTATGCAACATAGGACAAGCCTCAGACTCACTTTAGAGATAAAAAAATAGTGTAAATAGTGTCAAAAAGTTTTTGAAATAGTGTCGCAATTTGTTTTTAAATAGTGTAAAAGAAGTGTAAAAAAATGTTTCAAGTATTTAAAATTATCTTCAGTGTTCATTTAAAAGTCTTTCCTTTAGTCTATAATTTATGAAATTTCTTATTCATTTATCGGAGGATTCACAGTCTTTCCCCTTCTTTCATTTTTCCACTCAAATCCAAACTGCATTGTTTGAATCAAATGAGAAAACCCAACTGTTTTTGGTTCAAAGTTCATTCTTCTCTGTTGAATAGTACTATTAAATTTTTCGTTAAGAATTCATCTTTCTTATTTTAAAATTTTATTATTTGATTCAAAATTGAATTATTTTATGGAAATCTCAGCAATTTTGTTGAAAAGTCATACTTCTTGGTTGAAAATTTGAGTATGTTGTTAAAACGTCGTCTGTTTGGCTTGATAATAAAATAGTTTGATTGAATTTTTTTTTCTTGACTAAACAATTTTTTTTTTATAGAAAATTCAACTATTTTGTTAAACATTCATCTTTTTGGTTCGATAATGTAGCTTTTGCTGTAGAAATTTAATCCTTTTTTGGTTAAAAATGCAACTGTCTGCTTAATAATTGATTATTTTCAATTGGAAATTAACTTATTGCTTGAAAATTTACATTTTCAGTTTGGAAACTAAACTGTTTTGTGAAATATTTGTATTTTCAGCTCTAAAATTAAATAATTACGTAGACAATTTAACTGCCTTGTTAAAAATTGATGTATTTTGTTGAAAATTCGTATTTTTGGGAAGAAAATCAATTTTGGTTAAAAATGCAGTTTTTTGGTTGAAAATTAATTTGTTTTAGATGAAAATTTAACTGTTTAACTATTTTGTTGATAATTCAACAATTTGGTAAAAAGTAAAATGATTTGGTACGAAATTAAACTTTTTTCCTGCAAATTTTGTTTTTTATTGAAAATTAATTCTACTCAATTAAAATTTAACTACTTAATTTTTTAAAAACATACTAAAAATTGATCAAATCAAATTTGGACCAGCATCGTATTCATTGTTCAACCTATTTATTAAAAAATTTATGTAATTTGTTGGAAATTTGTCTTTTTCAACTATGTTGTTAAAATTCTATGTATTTTGTTGAAAATTCGACTATTTAGTTAAAAATTGATATATATTATTGAAAATTCAACTTATCGGAGTTGAAAATTGAACTTTTTGGTTAAAAATGCTACTGCCTGGTAAAAATTAATCTGTTTCGGTTGAAAATTAACTTTTCTTGTTGAAAATTGAACTGTTTTGGAGAAAATTTATTTTTTTGGATTCAAAAATTTGGTAGGATTTTGTTCAAAATTCGTCTTTTTCGGGAGAAACTAATATTTTGGAATACTCACATTTTAGTTAAAAATTCGTTTTTAGGTTTAAAATTAAGTTTTGTTCATGAAAATTTAACTATTTTTTTGAAAATTCAACTGTTTTATGTAAAATTCGTATTTTTAGCTTGAAAATTCAACAATTTGGTAAAAAGTAAAACGATTTGGTATGAAATTAAACAGTTTTGTAGAAAAAAAAATTTATTGAAAATTAATTTTCTGAAATATTAACTACATACTTGGTTGAAAGTTGAACTACTTTCCTAAAAGTTAAAAATTAGTTTTTTCTTTGGTTTAAAATAAATTTTTTATTAATGAAAATATAACTATTTTGTTGATAATTCAACAATTTGGTAAAAAGTAAAATGATTTGGTACGAAATTAAACTTTTTTCCTGCAAACAATCCCTCCTGGAACCGACTATAAGCGAATATAGTAAACGATTCTTCACTGAGATAAGCGGCTCCAACGAAATTATTGAATAATTACGAGAAAGTTCTCTCTTCCGGAAACATTTTGCAAAGTTTTATGAACAATTATGCAGTTTTGATCTTGACCGGCAACAAGTCTGCTCAGTGCGTAAAATCTTTGAATGGTTGATTTTGAATGAGTTTTAAAGGGAAGTGAAATATTAAAAAATATTTAGAGAGTTATCTCCATTTTGAAATTTTTCCACTTTTACATTCTCATCAGGAAAGGTATTAGATTTGTATAACATTTGAAAGATAAAATTAAAATCAGTTAGTGTTGTGCGTCGAAAATTTAATCAAACTAAAGTCGAATAGACTTTTAATACCCTAAATGAAAGTGAAACTCCACCCACAAAAGATCTTTTTGACAATTCTCTTAGTCAACTTTCATCTTTGTGAATTACCAGCAGAAGAATAGATGTTACCTGCACACCAACTAACACCTGCACATGTCTACGAGACATGTGCAGGTACTTAATAAACAATGTGTCAATTCCGTCTCTCAAAGATTCTCACTCTGAGATTATATGAATATGACTATCCAAAAGACTGATTTATTTACAATTTGCCTTATGCGTCAGACTGATGCATTTCATAAAATCAAATGTAATTTAGTTTAATAAGTTTCGAAATTTTATATCTTTTGAATACATCTATTCACCTTTATCCATACCAAACACTTTTAAGGTTATATAATTACAAATTTCTCCAGGAATAGGTTAGATTTTTTTATTTTGAAAAAGAAAAAATAGTGTGTTCATGTTTTGCTAGAGGTCAACATTTGAAGGGGTGTATTTCAATTTTCTCTTTCGGCATATTAGGCAGAAAATACATTTGAATGGGATGATCCACCAAGCACCCCTTCAAAGCAGCCCTCGAGTCAATTGATTCAACCCAATTCAGTTTGGGAGGACATAAAATTTTCGAAAATTTTCTCGTTGAAAAGTCGCATCAAGGCTAATTGTAAGGACAAAGCTGAACGACCCATGGATGAATGAACTTACATTGCACCCTTTGAAATCAATACTTAGGTTCAAAGACGCTCAAGGATTCAAGATCAGATGCCATTAAATTTTGGTTTATTGGGGTGGATAACTTTTGAGTCCAGATTCGTATTCAGTATGCGAAAATCTATCGGAAAAATCTAGACACTCAACATTAGTACAAACCTCGTATATAATTGATTGATGAAGGTATGTTTTTAGTGAGAGTTGCAGGACCCGACCTCAAGTGCCACTTTTCAAGTTCGTGGGTATGTAATAGCCATTTTGTATCTATAACGTCATAATTTTTGACGACATAAATATACAAATGGCCATGGTATATGTATAAGCTGGAAAGGGGGACTTTATATTCGCTCCACAGGCCTGAGAAATGGCAGTATTCATGCGTGTATTATATAAAATATAACAAAAATGATGGATATATTATATTATTATATTCACCAATAGAATTAAGGATGACCGCCAGAGTGAAGACGTAACTGTAGACCATCCTCATTTTTGCAAAGTAGAGACAAAACTGAATATTGCTTCAGTTAGTAGTTTGGTTAACAACTGTATAAACTAAAGAATGTTCTATGGCATCATCAGGGTATAGATATGTACATAAGTAGTCGTTATCTCACATATATTTGATCAATTGCGTAGAGAATTCTCTTTTTTCGAATCCCTGACACTATGTGTTTCGCTAACTATTCAGTATCCTTTTTTATCTCAGAACTTATACCATAATCTGCACTAATATGCTAGCCGTTCCTATACTGCTCTACACGTTTGGTGCAGTAAAATGGAACGTCGATGAGTTGAAGCAACTTGACCAGTGCACATGCAAGATGATGGCAATCCATCTAAGTCATCATCCTAGATCTTTCGTACCTCGAATATACCTCCCTAGAGATAAAGGGGGTAGAGGCTTTCTAAGCTTGAAGTGTCTTTATCGAAGAACGGCTCTGGCTACAGCCTGCTCAGTTCTAAATAGTGCAGATGCTCTTACGCAACTCGTACATCAAAATGAAGTCGTCAATGCTGCGCCGTTTCTATACAGTGCCGCAGATAGGGCCGCAGAGAAGCTTGGCCTCCCATTTAATTCCAGCGACAGTGCACATGGCCTAGCATCACTAACACCTTCGGTGCTCAAAAGTCGTGCACAGAAAGCAGAACACACGCTTCTATTAAGAGAACATGATGACAAGCTCCTTCATGGTCAATTCTACGGCATCATACGTAGAGAAGAACTCTCGAGTGGTCTGTCCAACATGTTTCTTAAGTCTGCTGGATTGAGATCGGAGACTGAGGGATTTCTTTTTGCCTGTCAAGATGGCGTTATATATAGTTTACCGCGAGCGTATAATAAATGTACCTGTAGGCGATACCAACTGTCGAGCGTGCAAGCAAGAGCCAGAAACACTTGAACATGTCCTTAGTGGATGTTCAAAGCATGCACCCTACGGGTACGTAGAGAGACGCAATGCGGCTCTAAAAGTGTTATATTACCATTTTAGGCACTGCTATGGTGTTGATCGATTGCCCATCTTGCCATACGCCCAAGGGGAACTCGAGTCCGTTGTGAAGAATGATCAGTGTAAGATCTACTGGAATTTCTCATTCTTCACCACTCAACGTATCAGTGCTACGAAGCCTGATATTTATTTTCAACTCCATTTTTTATGAGGAATTCAAAAATATAAAAATGTACCTTGAGTACTGGGACACCCTGTATATTACAGTTGCACCCATATTATAAATTTTGTACATTGAACAAACAATTAGATATTATTATTTTATTCTGAGCTGAATTAAAGAAAATCGCGTTGGAAGAAAACAGCGCTGTCGGGAATCGAACACGGGTTTCTGGGTCAGCAGAAAGGAGACTTTTTCCTGTGATAAAACAAATTATGAGATTTACGAATTTGATCATTCTCATGAACTTCGGCGCTTATGACGTCATTCGGCACTATATTTCCTATTTTTAATGGGAATTTTCGCAAAGCACTACATTCGAGTGTTTTTCCTCTCATTGCACCTTCCCATTGAGAATGTTAATTTTTCTAACCTATTTTGCAACTTATGTTATTTATACAAACCAATAGTTTCTCCGCGTATATATGAGTATCTAAGACCTAAAAATTCATGCTTTTATGTAGACTTTGGAGGCCAAATTTTCTCAGAAATAACCTGTTTCAAGGAACTAAGTCGAAGTAGAACTTGGGAATATCGACCGTTCTATAGGCGCTAAACGGTTGGAAGATTTAATTTCTGGGTTTCATTTAGTTATTCCTGTAATATTTTTGTTTATATGTTTACATCTATAGATTTCAACCTTTTAAAATGAATTTGATACATGAATACTCTTGAAAATATCATAAGTAATCAATTAACTAGAAATTAAGTTAAAGACTTAGAACAGTATTGTAAGTTTTGTATTGTATAGATCGAAATATATATATATATATATATATTATATATGGACAGCAGACTCCGTTGCACACTCGAGGCCTGACATTGTTCTCCAAGACTTAGAGAAACGAACTATATTCGTGATCGAATTCTCGGTAGTTTCTTCTCAAATTCGAAAAAATGAGGATTGTGTATACTCTCGTCCTATCCTTGGTGGTTACCTTCAATTCTATTGGTGAATATAATAATATAATATATCTATAATTTCAATCATATTACAATTTGTCCTGCGTAATCCGTGTTCTATCCTAATCGCTTTTTTCCAAACTCTATTTGAGTTTGTCCAAAATGATTACGAATTTAATCTAAATATACCACGTGGGAATCCAGAATATGTGACTTAAAAAAATTGAATTCAAAAAGGGTCCCGATTGATACAGAACTCGTACCAAATGTGGACTTTTCCATATGGGAGGGCGACCGGAAGGTCTTACGTAAGAAATTGCTTTACTAAAAAGAATCATAAATCCAAAGATATTACAATAGTGCTGTGTGTTTAATACTTTTGAATGGGTTTGACTGTACAAAATACCGGCAAAAAATGTGCAAAATATGCCAAAATAGAAAATTAAAGTACGCTCCAGTTGAGTACTTAACCTTATTTATTGAATGAGAGTTCGTTATTTTGGTTACTTCGGCGTTTCGCTACTTTTTCTACTGGAAATAAAGTTAGGTACTTCTCTGCCCGGAAGTGAAAAATATGCCAGAAGTGAACAATATCCCGAAAGATAATAAACAAGAAAAATTTAATTCTCTGTTTCTTGTTCTAGAGCTAAGTTCTCAGTCCGACCTTCCAAGACCTTCTGATTCTCCCGAAAGGCATCAATCTCCTAAAAGGCCTCTTCCTCTTGCCAGACCTAATTTTCAGGGCTCTCCTGGCAGATCATCTCCTCCTACCGAGCCATCTTTTCGTGTCAGGACTAGGTCTCCTCCTGCCATTCATCCTACGATTCGCATACTTGGATATAGAATTGAACAAGTTAGATTTATTCGCCTTATTCCATTTAAATCACTTCATTATCTTCATCAGAACTGAAGATAGTACAGTTGTATATTTATGTACAAAAAATGAACAATTTGTTATATTGTGAAAATTTTTTAACGGCAATTTGATTAGAAATGTTTAAGGTACCACCAGGCATTTTTTCAGATCTTTCATGGTATTTTTTAAATAAAAAACTATGTTCCAAAGTTCACTGTCTTTAAAAGCTCTCAAATTTCCCTACTTTTTAACAGATTTTCGGGTCTGTGAGCTATAAAATTTTTTTTAGCATATTATTTTCAGGCTCATTACCGTACAACATTTTGACCTTTAAAATGATCCTTCATTCATACAGCTAACATTTTTTTCACTTACTCTTTTAACGTCAAAGCCAGAGGACTCGAATTTTCTCTCCAATAGTAGGTGCTCAGCGTGTGGATGACACGCTCTGCACCTATCACTGGGAACTTCTTGACATAAAATGCGGTCACGTTATGCTAAGGTTAAAATGACACCGTCCTGGCATGCAAAAATAAAACCCACTATACGTGAATTAAGCCCTGATGATCTGAGGAAAGCAAAAGTTTGCTTTTCCGACAAGGACTGTTTTTCTACATTTCTGTGAAAGTTTCCGTGCATTTTCTTGTCGAGCAGCTGTTGGTGAAATTTTTCAACCTCTGGAGATTCAGAAGCCCGCGTCCGCCTTGACGGCGTGAAATGTATAATCGCGGAACTGACGAATCGAAATGCAACCTTGTATACATATTCATGATCTTACAGGTGGTGATATCAAGGGCCGAAAGCTCATTCTTTGGCCATTGAACCACCCCAAACGGGTAGAGCAGAACAGGGACGGCAAGCATGTTAGTCGCAGATACCTTGTTCAACGCCGACAGATTGGAAGACCAAATCTGTCGAAGAAGATGATTAAACTTGAAATAATTATAAATCTCTTCATATTCCTTAAAATCACTTTAAGTTTGTTAAATTATGTTTCAAATTTCTAAAAGTCATTAAAATTCTTGAAAATTTATTAAAGCCGCTTCAATTTTTTTAACTTGTCGAAAAGACCTCAAGTCCTAATTAGGATTGGTCAAATATTGTTAAAACATGGACCTCAAAGTTGGTTTAATATGCAATTTACGTATATAACTGTAATTATTGTTGTTGATTCACATGTAAGTAAAGTTGAAAATAATAAAAACTTACGGACGGTATCCATTGTAACTGCAACGTAACTGCAACGTATCCCAGAAGTATTTGAAAAAATTCTGCTCTATTTTCAACACACCCCCTAGACGCGTCGTCCGAACTCTGAAGATACCGAACGTACTGTCGAAGTCAAATTATGTCATGACAAGTGGTGACAAGTGGATACAGAGCACTTGGCTCCCGAACATTGCCCCCTCCCTCACAAAGGACGCTTAGCACGTCCATGGTTCATTCCGTTCATTCCCATCGTTCCAGTTCCACGATACTTGGTCGTTCAAAATACATTCATGACAATATAAAAAAGCCGGAAAAACATTGAAAAAATGTTTAATGAATGAATTATACAATCAAGAATATTTCCTCTTCCAAAAATTCCTCAATTAATAGTAATTTGGTCAGATTGCAGAATAGGGGCGTCACACCAATTTTGGCTGGAAAACAAATTTTTTCGGCAACAAACTATGAGAATCTTTAACTGAACGATAAATGAAGCGATTTGATAGGGCTAAAGTTTAAAATTATTCTTACTTTTGTTACTACGAGGTCTCAAATCTGGGTCTGTCACGATATCGGAATGATCATATTATGATCGAGATTATTAACATTATTTTTGTGACCAGTTTATAATGTTCTTGTTTGAGCGTTGTCTCTATTCTGTATTAAATCCTCTTGCAAATAAAATTGTGATTTGAAAATAGCGCCAACTCAAGCCAATTAAAATTCATAAAAGTTCAACTAGTTCCGGTACAGTAGCACCAATCAGAATTCAAGTACCCCGTGTCTCAACTCTCCTTTGAGGATCTCTACTTGCACGTAGATCGAGACGCGAGAACGCGTGCGCAGATTTCATCCTGTTTTTCGGTACGACGCGACGGACTCTTCGTGTACTTACGACTAAAATAGACTGGCATGAAATTATAGTATTAAAGTTTGCATTGTTATGAAAGAATACAAAAATAACTGATAAAAGCACGTACTTAACAAAAAAATCCAGGATTTAAACAAATTCCAAGTGTATTCCCGGTTTTTCCCGGTAGTAGACACCCTGGATATATATTTGTCTCTAAATGAGCCGAAATTATTATCGATGTTTAGAAGCATATTTTTTCTGATGCTCCATTTTATGCCATTTTTACGTAAGCAGGTTCATTAGTTAAAAATTGTGTTTCTTATAATCTTATAATCCCCCATGTGATTGTCCGTGATATTCACCCCCCCCCCCATTTATAGTCACGTGATTTATGGACGGTCACTTACTTGAAGAGTTTAATAAACCTCATTTTTTGAATAAAAATGTAAGCAGGTAATAATAACTACAATTACATTTTAATATATACATTTAGATTGACAGATCATTTTTTAATCAAATTAGAAATCATAAAATTTAAAATATGTAGGGTAAGGTGGTCCCATACCGAACCGACCTTTTGCTTTTTCTCAAGAACTGTGCTGCCAAAAAAATCGTTGGTGGTAGCATTTGGAAGCTTGTCCAATACCGACAATTTGGAGCTAGTGTGCATTTCATTGAAAAAAATTGTAAAATTATTTACAGTTTGGAAATATTTCAAGAAATTCTCAACAAATTATAAATTTTTTTAGATTTAAAAATAAAATTTGGAAGCTTTTCGAGAATTTTCATAGGTTGAAGAAGAATAAGAAAATGTTTTGCAGATTCATAGGGAAATTACAATGGTTTTTTAAAAATATTTTTCAAATTGTCGAAGTATAATCTACGAAATTTAGAAACAATTACTTCCAATTTGCAGAAAACATTTACATTATGTAAAAAGATATTCAGAAGGTCTGAAAATATTTTTTAAATAAGTTAAGTTTTGAAAAGGTTTCTAACGATGTAGAACGAAATATAGATTTTGTTAAATGTGAAATAAATTTGTTAAGTATTTTCAAAGGTTTCAGAACAATACAAAAATGTCGTAAAGATTCTTTGGGAAATTTTTAATAATTTGTTGTTTGGAAAAGTCATGCTTCCACAAATATTTGTGAAGATTTCTCAAATTTTAAAAAATAACGTGAATTTCAGAAAAAAAAAATTGAAGAAATTCTGAGAGATATCCAGGATTGCAGGAGCGTTAGAAGAAATTTTTTCTTATAAATTTTATTATATAAGAAATATATTTTCAATCGGGTTAATATTTCCAATTGGGTTTCGCTTTTCTGATGACCCCCTCCATAAATGCATCTTCAAGATGTTGAGACGGCCCTGCTTCGTTCAAGTACATCTGTTTCGGCAATTTGGCTTGTTATGGCAATTTGAATCATTCAACAAAAACAAGGGTCAACTTAATATATGAAAATATTCAATAAAAGAAATTAAATGTATTTGAAATTATTCAGTTAGCTTGCCCTCATCCCACTTAGCTAGAAATAGTTAAGTAAATAGAGGAAATTTTAATAGGGAAATAGGCTTTGTTTACACAGTGTCCCTTACGTATGTTTTGTTGTATTTCGAGTCCTTCCTCGAGCTCTCCGATGAAGGCATCGTCCGCAAATGACTTTGTCTTCTGTTTGCCTTGTATTTTGGACTTTCCGCGAGTATTAAAAAATCGCAAGTCACTTTTCTGATAGAAATTGTTTAAAAAAATCAACTTGCCTTTGCAAAGTACGAAAGAGCACATTCTTTCTATCCAAACAGTGTACTCAATTCCATAATAATTTTTTGATTCATCATCGCTGAGATAATTAATTATCTGATGTGCAATTATGTTTTGTCTTTCCATGAAGAAAAAAGAAAATAAGCCATCGATTATGAATGCACGTATGAACGCAGTAATTGTCAACTCATTAGTTAATAAGCATTGTTTATTTATACAATAATCAGTGCATTAAGCCCAAAATACTAAATTAATGAAGGAATTAATTTCTTAGTTACTTTGTATTGCAAAATTGTCTACTAATTCACTGATTAATCATCAATAAAGTAATGAATTTACTAATCCGAAGTGCAATTATCTGATTTCCTTGTATTTGCTTTCGTCCTTCGACAAAGACGGAAGTTAATCATCCGCCGAAATTTTCCGGCGGATGATCATTCGGATCGGCGGCGCGACGGCGCGCCGCCTTCTTCGCTCCTCGGCGGCAGCTGCGCGGCGCATACTGAGCTGAATGGGGAATATACTATTCAAAATCACCTGCAGAATACAATTCCGATTGTAAAATTTTCATTCGAGAGCGTCCATGTCTTACATTTTTTAATTTTTGTCATTTTGTATTTTTTGTATAAATAAAGAAAAAGAGAAAATGAGACATTTTTCAATTATTACTTTCTATCTTAAAATCAATGACGTAATTAATCCCATTCTCGAAACAAATGTCGAAGTCAGAATCCAAGCGTTGGGTGTATCAGAAAAGATCCATTTTGATCTTTTTCGAAATTTTTCCCAGCGACTATTATTTTCGACACAATCCTCTATTCGTTTTTTATTCTTATCAGCCTTTGTACAACGAATAACGAACGACTAATGAAATGAAAAAATCAAAGGTACAAAAAACTTTGAGTACCCTTATCGGATTTAACGTAAAACTCCATGTGTAGTAACTGACCCTCTGAATCTGGCAATTCCATCCGCTTGATGAAATACGCACTCGCCGTACTTCCTTGATAATTAAAACCGTTCCAACAAACGCCGAGATAAACTGACAGTGTGTTTCAAAGTGAGGGTGATAAAAAAAAGCTTTTTTCCTCCTACAAAGTGTCCACATTGGTGTCAAAATGACCCCTCATTTTTGACAGAATTTTGTAATGGTCCCATTATTACATTCTCTCTAATTCTTTTGAATTCTTTCTAATTTCTTTGAATTCCTTTGGATTCGGTTGCATCCCTTGGATTCTGTTGAATTCCTCTGAATTCTGTTAAATTCCTTTGAATTCCTCTGAATTATGTTGAATTCCTTTGAATTCAGTTGAATTCTTCTGAATTCAGTTGAATTCCTTGGAATTCTTTTGAATTCCTTGGAATTATTTTGAATTCCTCTGAATTCTGTTGAATTCCTTGGAATTCTTTTGAATTTCTTAAATACTATTTGAAAATGGGACCCCTAAGCAATGATAAAAAGTAACTAGTAACATTTTTGTATGTTAAAAATAAACAAAGAATGCACAAGGCCGCCAGAGCCTAATTTACTCGAAAAAAGTGAATTCAATGAAATTTATAAGAATTCCTGGTGAATTATAACGAATAAGTTCAAAAAATAAATGAGTTGAATAAAATTACAGTGATTTCAAATGAATTCCATTAAAATATTTTGAATTCTTCTAAAATCTTTAGGATTCACGTTGAATTATTGTAAATTCCTTCAAGTCATTTGAATTCTGCAGAATTCTCTCGATTTCTTAGACTTCATATGTTATCTTTTGAATTCTTTGAAATATTTAACAGAATTCTCTTGAAATATTTAGGATATTACTTGATTTATTCTTAATTTTCTAAATTGTTCTCAAAACATGAAATTCTTTTCAAATCTTTCAAAATTCAGCAACTTTCTTCGACCGGTGAACTGCTACTGGACTAGCATGCACACGTTTTTTTTTTAATTCTGCATAATTCTGTATCAATCTTTGAATTGACTTGACAACATTTGATTTTTTAAAAATATTTTTGAATTCTCTTGAAAATTTAAGATGTAATTTGATTTATTTTTAATTTTATGAATTCTTCTGAAAACATGAAATTCTTTTCAACTATTTCCAAATTCATCAACTTTAGTTGGCGGCGAATTACTACTGAATTAAGATGTACTCGTTTTTTAAATCTGCAGCATTCTAAGAAATTGAGAGAATTCTACAGAATTTAAAAGACTTGTAAGAATTTACCATAAATCAACAGGAGTTCTAAAGATTTTAGAGGAATTCGAAGAAAAAAATTCCAAAGATTTCAATTGAATTCAAAGACTTCTGCAGAATTGAAATTATTTGTTCTACTCTCGCAACATTTTCGAAAAAAAAACCCTACATTTCCATGTTTTCCATGCACCGAATTTCCGAGAGCCAATATTTCCTAGGATACCCTGTATTGTATATGTATATAATTAAAAGATAAGGTTAACAAACACCGTAGGGTCCCACTGGGAGCAACTGCCATCTAAACAATGACACCGGCTCCCAGTAGGACCGCGGTAAGTCCCACTCATGGAAATGTAAGAATATGCTTCCAAATTATATATTCTTTTGTAACAGATTTGGAATTTTCCGAAAATTTCGGCTTTGTAAGACCATACTATAAAAAAACTATTTTTTACCATTTTCTTCCCAAAACACCACCAATTTTTTTGTAAAATAATTACAGTACTCAAATCCTGTCTTTTACCTTTAATATTTATTGCAATCACAATAATATAATTAAAATTTAATAATATGAGAAACTGAACCTGCACACCTGTTAACAAGTTCAGCTTTTTTCACCACAATTAAGTTGCTTCCGGCAACTTAACCATCGTCTCAATTGAGAAAAACTACGTTATTCTATTTCACAATTGCCCAATTTTGTACCTAGAACATATTTTTCATTTAATTTCATTCCGCCAAAAGGTACAATTGTATACATTTGTACAAAATATGAGGGCAACTTTCATACTACGCGGGATGCACATGGCAGCCCCACATGCGCAAATAAACTTCCGATAGTTAGGTAAAATGGTCTATTGTACAGGGAGAATAGATATAAAGGTCTTTCCACAATAGGGCTTCATAAGTCGATCGTAGCGTCGATGCACCATCGGCGTGATGCACGCGCAGCTGTTGACAACTGTATTTAGTCAAAGTGAGGTTATGTCAGTTTTCAATATCAAGTAAACTTGAATGTCAAAAAATTCCAACAGTTGGCAACAGCTGCGCGCATCACCTTGATGCTACATCCAGGCCTATACGACTGTGTGTAAAAGAAACGGCGGAATTCAGCGCCACCTACCACCGTTGTGGTAACTAAGACTCTGTGAGCATGTATTAATGCGTATGCATGCATGCATTGATGGTTTGAGTGTGTTGAATTAAATTTTTAAGTCAAGATAAATTAAATAATTAATGCAAAATACAGGATGTATATGTAGAAATCGTGACATATAGAAAGAAGAAATAATATCGAATTGTAAAATAATAAAATCACATGCATTGAATTTGCTACTTCTTCAATCCATAATTGAAGAGTAACTGACAATTTAAACTGTGAAAAATGTTCAATTGAAAAAATGGATTTCTTCAAGTTTGTTTCTGATGTATAACAAATTTATTTTCATTTCCCGGTTGGACAGGGGCAAAGTTATTTATGTAAAGAAGTCATCCATAATTCAATAATATCAAATTTTGTTTGATAACTCACTCAGTTGTATACGAGGAATTTTAACATTCCTATAAATATTTCGATAAAAGCGAGGCCTTGTACATTTATGTTATTCTGTATTTTTTATTTCCAATTCAAACGTAAACTAATTGTACTTTCTTTATTTTCTTCGAGAGAAGATAATGGTCGATATGCGCGAATTTTCTATGGTAAATAGTTTCTCAATATGTTACATGTATTTTTGATGTTATTGTTTTCTCCATATTTATATTATGAATCTAATTAGAATTTAGCAAAATAAGCTGTGCACGTTTCTGAAGCTTACAACGCTACGTAAATTGCTGCATAAGTTTATAAACCGACTTTTATACTTTCAGAGCATTTGATAGCAGTTTATTCACAAATTATGCCACTAATTCAGCAAGAATAATGACGATCAGTTGTGAAAAACAATTTCAAAAATAATTTTCCACAAATATTACAAATCTTTAAATAATGTAATGCATCAATCTATTTGAATTTGATAAGCATAAACTTTGTATGCTAGAAGTGTTCGGAAATAATCAGTTCGACCTAAGTTTACAATTGTTGCTTGCCTACTTGAACACACAATAGAAAAATATTGTCGAAAAATATATTTGAAAATCAAACTTTCATCAAATCGCACTTTTCCACAATAATTCCTGAAAAACATAATCAATAAATATCTCAAGACTTCATTACATGTTTTGAAGTCTTTCTTCAAGCTATCAATTTTTGCAAGCCAAAATCAACTCAAACCTTCTTACAGCCGCCGAAAGCGAATCGTGAAGTCGGGGTCAGGCCTTGGGCGAGCTCGGCTGCGTGCTCGTGCCTCGGGCGAGCTCGGCTTCGCGCTGGTGCCTCGTGCGTTTTTGGCTTTACACGAGGCTGACCGACTCACCGACGCTACGCTTGCATGCATTCTCCCAGATGGGAAAGTGGTGGGGGCCGAAAAATCCCACGTGCTGGAGACACTGCTTCCAGGGCATCCGTTTCCTCTTAGCTCTTACCATTATTCTTCAAGCTTTTCCAAGTCACGCAAGACTAATTTTCCTTATACATAATTCAATTTTGGTTTTCTCCTTCCCCATGCATTCTTTCTTCCCTTTTCTCTTCTAAGCTCTCCATCCACTTTTCCCCTTGTCCACAACCGCTCAGTATCCACCTAACTTTATCTATCACGCTCTTTCCGCCTTCCTCTTCCCCTGTACATCTCTCCAACACATACTCCCACGATTCCCTTTTATACCCACATACCCTACAAATTTTCATTTCTTCACTCATCCAATATTAACACTCATTCCAGTGATGGTAATAGACCGCGACTTTTTCAACTGCGCAAGCGTTGCGTTGGAAGGGGAAAGCCACGTTATTGATCGTAATACGCACGCTTATTTTAAATGCTTCAAATTCATTTTTATTTTCAAGTCGAGAAACTATAATAATTTATGTTAATATAGTTCATATATGTAACTGTAATAACTATAAGATCCATGATAATACAGTATTTTATTATTATTACTATGGAAAATGTAATGTACTTAATATCCGATTGCCATGTACAGCTCATAATGGAACTTAAAAAATTTTATAATATGATCGAAGCTTCCAAAAGTCAGGGATTTTGAGAGGAAAATATAAAAAATGAGAGATTCTTCTGTGAGAAGTAACTGTAAGAAGAATCAGGGCTGCCACACGTCACTATTAGTCACTGTTTTTCTCAAGTTATGCTTCAGTCGCTTTTCTAAATGAGAAGATGACATTAGTCACTTTTTTTAATGAAAATATGACACTAGTCTCTTTTCTTTCAATAAATGAACACATTAGCTAATCGCTATTCAATTCAGGCCCATAACCTCTTTTTGAATAGCCTTGAATTCTTTTGAAATATTTCAGTGTGTTTTTAAAGATTCCGATAAATTTTCAATGAATTTAAATATTTTGAAGGGATTTTTAGGATTTCAGGGTATTTTTAAAACTTCTGAGGCATTTTAAGGGCTTTGACTTTGAAATGTTTTGGGGAATTTTAAAAAATTCCAAGAAATTATTAATTAATTTCAATCATTTGAAAATATTTTAAAGCATTTGTAATATTTTAGGATGAATTTTCTAGAATTTCGGAAGATAGAGAACAATTTTACCGGAACTATAAGATTTTAAGTTATTTTAAAAGATTCCACGTTATTTTATAACATTTCCGAGGATTTTATTGATTTCCAAGGACTTTAATTATTTGCAATGATTCAATGATTTTCAATGAATTCCTAGTCATTTATCCTGAATTCTTTTCATTCTTAAAAATTCTTTTCAATTTTTCATTAATTTACTTACATTTTTCTAAATTTACTCAATTCTGCTTAATTCAATGCATTCTAAAAGTTTTTATTTAATTGAGCCTGAGAATCAATTGATGAAATGATCAAAGCATTTGAAGTATTTTAAGGTATTTTTTCAAATACCTTTATATATCGGTGAAAAAATATTGATCTCAGGACTGAGTTGATCAGCTGGTATACTCGTTACATGGCCTTAAATGCAGAGCATTAAATTTGGCAATAGGGCATTAAATTAGCCCTAAATTCCCTATAGGGTTTCAGTCCATTTATGCAATGTGGTCCTGCCAGCTTAACGGACCTGGAGGTTTCGAGTCTTTTATGCGGTGATTATGCGGTGAAACTTCCGAAATTATGCAGGCTTTATGCGCTCAAAAATACAGGTATATGTATTATTATGCATTATAGGGTGACAGAATACATTTTAAACAACAGAGAAAGAATAAGCAAATATTGCAGTGAAATTATTTACTCTTAAAAACAAATCAACTTCTATTTACATATCTAAAATATCTGAGACATAAATCAATACTTGAATACGAATAGAATCATCAAAAACAGAACCTTCATCAACGATATCTTTAGGGTAAGGGAAAAAATTATTAGACATATATTTTGTAAATGACAGTTTTTAAAACATATTAACTTACAAAAGATATGTCTAATAATTTGTTCCCCTGCCCTAAATCACAATTGATGCAATTTTATGTACTTATTTGCAATTTATAATGATTATTTATACGTAATTAAGAAAATGCATTTAATTCTCGTTTTGAATTTGTGCGCCTTTTGCGACGTAAGCGACCAATTAGGTATTTTCACTTTAACTACTAGCTAACTTCACTTCGTTGAGTGCTGAGGGGAAAACAATAGACCAAATGCATGGGATTCGATCATTTTTTGCCTTTTTTTTACTATTATCTTCGTAAAAACTAATCTTTTTTCTATATAAGTGAATCTGAAAAATAGTTTGTATTTTGTAAGAACTATTTAATGAAATAATAAAATGATAATAATTATTATTCATTACGAAATGAATCTATTAATATGAAATTATTTTGAAATCGAATATAGGTTATAAAGTTTCAATCGGATATGGTTACTTCGGTTCAACTTACCGAGGCTTTCGAATTTGGACAGTTCACTTTTTAACGTTGAAATTTCAAATTGTTCAATTTTGAATAGATTCAAAAGACCTACAATAGAAAATTTTTTGCTTAAAGATTTTACAATTACGCATTGTAAGCTTAATAAATTCATGATTGAAAAAGTTAACAATGGAACTTAACATTTGAAAAAAGTTGAAATTTGCGTTGTTTAAATTGATTAATCATTTAATTACTTTTCTCTAAAAATTCTAAAGTACCCGGTCAAGAAGTTAATTCACTGTCATTACCCGGTTTTCCCCGGTCTCCAAAATTTCTAGTCATTTTGCGGTCCAGCGGCTACCATGTTGAAAATTATTAACTTTAGGGTCAACAATTAAAAATTTGACAAATTCGAAAGAATACATTTTTTCAATAAATTGTTTTTATGCTTTTGTCAACATCAAATTACTTGCTCTGGTAAATCTTTAGTTACAAGTTTTTTTTACAAATTTTACTTTTTTTCAATATCATCTGAAAAATAGGCAAAAATACGTACTCTAACTCGGGATCATTGAACGCAGCATTTTGATATTTCATGCTTCTCAGAAAGTATTTTAATGCAACAAACGAAAAGGATGTGGTCTCATAATTCTGTCCGGTAATGTAGTATGTAAAAATAATGTATTTTTAAATTTTAATTATTACGTATTTTTATATTGTGATTGTATCTTATTTTTTGCAAGATCGCAATAAAGGTATTGCTTTGTACAATTTAAATGCTTCACATTTGCAGGTTACACCTAATGTCGAAGGATTCAAATTAGAATCTTTTTGTTTCTGAAGACTTTTAAGGTTGCTTCCGGCAACTTAACCACCGTCTCAATTGAGCAAAACTACGTTTTTCTATTTCACACTTGCCCAATTTTGTACCCGGAACATCATTTTCATTTAATGCGCAAATAAACTTCCGATAGTTCGGTAAAATTGTCTATTAAACTTCAACCATTTTTGTTTAGAAATTTGACCATATTGTAGAATATTCATTTTTGTGTAAGATTCATCTCTTTGGTTCAAAATTGAATTTTTTTTTTTAAATTCCCATTTTTTTGGTAAAACATTACTTTTGCGACGAAAAATTTAACTAATCCATTTTTGGTGGAAATTGACCTCTTTTATTTAAAAATTCAACTTCTTGTTTAAATTTAGTTAAAAGTTAACTTTTAGTTGAAAATTCATATATTTTTTTGATAAAATTCAACTTTTTTAGTTGAAAATTTAAGTGTTTAGTTAAAAATAAAAGTAGGTATTTCAAAACCTAACTCTTTCTCAGGTAGTTAGGTAGATTGCAAATTGATCTATTCCAGTTTTCCTTATATTCTTTTGAATTTTACAGGCGCACTACAAAGCCAATGAAGACATCGCATTTCCCGTACATGAAAATTACGACGCTAATGGTGAAAGCGAAAAAGAAGACGACATCGAAAATACGGACGAGGAGGACGACAACCACGATGTTGCTGGACTTAGGGCCGATTTTACCAACTCTGATTAAATACATGATTAATGTTAATTAATGTTAATCATGATTATTTTTCAATCGAGGCTTTAATCATGATTAAATTGTCACGCGTTCCACCATGGACAGTTTTGTTACATCCCAGGATCTCTCCCTAGGGATCACGGGACCTTGTAGTTGGTGGGAGGGCTTATGGGTCTCATAGGGCTATAGATCTGGATAGGTGAACCAGAGAGGCTGCAGGCTGCATTGGTCGAGAACAACGCAGCAAGAGTTCTATTTTTTCGAAAGAGTATTTGTGGATCTTTTATATTTTTTTAGTTTTACCTTTTGAGTTCTAATATGAGAAATGTTGATCTCACCTAATTTTGTCAAAAAGAATAAAGACTGCATTCGTCGTTCACAACCCAGCACAAGTTTTATTTTTTCAAAATTTTCAAAAATAAAATTTTTTCATTTTTGGTTTTTCTTTCGGTAACAGTTAGGTTTTTGTTTTTTTTTCTTTTCTGCACAAAATTATGTATACTTCGCGCCGCCTGGCACAACCTTTCTTTTTGCTCTAATAAGAAGTTGCGGATCTAGCAAAAAAAAAAACGTTTTTCAAAAATTGTACCCGTAATTTTTGATTTTTCAAAAAACCGTTTCCGGCACAGATCAGAATAAGTCTACCATAATTTAGCACAAATTTCATTTTTTCGAAAAAATAAGTTTACGGATCTAACTTCCGGGACATACGTGGTAATTGTAAAACATTTATAATCAGTTCCATAATTGTCAAATAAGTATCTGCAAGACTTGGGACAATTTCATTAATTTTGCAGATTTAAAAAAAAAATCACCAAAAATTTGAAAATTTCAAAAATATTACAAGATTTAGCAATTTTGAAAGGATTAAAAAAGAATTTTCTTGAGATTAATGAGGAAATTTTTTTTTGCATTTTTGAGAAATGAATGTTAAAAGAAAATTGAAAAAGATTTCAAAATATTTCCTTCAATTTTGGAAAAAATTAGGAGGTTTGGCAGCAAAATGGTTCAATTTGGTAAGATTTAAGAATCAAAAAAATACAATGAAGTAAATGCAAGAAATATGGAGAAGATTTGAAGAGACTGAACAAGATTTTTAAACTGTAAAAGATGTTTAAAAAATAATAATTCTACAAAAATTGTATAAACAAATAATTGTAAAAACACGTGCGCCTGAAACGGAAAAAAAATTTCTCCCTACATTTTTTTCGAACCTAATAAAATTTTCCAAATAAACTTTGTAGGATTCAAATCAGCACTAATCTATCTCGAAGCTTATTTTTATTTTTTATTAACAATTCGATTTTTGAGAAAATTTGTTGTAATTTTTAAAAAATAGTAGAAAAGTTTTTTCTTTGGTATAAATATTTGATTAATTTAATTGAAAAAAATATTTAAGAAAATTTTTTTCAACACTGGTTTATGATTTGTCTCAAAATTTCTTTTTACTTTTTTAAAATAAAAATTCGATTTTCGAGAATACGGTTTTTATAATTTTTTGAAAAGACTATGTACAAAAAAGTCTGTCTCAAGCTTGAAATCTGCCATCTATTAGTGTCTCACTCGCACTCGCGCTTCCCTATGACTACAATGAAGTTGACCTTACGGTATATTCTTAAATTCACTTAAGTTTCGGTCCAGTCTAGTAATAAAAATTAAACTTTAAAGTACAAAAAATTATTATTTAAAATTTTTTCAACAATTATAAACATAATTATCTTTTAGGAGTATTAATCTCACAATTCAGTTTATTTATTACCATCATATCAGTGCTTCTGTCATTATTAATTTTTAATTATTTTTCCAAATATGTATTTTCGGTGTGCCTAGACTTTGCGCTATTTATTATTATATTCGGAAGTGCAGAGTTTCTGAAGCGATAAATGTCAAACTTTTCTAACCTTAAAAAATCTTTCTACTGCTTTACCGTCATATTTTAGTCCAAGAGCTGATGAAGTGTTTCGTGAAGTGGGAGTATAAGTCCTAGTTTGTTGCGAATATATCTGGGAAATGACCCTTCTTTCGAAAGGAGATGTCAAAATATAACATAGGGGAGTGGGTATAACACGTGACTGCGAAAACAGCTCTGCGCATGTGCACGATACTAAGACCAAGTTTTCATTCACGGTAAACATTAACGAATTCTTGGACGTCGCTCGTCCCGCCTCTGCTCACCAAACAGATAGGGTGATACCGCTCCTTACTATTCCTTCGTGCTTCTAATATTATTAATTACATTTTTTTGTATATCATTATAATTTAATCCTGAGAGTAGAAGGCCATATTTATTCAGGAAGAATACTTTTTCTTTTTTTTTTCAATATTAATCAACAAATATATTGCTTTCAAAGTTGAAACCTTCTATAGGGTTAATTTATGAATTTCAAAAAAAAATTCTTTTAGATCCTTTTTTATTTAAAACCAACCAATGTTCACCTTAATTTTCCTTTATTTAAAGCGATTTTGATTTATCGACCAGTTACATTTGTGGGGGCCCCTAATTTGTGGGGGCCCCGCTGGCCCCGTACTAAATTCGGCCCTGATCGAGATTAATATCTCACTAAAATCATTTTAATTATAAAGATGTCAGAATTTTGTTTTCATTTAGATTATTAATTAACCATTACATTTGAATCTTGAATCGTTATCTTGTAGGAATTAAAGCAAAGAGCACGTGGTACCCGAGATCGTTCTGTCTTTATATCCAAAAATCATTTTTAAGACTAAAATAATAATAATCATAATAATATTAGTATATGTATAGGACGGGTTCTGGATCAATTAGTATTAGTGCGTGCCTGTGTGAGGTAAGCCTGTGTCGTGTGTCTGTGTGAGGTTGACATCGAGACCGTTCTAGGACATTCTCGATGTGTCCTGATGACGTCATAAAATAATATCGCGCAATTCTGCCAGCCAAATGCATGTAACAACAGGTTGAATGTGAATATAAAAATGTAATTTTTTGGTTCATTTACTGGAAAGCAAAATGAAGAAAAAGGCTTTAATGTGCTTTGTTCAAAGTTCGGTTGTAAGTCAAATGGACTGAAATTCCTATGCAGTTTGAAAAAGATGTTACAAATTATTCCACCGTGTTTAAAGAATATCTCAATATAGGTAATTTACTTGATTATGAATCATATATAATATTTGTAATTTGTGCCCAAATCAAAAGTACCATGGCGATAATGTGTGAGTCGTGCTGAAATGTACCAAATGTGACTGCTAAACCTCATACATGTCTTCAAAAAAAAGTACGCTTAGTTTGAAAATGATGTAACTTTTAGAATTTTGGTATAAAAAAACAATTTCATAGTGATAGTTTTGACATATATTCTGAATGCAGTCAAAATTGTGATGGAAATTTCTTCATGAATTACGGTAATATTTGTAAATATATTCCAATAATTTTCATGAATTGTCATGAAAATGGAAAATGCCATTATTAGGACAATTTTCGAGTCTTTCGAAAGATCTGCTTAGCAAACTTGATCTCTATTTTGGGACCGTGGCAAAGTGTATTGACGGCTGACTAAATTGAACAAATCTTTTCAAAACAAGTACATAAACGTATAGATACGTTAAGATGTAAAGATAACAAACCTGGATGATCACATTACCTAAGACGAAGAAAAAGGGTCGCGAATGTAGAAACATAGAAAATGGGGTGTTGAAGGGCGATTTCGAAATCTGGTCAGGAGTAGGTAGTAAATCACATGGTAGTCAAGGGGTCGGTTTAATTATAAATGAAAAAGCAAGATAGCATATCAAAGATCATGATTTTGTATCACCCAGATTGTTGTGGGCTAGAATGAAGGTAGGAATCAGAAGATTATTCATCATAGGCGAGATCTACGTGTTCCATATAGACCACGAAGAAACCCACTATTCTCCAATATTGCAAATACGTCACCATTGGATGTAAACACTACGATATGTTCTCGAGTTTGCACGTGCACATATATATTCTTCCTCACAAGCAATCGAATGGGCCTATCTTCAGGAAAAATGTATCTTCGAAATTCGAATCGCTGGTTCTGATTTATGCGCGGAATAAGCCGAACATATCCAAGTTCTTCTAGTGGATATCCAAGTACTCGAACAGAAGGAGGCCTGCAAGGATCAGACCTGCCAGGAGGAGACCTGGACCTGACACGAAGAGGAGGCTCCCCAGGGGAAGAATTTCTGCCAGGAGAATTCTGTCTGCCAGGAGAATTTTGCCTGCCAGGAGAATTTAGCCTGCCAGGAGAATTTTGCCTGCCGGGAGAATGTTGACTGGCAGGAGAATGAGAACCAGGATCACGTTCTCTTCGAAGATTCGAGTCGGACAGTGCACTCAATTCTGCAAGAAGAAATAGACGATTAGTTTTGTTTTTTTAACACACGCGTGATAACCACTTGTTTTTTGGGCATATGCATCGGATTGAACGCTGCTTGTTACTAAACAGGGGAAAAATTGTCAATGAGTTATTTTCTCCAGTCAAAAAACAGCAATGTCTGGTCTACTTAACAGAAATGGCTCAAATCCGCGATTTTCCACCACGCGCTGATGCATCTCAGGTATTTTTATGAGATTCAAAAGTTTTTAAGGAATAAGAAGTAATTATTTTAAAATTCCAAGGCAATTCTCATAGGGGTTTAAGAAATTTTCTACAACTTTGGAAGATATGAAACGTTTTCGTTTTTCAGGATTTAAGGAAATATCGTCAGATTTCATGTAATTTCACGGCATTTTATAATATTTTAATTTATCCTTGTGCAAAGTGAGGTTGGGACGCTGTACGGTAATGACGTTTGGGGTGTTCTTTTATTAAATTAAAGTAAATAAGGGACACACATAGAAAAGAAAGAAATGCCCATTTTGTAGAGGATGATAATAACTACTTATTAAATTTAAAAAAAAAATCAGTACGTGTTTCGAAGTTAATGTTATATTAATGGGACTTCAAGTTTGCCTCCAATTTGACGATTACCCATGTATAAACTATATTATAATTTCTCGCAGGCAAAAAATTTCCAAAACAAATGTTAAAAATCCGAAAAATAAATATAATAATTTTATACTGCCAACAATGAGAAAGAACAAAGGAATCAGTGCATAAATAACTCTGAATGTTTGGTTTGAAATGTCTTAATTTCTAGAGGTTTCCAATTTTTAATTTCACAATTTTGCAGTGCCAAATTCAAATTATGAAAATGTCACGACCATTTTCTATTGAATCTTTCAAAATTGCAAAATTTCATATAAAAACCTTGATAGAGAGTTTTAGAATTTTAATAATTTTAGATTTAAATGTTTTAAATTGTTCAGTTTTAATTTTAGCCTTATAAAATTGTCTGGATTTAAAATTTTTTAGAAATCATAGAGGAAAAATATACTCAAAAATACTTATTCGTAGGGTAACAGAAATTAGAGAAGAAAAGATATGGGAAGTCCAAAGTGGATTTATGCCACGAAGATCATGTTCAGATCAGATATTTAGCTTAAGACAGATCACAGAAAGAAGCCTAAGAGTAGGAAAGAAAGTTTTCTGTGCATTTGTTGACCTAGAAAAAGCATTTGACAAGGTAAGCAGAAATAAACTTTGGGAAGTCCTTAAAGAGTACGGAGTACATGGATGGCTCCTACAAGCAATACAAACAATATATGCAGGCAATAGATGAAACGTTGACCCCTCAGCGACGTGTAGCGGGGAAAGACCTACAGAGCCATCTAACGAGCCCGCAAAACAGGACCCGAGTATACGCCGTCGCGTTTCCCTATACTATTGACCACGGCCTGCTTTCAGCTTGAAGGGGAGCTCAACCAATGAAATTTATGAGACCGCATGGCCGTCAGATGATCCAACCCACACCAGGTCTAGCCACGCGCAAGTAAAAAAATGCAACTAATCAGCAACGATACCAGCTACGCCGCCATGTTAAAGGAAGTGAGCGGGAATTTCAAATAGGTGAAATAAACGAAAGTTTTGTCAATTTTCTGAAGAATAAAAGTATATGTAAATACTATTATTTCAATTTAAAAGTTTATTTCATATGTAATTATGAGAAGTATATTCTTTATTAAGTTATAGAATACTAAAATTCTATTCTAGTTTAAACTTTGAATTAGGTGAATAAGAAATGAAAGGTAGCATTGCAGAATTAGATATCCAACATTCTTACGAAAATGTGTTTATTGTATACAAAATTCTTTAAAAATTGAATACACATTGTATTAAAAGGATTTGTTTTCATCATCATCGATATTTCTTCAAATTATCATCCTTTATTTGAATTTTCTTCATTTAGTAGGCGTTTTAGACAAAAGCGCTAACAGTTGTCTGCCACAGTGCGGCAACGTCATACTTTTTCTTGATTTTTTCAGAATAGAATAATTCTTTTAGATGAAATCTTTTTCCATGCTTCATCAACATTCCCATATGGAGGAAGTAAGTTTTTATTTTTGTAAAAGATTGAAAATTCGATTTTTCATTAGCACCAACACCGATTTGCAAACCCACGGAAATTCTAACCTCAAAATTCTTTCGCGATTTACTAGAATTTCGTTAACTTTTACAGATCCCGCCAATTTCAGTGTTCACTCGCATCCACCTACCTTTTTTCGACGGGTGAAATAGTCACCCATCGAGTGACCCCTACCCGTCACTCTGGTGATTTCTGAACGGTTCACCCGGGTCGATCCGCCCACTCAGCTAGCGCCGCTGAAAGGCTCCGAGTGCACCCGAGTGCACTTGGTGAGAAACCTGAACGAACCCCTAGAGGATCTATACAGTGTGTATGTCTAGACAGTGTGAAGTTGGTTTTGTTATTTAAATATTTATGCTCGCAGTGGTTATCCTTTCGTGGACAATTCAGATATTCCAGCTGATCGAAACTGTCGGAAACTGTGCATCATTACCTTTGATGACCTACGTTATTGACAGTTTCCATCAGCTGGAGTACATGAATTTTATAAGTTGGCTATCATTCTTTCATGCGCTCTCCGAGGCGAAAGTTTTTCTCCCACCAACAGTTCTAATCGCGTGAAACTAACCTTCCGCTCGTCGGTGTAAAGCCGGCCTGTGACGTACGCTGCACCGTACGTACAAAATATCTGTTGGGGTGGTTGAGGGCGACTGACTTTTCAACAGAAAATTTTAATAGTAACTGGAATCTTAATTATTTCATTGGAGTATGTTTACATTTCTTTTCAATGATTGTAATTGAAAAGAGAAGTTCACAAAGTATTTCTTTCATGCACATTATTGAATATTTTAATATCACAGTTTTTGTTGGCTGATACTTTTGATTCTTTTGAAAGTAACATTATATCGACATTATGCAATGGTATAATAATAATAATATATATATATATATACTATGTTTCTGTTTCGCTTTCCGACATATGGAGGTGCCAAAATTGGGCAATGATCTACCGTAGCCTTTTTGAGTTTTGCGCTTATTCCTAATATATAAGTTGGGTGGAGAACCTTATTTCTATTTTTGACGATAGCGCAATTTGGGACGTGTTAGCGAACGAGTGAGCGAGTGATCGAAAGCGAGAGTGTGAGAGAGAGCCATAACGTAAACGCATCTTAATCTACTTATGCTATTACATAACCATTACTTAACAATCTTTACACTTCTAGTTTAAGTGACTTCCGTTTCCTTTTTCTTTCACTTCTCTTGTACCTCCATTTTGCCACTTTTTTGCTTCCATTCTTTCAATCTTTCTCATTCGCTTCCCTAGCAAGCTCTAACTCCTTCATCCACTCTTCCCCCAAACCATCCTCCCCTAGAATCTTTACCACATTCTCTTGCCAGTTTCCTTTATCTTCCATTCCTCTCCTACATCCTTCCCATATATGCTCCCATGTTTCCTCTTCCCATTCACAGATTCTGCACTTTCTGTTCTCATTCTTTTCCCAATACATACCTGCCCTTACCTCGTTTCCCCATCTACATCTTGCTATTCTGGTCCATCTTTTCTCTTCCCATCCCTTTTCTAAATGCTTGGGTAATCCTTCCTTTTCATCATCTTATACCATTTATTATATTTTGATTCCTCAATCATTCCCCATATTTCTATTAATTGTCTTTCCCTCTCGCTTTTTTCCACTTCTTCATAGTTTACTCCAGTCCCGTCTTCTATATCTCCAGCCTCGAAGAACTAGCTCCTTTCTTCTTCCCATCTCGTTAATTCCATCGCCCTCCCTCACCTTTCTTCTACCTCCATTTAACACTTTTTCGCCAACTCCCCTCCCTTTCCCTCCCTCAGCTTCGTCTCAAAACTCCATGCCCTCTTTCTCGCTCTAGTACTTAATTTATCCCTTTGCGCTTCTTCTCTCACCATATATCCCGGCGTCCTCCAGTCTACCCCCAGCGTCCACCTAACAAAGTATCTGCGACGAACATGCTTGCCGTCCCGGTAGTACTCTATTCATTTGGAGTGGTTCCATGGACGAAGGATGAGCTCAGATCCCTCGACATCGGGTGCCGAAAAGTTATGCACATGAACAAAAGTATGCGCCTTAAATCTTCTGTTTCGCGACTTTACATCTCACGCTGTCAAGGTGGTCGCGAAATACTAAATCCTAAATCTCTTTGAAACAGGATTATTCTGGGTACAGCACAGATAGTTGCAAAGAGACTCTCCTTAAAATGGTCAGGAAACACGAAGAAATGGGCAAAGGAACGTTTCTGTACAAAGCAGCGGAGGAGGTTGCTGAAATACTTGGCCTTGACTTCAATATCAGGGATGAGCAAAATGCATCGAATCCTATTCATCTCGAGTTCTCACTCCTGAAGGCCCGGATTAAGAAAGCACGGGAAAAAAACTTCCGCGAACAGCTCCTCGAAAAGAAGATGCACGGCATCTTCCACAGAAATATGGAGGATCTGTTGATGTCGGATGAGCTAACATTTGCTTTCCTTAAATCACCCGGACTGAAGTTGGGCACGGAGGGTTTCATTGTGTTATGTCAAGACGGTGTCATTTCCATTCTAGCATGCCATCGCAACATTTCAAGCCAAGACATTCCCGATGATAGCTGCAGAGCGTGTCATGGACACTTCGAGTATCTATGACACATACTATCTACTTGTCCAACTCATGCTGGAACGACCTACATCCAAAGGCACTCTTACGACATCAGCCCAAATACCGCTCTGCTCAACGCTCCTATAGAAGTGGAGTCAATTGTCGAGAATGAGAAGTGCCAGATATACTGGAACTTCATATTCTCGACAATTGTTTCTGTTGCGCACTTGAGGCCTGACATAGTTCTTCTTGACTTCGCATGACAAACTTCCTGCATTGGGTCTCCAGGTGCTTTGCCCAGTTCAGCTTGCTATCTAGGATAACTCCCAGATATCCAACCGAATCTGGAAACGTCAGCTTCCCACCGCTAAATACAGGAGCGTCAACTTTTGGAATTTTATAGTTTTTTGTGAAAATGACGAAGTTGGCCTTTCAGGATATCCGCATATCACTGAGTATAAAACCCCTCTTTATTTAGCCTTCGAAGGAGGCCATCCACAACAATGCACCACAGGAGAAGCGACAGGACACCCCCCTGAGAGCATCCCCGTGAAGCTATTCCCGTTATTAGGCCCTCACCCCATCTGGCTTCGAGTCTTCTCCGACATAGCATGCTTTCTATCCAGCATGAAGCACAGTTTCTACTGAGCAGCCTGCCTGAAAAGCATGCTGCCCTCTTTGCAGGGGGAGGCCAAGAGCACCTCATCCCTAATGTATCTCTCGACCAGCCTCTGAAACGTCTTCAGGATAAAAGACGTTAGACTGATTGGTCGGAAATCTTTTGCAGCAGTGTAACCCTCCCTCTCAGGTTTGGGTATGAAGGCCACTCTGCCACCCTTCCATGCTGATGGCACGTGTTTAAGGGCTATACTTGCCCTAAATAGTTACGTCAGAGAAGGGAAGACCAAATCCATGCCTTTTTGTAAAAGCGCTGGATAAATGCCATGCGGCCCTGGTGATTTAAAAGGACAGAAGGACCCTACGGCCCATTCCACCTTCTTGTAATCAGCGACCTTAGAAGCGAAATTCTAGTCGGCCCTCACCACCTCTTGGCCCCAGCCTTCCTCCTCGTGGTCGGTTTGGATTTGTTGAAAACCCGGGAAGTGAACTTCCATCAGGTGATTCAGCGTTGCTTCTTCGTCTTCGGCAAACTCACCATTATCGATTAAAAAATGTCTCATTTTCGCTCCTTGTTTATTTATATAAAAAATAGAAAATGACAAAAATTAAAAAATCGAATCCATAGACGCTCTTGTGCAACTGTCGCTGATCACTTCTGAATAAAAAATTAAAAATCGGTTGAGAATTGTAGGCTGTAGGTGATTTTGAATAGTAAATTTCCGATTCAGCTCACTGTGAGTCGGCTTTGTTACGCTGGAAACATTTGCGTGAACTATTTGAGAAATATTGCGGCTATTGAATCCTGCAACATTCGTCATACGGAAATAGCAATCTTTCTCGCCTTCCGGTTGCCTCCATCTAATGGGTGTCTTGAATTTTTAGTTTCGATCGATCCTCTTTTTAATTCCATCGGCTCAACGAAATGTTACAAGTGCTACATATTAAATGTGGGACCCATTCCATTTCTTGATGATTCACCTCAAAACCAGAGCAATTTCTTTCAATACTTTTCATTTTGTCTGAAAACTTTCTCAGATTGCTCTTCATTTTATACTTGCCACAAATGTAGCAAAACGATTGATGCTTGCTTTCGCATTTATGGTAAGTATTCGGGGGCACTTCACTGTTCAAAAGAGATTTTAAAGTTTGTTCTGATGGATTCATGAGAATATGAAGAAGCCTGCACGTTGGGGATCCTGTGCTGATCGCAGGTGAGTCCACCGGCCTGGGGGTGATAACCCTCATACCTCCCTAGGTCTAAGTAAAAGAGCTTTTCGACTTTGACGAGGACATTGTCAACTCGTCGTCGGACACACTACAGCTTCATTCTCGCACCCCAACGCCCTCTGCAGCGCAGCGTGCCTAACAACGGTGGTGGCTATTACCTTAGTGGACCGGAAAACGAATCATTCTACACATCCCTTTTCAGGGCAGTTGTCATCGTCTCCATAAATAAGATGCATCGTGCAATGTCATATATATGACGCGCTTAGAGATGCAGTTATTAGCCAATAACGTTGAGACTATGAGCCTTCTGCGACTCAGTACCAGAAAGCTACCACCAATATCGGGGCAAGCGTAGTAGCGCTGCATTGCCGCCACCAGTTCGCGAGTTCGCGCCATTCTCGACTACACCTTTCTTATATTTTTTTGTGGATCACAAAAGAAGATCATAAATGCTATTGAAATCAAAATAAAACGATAAATATCTCAATTAAGGCCATGTGACGAGTGGGTCACATGACCGGCTTTCTACCTTACTAACACTTTTTTTATTTGTAAACTTATTTTCACACGAATAGAGACATCGAGTTGAAAATTTGGGATAATAAATAAGAAGGACTGAAAACGCGGCTATAGTCTTAAATTTTTATAATTATGAAGAAAGTTTTTTTTTAATAATTTTTTTGTGTGCTTTTTTCATAATTATAAAAATTTAGGAACAGAGCCGCGTTTCTTAGTGCTTCTTATTTATTATTCCAAATTTTCGATTCGATGTGGCTATTCGTGTGAAAATAATTTTACAAATAAAAAAAGTGTCAGTAAGGTAGGAAGCCGGTCATGTGACCTACTCGTCACATGGCCTTAATTGAGATATTTATCGTTTTATTTTGATTTCAATAGCACTTATTATCTTCTTTTGTAATCCGCAAAAAAAATATAAAAAAGGTGTAGTCGAGAATGGCGCGAACTCGCGAACTGGTGGCGGTAATGCAGCGCTAATACGCTTGCCCTGATATTGGTGGTAGCTTTCCGGTACTGAGTCGCAGAAGGCTCATAGTCTCAACGTTATTGGCTAATATCAGCATCTCTAAGCGCGTCATATATATGACATTGCACGATGCATCTTATTTTCTGGCCAATATTTTCTGCGATTTTTTTTAACGAGTTGCAAGCGTTCAAAGTGAGGGTCGCGTACTTTTGACGCCGACTTAAGTATTACGGAATTTCCTTTAAACTGACTGGTCAAGCATAGCGCTAGGGTTAGTATTACGGAATTTTCCGTAGCGGTAGTCCAGAGCGAGCTAGAAAAGGGATTATTATCTCACGGAAAAATGTGTAACGGTAGACGATTCGTTTAGTAAATTGTAACTGTAAAGTTTATGTTACAATTTACAATTTTCCAGGCATTTGGTTAATCTAAAACTTAAAGTATTAGTTTTGTGTAACAGCAACTGATAATCCAACTTTTCTTTAATATTTAAAAATAAATAAGATTTTAAAAAAATATATTTTTATACCGAAGGATTATATTAACAAGCTACAAATATTTTATTACTTAAAGTTACAACTCGTTATTAGTATCGAACATTTTCTAATTCTCATTCGTACAACCCACCCCAAGAAAAAATCTGGAAAAGTTGCTGAGTGTGCCCAATCACTCTTCTGTAACTGATCACTATACTGCCCCCTCCCCCTCAACAACTTTCTTATAAAATATTTCATGCACCAAAATGAGAGCACAAAAAAGCTTACAAATCACAATTAGACTTCCATCTACTTTCAAATCAGTAGCAACTAAAAGCATTAAAATTGAACAATTTCCATTTACAAGCTTTCAAACTTGACAAATTTCAGTAAACTAAGCATTCGAAACTCAAAATTTAATGAATTTTAATTTTTCAAGTGGAACATATAAATTGGAATTCAAAAATATCAAATTAAAAGATTTTAATTTTGTGCAATTTTAAACAGGAAACATGTGTGTGTGTGTGTGTGTGTGTGTGTGTGTGTGTGTGTGTGTGTGTGTGTGTGTGTGTGTTTTTGCAAAACAAAAAAATATGGGTTTTCTATTTTCATGTAGCCTTCAATATTTTTCAGTCTAATCCCAAAAATTCGAAAATGTCTTTTTTTGGACCACCCTAATATACATCCTATATGGCAACCTTATTTTTATATAAGTACCAGGATGACATTTTGAATAATATGTACATCCCATTAGCAACCTTATTTTGTAATAAGTACCGGGAAGACATCTTTTAGAAAAATATTCTAACATATATCATGTATAAAAGTAAAAAAAATTTGTTGTTATTGAAGCCTGAAAATATATAAATTGTGAATATTGAGGAAAATAGATCATAGTGTCCAGATCTAATGTTTATGGCTGGATATGAACCAATCTATTTGGATTATTATCGCTATTTTCACCTGATACTGAGAAAAATGATAAAATCGCTGGTGACTATTATAATTAATTTATGAATAAATATCAAAGATATAATAAATACGTTCAACATAAACTTTATGGAAATGGATCTACGACTATACGAACATGTTCGACAAAATAATTTTATTCATAAAAATATACAAATCATGTATCGCAAATTTTAGAATTTCTACCCCCTATATGAAGAAAATATATTCTCCATATATTGATGAAATAAACAAGGGGAAAATTTAGTTTTCTGTTAATTGAATAAACTTTTTCCCATCCTCTTCATACACCTGTGTGCAAAATAAGTAAAAAAAATACACGCTGGAGCAAACGCCTAGACCAGCCCTATGCATCGTCCGTGTATTTCGGTTAGTTCACGCAGCTTTCTCGTGTAAGCTGAGTTGTAGGAGGCGCTGGGTGGCTTGTAAACCTTTTGTCAACAAAGACATGGCAGATGTACAGACAAGCTCTGTTTTTTACAATTTTTATTTAATTAGAAAGTGTTTTGAAGGTATCTAAGTTTTAGAAACGCTGTGCTTATCATTACGCGAAATATTCCAATCGTAGTTAGGAAAGCGTCTCTGCGGAAGTGAAATCACACTACATTGCAAACAAGTACTGTAGTACCGTGAATTAAGCAGGTTATACATTGTAATTTGAAAATACACTGCAAGTATAATTACTAGCTGATTGCAAATATCATCAAAACTTTTTTTACAGTGTATTTATTTATTCACGTAATCTTAAACATTATCTGTCATCGGATGTACCAGTTCAGACCTTTAGCAATTTTGATTATAAGCATACATGTTTTTATAGCCCCCTACTTCTGTGCAAATATATGATGCAGACAAGGCACATTTTATCAGCATATAATCTCAAAACCACCTTTTTTCTCGCTTCTTGATAGATTAAGATGGTTTAAGTTTTTGGATGAAGTGTGTTCGCATGAATTGTATTTATCCCTAAAGCCTAAAAAAAATGCTTTAGGCCGAATTTATTTCCAGTTAGACAGGCTGTGCATATTCAAAGCACAGAATCGCTTGCACAAGAAATATGTTGTTTTTCAAAGGATTTTAGATGACACGTATTTCCGGTGACACCGTTTATCAAGAAATTATCAAAAATTAAGTATGATGATTAAAAGTTCAAATACTTCCAACTTTGTGGAAAAAGTATTTTCATTAAATCATTGAAGTGTTGTCTAAAATCCCTTGAAAATAACATATTTTTGCGAAAACGATTCTGTGACTTGATGAATATTCAGCTCGAATACTTAAATAAATGATGGAATGTAGCTATACAACTTTTTTGCTGATCCTGTTATTATACTTACTTAGTCGTTTCTCCCAGAATTTGGGAAACAAACAAAATTTAAAATACTAAAGTTTGATTTTTTTATAACGGTGTAACCTAATTTTCAAAATGTTCACGATGTTGTGAGATAATTATCTAAATTCAATCTTCAACATTATATGTAAATATGTTTCAAGTTTGTATGGAATTACTAATTAGTTTAAAAGAGTATGCATAATTTAAATATTTAGAATAATATAAGATAAAAATTATTTTGATGTTTCAATGCAAATAATATTGTTGATTGATTTTTATGTTATAAAATGATGAATTAACTATTATTAACTATTGATTGATTAATTTTTTTTTCAAAAAATCGAAATACGTAAAGATTGAATTTGAATTATTTTCAATTAAGTCACATAAACTGATTCTGTTTAAAATTACATTTTGTGAAATTAGTTAAAAGATTATTAATAAATAAAAATTTAATAAAAGAAACAGCCAAATTGAAAAAAATATATTTATAAAGTGAAAATTATTTGAAAATTTCAATAAAAATAATGTTGTCATGCATTTTATGTTGTGAGTTGATCAATTAAGGGGTTAGCCCTACTTGCAAAGCAATAAAAAAGTGAATTTTATCGATTTTTGTTTGAAATAATGAAAAAATACTTTTCGGTAAAAGTTTGTACATTTGAAAGAGTATCATATAAATCTAATTTACACTAATTTTCATTCAAAAATACACATTATTTCATGAGTTATTACTGATACACCGTAGTATGATTTTTTGAAGGTGTATTGCGGTGAGCAACACTGATCAGGACTCGATCATCTAAAATGGGAAAATCAAAAATATTTCAATGAATTGAGCACACCGATCATAAAAGGGCGTCTCCGCGTGAAATTCGGTCAAAGTATTGTCCACAGGCAGAAAGCAGAAGCAAAAAAAAAGATGTCAAATCAAAAAATAAAAAACACCATTACATTAACCTTGCAAAAGTCGACATTTTTTGCTAATAAAACCAATAATCGCATTGACTGTTAATGGTAGACCTTTCAGACATGGAACTTTGCTCTTTGAGTTTGGATTCGTAGTCCATTTTGAGGACCAATCCACAAAGTTTTTGAGAGTTTCTTCTATGTGGGGATTTCTCGGTGACAGTGGTCGTTTTGCTGGATTATAAAATTTTAATCTGTAAGCATTGGCTCCATCAATCACTCTATCCATTTCTTCTGTGAAATCTGCAGTTCTTTCCCAAGTATTGGGTTCCCCATTTTTTCCTTCAATTCCACTCTCCTCGTCTTTTCCAGCTAGCTGTATCGCTGTTTTAAATTTTTTACTAAAGAAGTTCATAGATCTTTCGACGTTCATAACTTCCCAGCTGTTTGGAGCCATATGAACGTCCGTTATATGTCCAAGTAAATTGCTTGAACTCTTTTTATCATGCAGCCATGCCTTTTCATAATCTTTGCAATTGGCTATTATTGTTCCATCTCCATCGTACAAATACTGGTGTTTACGCAGTGGCCCCAGTAATCTTTTTATTATGTGTGGAAAATCGAAATTGCAGAAGTAGGTTCGTCCCTCGTAATCGAAGCAAGGCTTCTCTGTTGTTGCCTGGAATATTTTCCAGACACAACTTCGATTCTGAGCTGCCTGATCACAAGTGACGAGTCTTACATCTGTTCCACATTCTGCCAGTTTCGAGAGACAGTGTTTTACAAGATCGGCAATTAATTCGCTAGTCACACTTTTATCAATTAAAAAGTATGACTATTTTTTACGTTCAAACTGTCCACAGAAAATACCAAAACATTGGTTGTTGGGACGTTTTTTCGACCCAAAGGGCCCAGGTCAACCAAGCCTTCAACGAGGTCACAGTATTTGGAATATTCTTCGCATTTTTTAATGCTGAAGTCATCCCAACAGCTTTAGTGGCGAAGCAAACAAAAATTGCGGCATAAATTTTGATTTTATTTCGGTTCCGATGACGCTTTTCTTTAATAAAAAAGGGACTACAATAGTCAACCCTGGAAACCAAAAACGCGCGTTCAAGAGAGAGACGGCATTTTTCTTCCAAAGAAGTGGATCGAATATAAATGCACGCGCCGCATGCCTTTTCGCTGGCATCACTAAACCCGTGTAACTGCAGTCTCGCGTAGTCGTAATGTTTCGATTAAATTTGGATAATTTGAAGCCCATTTTCTGAGGTTAAAGCTACCTTTACGTGTAATTTCAATCAATTCGTTACATAACTGCTCAGCCTCTTCACGAGTCGATACTCCGGTTAGCAAGTCGTCGACATAGAAATCAGTTTTTAAAATTGAAGCTGCTCTTAGAAAGGAGTCGGCTTCGTCGTTTGCTAATTGATGTAAATACCAAATTGCTAAGAAAGGAGCAGATGAAGTACCAAATGTCGCGGTATTTAACTCAAAAGTCTTGACCGGTTGCGAATGATCTTCGCGCCACAAGATTTTTTCGAATTTTCGATCCTCAGGATGCACTATTGTTTGTAAATGCATTTTCGCGATATCAGATGTCAAAACATAGGCATGTGAACGAAAGCGAACGAGTAATGAAAAAAGATTTTCTTGTATACTGGGACCTACTATGAGGACGTCGTTCAAGTGACAGTCCTGTTTCTGATTTCGATGAGCCGTCAAAGATGACACGCAATTGTGTCATTAAACTAGATTTTTTTATCACCGCATGATGTGGCAAGTAATACCCTTCCCGAATATAAGCTAATTTTCATTCAGACATGTACCCGTTTGTCAAGTATGACTTCATATTTTCAATATAAGGTTCCTTGATTTCCGGTTTTTTCACAACAATGTGTATACGATATTTTGAAACCTAAATAAGTTTTGTACAGTTTATTAAAAAAGAAAAACAACAAAGTACTTTTGACTACATTCTGTGCTGTGCTATACTATTGAAAAAACACTTTAAAATAATGAACCTCTCATGAAATAACCCTTATGCAATTGCGGCGTGCCCCCAAGAAAGACGGACCGGTGAGACAAAATAATGTATAAGTTTAACATACATTTGGCAATTATTTAAACAATATTAATTTATTTAAACTTTTTTTTTCTTCGTAAAATGGTAGCAAATTTTAATTTTCTGTAATTCATGACAAAAATAACGAATGTAGAAAATAATATATGTTTTACTGATGTTTGGTAATTATTTAAACAATTTTTATTTTCAAAAAGTATATAACAATTTTTTTATTGATAAAAAATATAAAACAAGTTTTTTTATATTGTATTTATAAAATAAGTGAAACAAAAATTTATTTATATAATTCAATACTGTTAAAGTAACATGAATAACATGTTATAAACAGCGACAAATTAGACTTTTCTCCACCTTCGCTGTAAAAAGGCGCAAATGAACAACATCTGTTAATAATATCCAAATGTCCTGAAGAATATAACACTCAACATTTGTTAATTGTGCTATCCACTCCTACTACATATTATAAATCCTTTTTTAGATTTACAAAAAGTGTGGAACACTTAGGGGTTACTGACAGTTATGTCGAGATCTGCCAGCTCGTGCGATATTCCGAAATGCTTGAAGTGTAGTTGAAGGTAAATATAGTGTTTGAATAATAATAAGAAGAATAATTAAATGATTGAAAAATAATAAGCAGAATATTCACGAATTATAAATTATTAATATTTTTTAGATATTCGTAAAATATGGACCACTCACGGCCCTCGAACTTCACTTGAATTCGCCCCAATGCGTCACGGCGAATTTCAGCAAGTGTTGATTTATACAATTTAATCCGTAACAGAAAAAACAATGTGCGGGGCATGTAGAATTTATTGCAAATGCTTAGTAACTTGTCTCATAGCTCAGTGGCGAGTACTTTGGACTAATACACGAGGGATCGCTGTTTCAAGTCTCGACGCATGTACTTTCTATTAATTTTTTTTCTAATTGACCTTGACCACGGATCCATATGAATTCACACGCATTCAATTCGCGCTGTCTCAATTCATCTAAATGCGTTTGAACGAATCATAAAACGGGATTCACGCGCATTACAAAATGTTAATTCGCCCCAATCCGCATCAATTCTTCCTTTTTTGCCGGGTATGAAAATGTACAACTGAAATATCTAACCACTAACCGTTAACAATTTTAGATAAATCATTCAATGATTCAATAACAAACATCATGCGTTCGCCTCTGTTGCATAACTGCACGCCAATATTGATACATGTAGCGTGATGTATGTGCATATAATTCGTTTGATCACGTGTAGTCCAGAGAAAATTCATCCACTACAGATACATGTCATTGAGTCCCAACTGTAAGTCTAATCAATGACATAAATGACATCTGCCTACAGCCAGCTTAGCTGCGGTCGCACTTAGAGAGTGGATTGCAATAAAAGGCTCTCATTAAAATCCGTTGGCTTACCAGCTCGTCAAAGCACAGAATATTTATAAAAAGAGGCATTCTCCTTTTATGAATGGTCCATGATTTTCGGCAATATTTTGGGGTTGATGAATTATATTTGGACTAATCTGATCAACACATGATAGCACACATTCAAACGTTTTACACCTTACCATTTCGCAGTGTTTCATACTTTTCCCCGGCTAATAATTTACGAACTGTAGAGACCAAGTTTTCAGCCGTAGCAAGCATTAAGGAATTCTTGGACGTTGTTCGTCCCACTCCCCACTTACAGGGATACCACTCCTTACTATGCCTTCGTGATCATTCCACTTGAAAATTCATGACTTTGTTCGAAAGTGTGATTATTTTTTTGAAAGTTATGTTTTGTTAACTATTCGTTTTTTGGCTGAAGAATTATATTTTTTAATAGAAAAATCGTCTTTGTAGATGAAAATGAATCTTGTAGGTTTAAAATTCCATTATTTGAGTTGAAGATTCATAGTTTTAATTGAAAATTCATGTCTTTGGTTCAAAATGCAACTATTCATGCTGACTATTCTATCAATCACGGAGAAAAATGGAAATGAAAAATTGGTTCTTTAGTGCTGTTAGTCGAGGCATTCATTACTGAACTGGCGTTGCAAAAAAAATTCGAAATTGAAATTAGGTTATTGATTCAAGTGCAATCGCGGTATCAACTTCCTTAGATAACTGAAGAGATTACAGCTTGTAGACGGTCTGACTCTTCTAGCGTACCGTACGGAGTCCAGTCCAGAATAGAAATCGTTCCTATACTCCCAACAGTAAAGAATGACCAGCCAAAAAGCATTTACAACGACACAGAGTAGCGGCTGTGGACGAGTCGACATAGTCACTTTTCATTTTTAAACATACATTGATTTATATATCATACATACATACATCTAAGAAATTTTACATATTAAATTATGAACATTTATTTGCTGAAACAGTAAAAGTCGAATTAGATAAAAAAACGTAGTTGTCGAGAATTGAACCCGGGTTTCTAACGCAGCAATCTGCTTCTCACTGCAATCTGGTATTCTGGATGCTAAAGTAAGAGGCACTAAACGTCCTTATCGTATCATGCAAGCAAGCTTCGGTTCGGGGATCTTCACGTTCTTCATCATCTGGTTCTTTTGATGCCTTAGGTTCAGAAAAGTTTTTATCTCGGTCATAATCAAGGGGGGATACTCACCACTGTACTACCAGGAGTTTTTTTCTTTATAGTTTAATTTTGATTGGTCAATTAAATTTTGTCTACAATCATACCAGATTCCAGTTTTTCACTATTTAGTTCTTCTGGTGCTTCAGGTTCAGACGTGTTTTTATCTTGGTCATATTCAAATGGGGATACTGAACACTATACCACCGGAAGTTAAATCTTCGGGTACAATATAGTTTTTTCTTTAAAACACTAAAGGTACTATTTGAATTATAAGTGTTGTATGGGCTAGTTTCTTTGGTTCATTTTGGAGCTTGATAAACAGAATCCTGGAAATGGTACATTATTGCAGGTGCTTTAGACACGTTATCCTTTTTTTCGTAATCGCTGCTCATTTCAGGACTTGTTTTCTGAATCTTGCGTTAAACCTGACCCACGAGAATTCACGAAATAATATATCCTGTTTATTTAATTTTCAACTTTCCAAAGCTTAGACTTAATACGAAAGCACTAAGCTCCTTTACTATTAACATGAATATTGCATCTTTATTTTGACTTGAAGTGTTTTTGTTTGCAATGATATTGAGAAATTAAATTATTACGTTAACTGAGATTAAACTCTTGTTATTGTGAAACTGATACGGTACACTGAACAGCGATATAAATACGATCAAAAAAGTCTTCTCGGTTATATTCAGGTGAGGGTACTCATCACTATACTACGGAACGTTTTTTTCTTTGTAGTATAATTTTGGTTAGTAAACTAAATTTCGTCCCCATCCATACCAGTTTCCAGTTTTTCATTATTTATTTCTTCTGTTGCTTCAGGTTCAAACGTGTTTTTATCTCGTTCACATTTCAACCAAGAAGTTTGATTTGAATTTTCAACTAAATTGATGAATTTTCATTTAAAAAATTAATTTTGGAAAAATTAGTTCAACTTTCAACCAAGTAGTTTCATTTTCAATAAAAAAAAATGAATTTTAAACTTAAATGATGTATCTTTAACAAAGAAACAAATTTTCAGCAAAGTAGTTTAATTTTCAACAAAAAAGATTAATTTTCAACTAAATTGATGAATTTTCATTAAAGAAATGAATTTTTGAAAAAGTAGTTCAACTCAACAAAGTAGTTTAATTTTCCATAAAAAGATGAATTTTCAACTTAAATAATATATCTTTAAGAAACAAAAAATAAATTTTCAGCAAAGTAGTTCAAATTTCAACCAAGTAGTTTAATTTTCAATGAAAAAGATGAATTTTCAACCTAAGTAATCTATCTTTAACAAACAAAAAAATGAATTTTCACCAAAGTAGTTCACATTTCAACCAAGAAGTTTATTTTTCAACCAAAAAGATGAATTTTCAACTAAATTGATGAATTTTTATTTAAAAAAATGAATTTTGGAAAAATTAGTTCAACTTTCAACCAAGTAGTTTAATTTTCAATGAAAAATATGAAATTTCAACTTCAATAATCTCTCTTTAACAAAAAAACAAAATAAATTCTCAGCAAAGTAGTTCAAATTTCAACAAAGTAGTTTAATTTTCAACCAACAAGATGAATTTTCAACTAAATTGATGAATTTTCATTAAAAAAATGAATTTTTTAAAAAGTAGTTCAACTATCCACCAAGTAGTTTCATTTTCAATAAAAAAGATGAATTTTCAGCAAAGTAGTTCACATTTCAACCAAGAAGTTTGATTTGAATTTTCAACTAAATTGATGAATTTTCATTTAAAAAATTAATTTTGGCATCATAATAATCGATAATTTTAAGTATATGTATCTTTTAGATGTAAACTATTTTTAATTTTTAACTCATCATAAACTGGTATTACTAGTTGTAATTATGTTTAATTTTTTTGAAAATTTGGTGAATGAATCTATTTTAATAGGTTTGAACTTAACCCTAATCTATTTATCTATCTTCCTCTTCTTCTAGAAAAGAAGTTTAATTATTTAACTTTGAAATTTATTTCTTAATTAAAAGTCATTAAAGTAGAATCATAGAAGTTAATTATTCCTTCACCAGTAGCCTAGAATCTTAGAAGCCATAAGTACAGCTTTAAATATGGCGCCATACAGTCTACGAAACTACATCACACTGCACAAGTATACACCTACCTGAAATACCATCGCTTGTCCATCTATTCCTTATATTCCATTCCTAAACTTTAAACAAACACATGCGTCTAGCGAGATAAGGCCCAGACTGGCGCCAGACGTCTGAGCAAACAGAGTAGTGGGGGCTTATCTAGTCTGGCGAGCAATAGTTGCCCTTAAATACTCATGTATATTGATCAACTTTTAGAAAAGTCAGGTAATTTCACTTTCAACAAATTAAATATAATTATGGTAGTAATTTTCAATACTAAATTATGAAAAATAATTTTTTTTTCTAGTTAAACATAAATTATACTTCGTTTTAACTGGAAAAGTTCAATTAAGCGAATTATTACGACAATGAACCTCAAAGCAGTGGTACTCACGTTAAAATTTTGACATTCACAGTGAATTTTGTAGAAAATTCAACCCGTACGTTGCACTCTGATTGTAAATAAGAATTTAATCGATGAATTTGAGGTTATTACTTTAGTTTGGAATATTTGACCAGATTTGGGTGCATCAAAGAACTTTCAACTTTCACGCACTGTGTTTGCGAACCGGATGCAAAAGGCTGTTCTTCTGGGATCACTTCATCTGGTCCGACAACACTGTTCCTCATAACATTCTACCAAGATTGGTAGCTCTAAAAAAGTATCCAGAGGTGAAATTTTCATCTCTAACTGTCCCGTCTGCTGCGTAAGGTCATGCGCGGCTAGAGACCTGCCTTCAAGGAACAGTGTTGAACGATCTTTTCTCGCGTAAATTTCCCGTTCTTGCTTACTTTCTAGGATAGAAGGAGCAAAAGTGAATGACGTACACCTTCCAGTTGCGTCGGGATCGGTTGCTTTAAGGAACCATAATCGTAGCTTCCGGAGCCTAAAACTTCTCTTATACAAAATTTTCTCGCTAGAGAACGATTATTTTAAGAGGTCGGACCAACTCCGGAAGGACATCCTTACCTGTTGGCAAAGAAGTTCACCGGCGCGGAGAGGATTCATGCAGAGATTACATGAACGTTGGGTCAATATGCACCCGGAATATGCTAATAAAACGCCTCAATATTTAAGAGATCAGGTATTCTTTTTGCGCAAGAACGGATATGAAGCTCTTAATCGGCAAGAAGAAGAGCATCATCCTCCAGCGAACATACCACCCGTTTCAGCAAGACCACCTTTACAGATAACCGATAATGTCAAGATGAGAAGCAGGAAATCTATCCATCAAAAAGTCTTCCTCAGGATGTACAAATTATCTGAAGCTAATAATGCTCTCTTCGATTTGCTCCCCGAAGATGTGGATCTCTGGAATCTGAACTGTGTAGTTTACGAGAAGGCGGTGTCCCTACTTAGCGAAAATAGAAGTAATGATACTTCAGTACGCTTCAGTAAGACTCGCGAGCGTATTGCACATCTTCAGTTTAAAATTGAAACGGCGAGACGGCATGCATCAAATATTCAGGACCATCAGGCAGCATATTGTTGACAGAATACGAGTACTATCTAACGCTAGGAGAAGTCTAGAGCGGAGAGAGAGGTAAGTCAGAGAGAATCAACAGTTTTTGTCTGACCCATCTCGGCTCTTCCAAGACGCTCCAGTTACTGTCGTCCACTCGCCCACGCCAGATGAGGTCGAGGCATTCTGGAGAGAAGTCTACAAATCCAGCATCCACTGAAAGAGCATTCAAAGAATATAAATAGCTTCAAGGAACTGTGCAGTGCCCTCATAACACCTGAGGAGAAATGCCCACCTATCCCTACCGAGAAGGTGAAAAACGTATTAAGAGGCATGAAGAACTATTCCGCTCCGGGACCAGACGGTATCAACACCTACTAGTGGAAGAAGTTTCCTTCAACCCATCAGCATCTGGCCCGAATTTCCACCTCATATCTAAAGTCGGAAGAGCCCATTTCGGAGTGGTTGGTTAAAGGGCGCACAGTGCTTCTGCCGAAGACGGGCAACTTACCTAATCCCAAAAATTACAGGCCAATAACTTGCCTGAACACACTGTATAAGATCTTCACAGCTATCCTAAATGATAGGATTTTTCAAACAATTGGACCTGTGTGGCGAGAGATGTACAAATAACGCGGCTCAAAGAAAGGCGTAGAAGGATGTTGGGAGAACCTGCTCATCGACAGATCTGTTTGCAAAGACATAGCATTCTATCAGCGTTACCCATCGATGGCCTGGATTGATTAACGGGAAGTTTTCGATTCAATCTCCCATAGACTTATCTTCTGTCTGTTGGAAAGCCTAAAGGTTCATCCACACATCGTGAGGTGCATAAAGAGATTAATGCCGCTTTGGAAAACCAGATTTACAATCTCATCTGGAAAACATCGTGTGATCACTAATAGTGTCACCAAACGAAGTAAATTATAATTTACGGTTGAATCATGGAAAGAAAAAGGGCATTAAACCAAACAAGGAGCAAAAGTTACAGAATGAAAAAAAATTACGCACTGTCCATTCGACAATAGTAGACGAAAGTAACAAAGCAAAAATTGAAAGTGAGGTTATGGATGTTGAGGATGACATCTATGAAAGTAATATATTCTAAAGATAATAGATTTTCGAAAAGTGAGGTATGTAGACGAAAATAGAAGTGTATAAAAGTTCAGTTATATTATGTAAAAATACCCAGCAGAAAAGAAAGTATTGATACTAATTGAATTGAAAAGAGTAAGACAGCCTGCAAATCCCGCTTTGCGACAATGACGCATTGGACGTATGTGTCAATGCATGTAAATTCGTGAAGATGGTATTTCAATTTTGAATCTTTCTATACGTGCAAATACAGTGCAAAAGTCTAAAGTCAGCGAATACACTTCAATGCGTCAGCACGAAAACGCTCCAACATTGATCAATGCGTCTGAATTCATGAGAGTAAAATCTGGTAAAAGACACACTTGAATTCGTCCCAATGCGTCACGGCGAATTTCAGTAAGTGTTGATTTATACAATTTAATCCGTAACGCGTATTACAAAAATGTTAATTCGCCCCAATCCGTATCAATTCTTTTTTTTTGCTGGGTAATGTAGACTGTGTTTCTAAATGGAAAATTATTTGTATCCCCTAACAAAACATTCCTTTATTTACAGCCAAATCAACTAATATCTAATATTCACTTTAATAATTTTTGTAAAAATAACCATGCAAAACAAATACCTAACTTCCCAGTCAAAAAAGTTAAATAGAAATAACGTGAAAACGAATTCAGGTTAGGTTTGGTGTATTCGATTTGCTGCCATTATCGAATTGGACCTTTACTTAAGATCATCCATGTAAAATACATGAGTGACCTTATGCTTTCGATTTCCAGGTTTGCCGCAGAGGTACCCTTCGGGATAGCAAAGTGCGAGAGATAGTGGCAATAATGTGGGGCAAAAGAGGAGAGGGCTCATGGTGTAGCCCTGAAATCCACCTTTCTGGAAGGTGATACTGTTAGTGATTACAGGATGTTTTCCAGATGAGATAGTAAATCTGGTTTTCCAAGAAAGCATTATTCTCTCTATGCACCTCACGATATGTGCACGAACCTTTAAGCTTTCCAACAGGCAGATGAGAAGTCTATGAGAGGTTAAACCAAAAGCTTTCCGGTAATAAATCCAGGCCATCGATAGGTAACGCTGATAGGATGCTGAGTCTTTACAGACACATCTATAGATGAGCAGGTTTTCCCGACATCCTGCTACGCCTTTCTTTCAGCCGCGTTGTTCGCACATCTCTCGACACACAGGTCCAATTTTCCGAACAATCCTAACATTGTGGATAGATGTGAAGATCTTTTTCAGTGTGTTCAGACAAGCTATTGGCCTGTAATTCTTAGGGTCAGCTAAGTTTCCCGTCTTCGGCAGGAGCACTGTGCACCCTTCCACCAACCACTCCGGAATAGGCTCTTCCGACTTTAAATATGAGGTGAAAATGCAAGGCTGATGCTGGTGGGTTGAAGGAAACTTGTTCCACCAGAAGGTCTTGATACCATCTGGTTCCGGAGTGGAATAGTTCTTCATGCCTTCAATACTGTTTTCACCTCCTCGGTAGTGATAGGTGGGCATTCCTCCTCAGGTGTTATGAGGGCACTGCACAGCTCCTTGCAGCTATTTATATTCTTTGAGTGTTCTTTTAGTGGATGCTGGACTTCGTAGACTTCTCTCCAAAATGCCTCGACCTCCGTCCATGGCTTGGATTGACTACCGTAAGGCATTCGATAACACGAACCATGAGCTACTTATTAAGCTCCTTGAGTGCCCGGAGGTGCATAGAAAAATAGTAAGATGCATAAAAGAGCTTATGCTCTTGTGGAGGACATGATTTGTCATAACATCTGATAAAAGACAAGTGACTACCAGCTATACCACATATAAGAGAGGAGTCTTCGAAGGAGACTCTCTAAGTCCGATACTTTTCTGCATCTGCCTCTTGCCTCTATCTATTGTGCTCCGAGGCAAAAGCTCTGGATACCTATGTGATCAGCCGAACAGAAGAGAATATAAGGTCAACCAACTTTTATATATGGACGACTTTAAACTCTTCGCTTCCTCGAAAGAGGACCTTGAAATCCTTGTGGAGGCGGTGAATAGGTACTCTGAAGCGATTGGCATGAGATTCGGACTGGACAAGTATGCCTGCGTTTACCTACACCAAGGAAGACCAGAAACTACACCATCGCGTGACGATCAGGGCATTCAACACATTGGCGGAGGCACCATTCAACATCTTGGTAATGGAGAAACATATACATATATTGGAATACCGCAAACGGAAACCCAAAATGTTCTTCCGAATTATCTGCATAGAATAAAATCCAGGCGACTATTATGCTGGCCGTTCCTATACTACTCTACACGTTTAGTGCAGTGAAATGGAACATCGATGAGTTGAAGCAACTTGATCGAAGCACACGCAAGACGATGACAATCCATCAAAGTCATCATCCTAGTTCTTCCGTATCTCGAACATACGTACCTCGAGATAAAGGAGGTAGAGGCTTGCTAAGCTTGAAGTGTCTTCATCGAAGAACGGTTCTGGCTACAGCCTGCTCAGTTCTAAATAGTGCAGATTCTCTTATGCGACTTGTATTAAATTAACAAAATTTAATAGCAATTTAAATCAGGCATAACATTAAAAATTTTTAACAAAAATTTGGATTTGAACTAAAATTTTAAATTTTCGAATTAAATGATTCACATTCTTCAATGTAGATAAAAATTCGAAATTTGGATCCTAATATCGAAATTTTTTATTTAAATTAGGGATTTCATATCCTTTTTACCTGAATTTTGGAATAAATTTCCGATTACCAAAACACGTACCCTTACCCCTTGGGCAGCTTGGAGCAACTTATTGACTTAGGATTTTGTTCGCGTTACCTTGTGACAGCTACGAGCGCCCAGGAAAATAATATCTACATGATTAAAAGATAAATTTTGAATTGACATGTTCAACTAAAATTAAACTTGAATTGAAAATGAATTATTAATTTATTTGTATTCAATTTGGGATTTTCAGGTTCCGATTTGAATGAAGAATTTGATTTAAGCTCATTTCAAAAGGAAATTGAGATTTGGATTTTAACGGATCGGGATCTCGAGTGAAGATAACAACAATTTTTTTATTGTGATTTTAGAGGATGATTTCGAGAGACACGTGTTTCCCTCACCTGTTGGCAGCTTAGAGCTGCAAGGTGGTTAAATTATACAAAGAGATGTCTCCACACGCATCGGACGTTACCTCTATAACTACCGACGCGATTGATCAGAACGAAGATGAGCTACATTCTGATGGGCCATTGGCTGCCAACTCGTATTAACCTTATGAATGTAGGACTTTCATTTAATTGCGCTAATTTTGACGGATTACCGGGCCCCTTCCCGCTCGCAGATCGGTCTTCTCTTCTCTTGGGCAATAATTTTCCAATTTCGGATGCTTTTAGATTTCCCGAGAATATCCGCAGAAACACACTAAACTTGCCGAGCGTTCCTCATAAAGTTTACTTCTATTTACCTTGTCAAATGCTTTTTCTAGGTCAACAAATGCACAGAAAACTTTCTTTCCTACTCTCGAGCTTTTTTCTGTGATCTGTCTTAAGCTGAATATTTGATCTGTACATGATCTTCCTGGCATAAATCCACTTTTATAATGCTGATAAATCCCCTTAATGCTTTTATGTTCTGAACAGATTAATTAATTATTAGCTAATTCATTTTTGTTTTAAGCATTAAATTACATAAAGATTAAATTTTAATTTGTTTAAATTAAGTGCATAAATTTATTATTTAAGTGAAGGATATGTAATTGTATATTGAATATAATTTTTATAATAAAAGATTTATTATTTTTAAAATACCTCTATTCCAATTGTGTAATTTTCGTACATTTTCGCATGTTGTGAAATAAGTATCTGAATTCTGCTTTTAATATTATATGTACATATTTTTTACATTTATATAAAATTAGTTTAAAAGGTTAATCAATTAATTAAAAATTAACTCAAATTTTCAGAAAAATATGATATAAAAATTATTCAAACATTTTTATTAAAATAAGTGTTTATTGCTTTTTATGTTGTGAAATGATTAATTAATATGTTACGTCACGGCCTGTGTTACACACCGTGGATTCTTAGGTGTGCGTTACAATTTGAAATAAATTATTGTCTCAATCTGCGGAGCGGCTAGAAGATTGAGTTGCGGGATCTTGTTCGGTTTAAAGGGTTGAAACCCACTTTGCTTATTTAATCTTCTTAATTTAAAATGAGGAACTGGGTATTAATGTAAGGAGAAAAAAACATTTTAATTTAATTACTTATTGCTCATTAGAAAAGGGAAGGGGGTCAGGCCCAAAGGTATAGTTGAAATTTCAAGTGAACCAAACTGTACAAATTCTCGTGATTGGTGTGCCCAGCGTCCGAGAGTCTGAACTCTGAAGTTCGTGCATACGATTATAATAGTCTTCTATATTTCGTATATTATTTATGTGGTTATTCATATCGTGTGCATGGTTTTGGCGTACGTATTTAAATACATATTTCTCGAAAACTGAGGGAGATTCCATTTTGATATTTACAGGGATTGTAGAGGACACTGTAAGCTATCCATGTAGAAAACAAAGAAAATAAAAAGTGAGTTTTTTCCAGAAATTATGTTAAAATATTAGTTTTTGAAACATTAGGAAGTTTTTTAATTTTTTGTTTAAAAAATATTTTTCCAAACCACGTCTTATTACAAATATTAACAAAAAATACACCTCAATATCATTGAAATCACCAAAGTTATGGAAGGTCAAGAAAAAAAAGGACCAAAATTTTCAATTTTCAATATCTCCTAAGTTTTTTCATTTTTTCAAAAATTAATTTAGGGTTTTTCTTTCAACAACATAAGGAAAGAATACTAGAATTTTCATCAAAATTGCTGACGATATCTGAAATTCTTCAGGTGATTTGACATGGAATTGCTCTAAAGTCACTGAACACAATTTTTTAATAATTATAGTACTTTGGCTTGTGTAATTTATTTTAAAATTTGGTGAAATAATTAATAAAAATTTCAATCACGATGATTTTTCGTTTTTTCAATTTAAAATCAAGAATGTATCATATTATTTACAAAAATTCAACACTTTCTTATTTAAACAAGCGCGCGCAGTTGCACTTACACCATGGACATAGGAAGGTAGGGGACTAGGCATGTGCTCCTAACTAAGGCGAGGGGATTGACTAAAATTTACAAGGGGGAGGCCACCATCTTACCATGACAATTTTGGCGGGAATTTCAAACAAGAAACATTACGAGGCAGTTAGAATGAGGGGAAACTGCTTAATCTTTCTGCTTCGGAAAAGGCGGATAACGCTAAGAGAATGAGTGGTAACTGCTGCATTTTTGTGCTTTGACATCCAAAATCATAAAAATTAGGTGACATCTTTGAGTTATGGTGAAAAATGTGTTTTTTTTTGCGCACGACTGTCCCTGACTTTGTGGCACAAAATCATCTAAAATTGGATGATAACGTCAGAATGACTTCATATTTGTCATGGTGACCAAGGAAGAAGCCTCAAATAGTAGAGGCCAAAAATCATAAAAATTAGTTGGGACTGAGGGGGGAATGCTAAATCTTTCTGATCTGGAAACGGCGGATAACACTCACAGACCGGGGCGAAACCGCTGAAACTTTATTATATGGAAAAGGCGAAAAACACATAGAGAATGAGGGGAAACTGCTTAATCTTTCTGCTTCAGAAAAGGCGGATAACGCTAAGAGAATGAGTGTTAACTGCTGCATTTTTGTGCCTTGTCAGCCAATATCATAAAAATTAATAGTGAAATTTTTGAGTTATGGTGAAAAATGTGTTTTTTTTTGCGCATTACTGTCCGGGACTTTGTCGTACAAAATCATCTAAAATTGGATGAAAACGTCAGAAAGACTTCATATTTGGAATGGTGAACAAGGAGGAGGCCTCAAATAATAGAGGCCAAAAATCATGAAAATTAATAGGGACTGAGGGGGGACTGCTAAGTCTTTCTGCTCTGGAAAAAGGCGGATAACACTCACAGACCGAGGCGAAACTGCTGAAACTTTATGATATAGAAAAGGCGGAAGACACATAGAGAATGAGGGAAAACTGCTTATTCTTTCTGCTTCGGAAAAGGCGGATAACGCTAATAGAATGAGTGGCAACTGCTGCATTTTTGTTCTTCGAAAGCCAATCCTTTTATCATTCAATGTGTCACTTTGCATCCCTGAAACGCTATATTTTCCTATCCCCAACCTTAATAATATTCTATCTCCTACTCCTCCTTGTCGTAATCGAGGACTCTTATCTTTTTCTATCCCTAAATATATCTATTATGAATTTTAGTCTTTTTTCATCTCTTTCTCTATCTCCGTAACAAAAGACCCTTATCCTTCCCTTACTTAATTCTATTCCGTCGATATAAATTTTATTCTTTGTGTATCTCTTTTTCTATCTTCCACAATTGAGTATTCTTATCATTTTCTATCCCTTAAAATTAGGAAAACCAGATTAGGAGAACAAGATAGAAGGGAATTTATATTGATAAAGTGATCAAAACATATTGACGTTGATAGAATCAGGATAGGATGAGATAGAGAAAGATTGATGTGGATAGATGAATGATGAAGAGAGATAGAGAAAAGGAGATTGAAAAAGATAACGACAGTTTAGATTGATAGACATAGAAAAATATTCCCGTTGATAGAATCAGGTTTGGATGAGATAGAGAAAAGGAGATTTGAAATGAGAGACGTGAATGTAGATTGACAAAAAGATAGAAAAAGTTTGACGTGGATAGATAAACGATAAGAAGAGATCAAAAAAAGGAGATTGAGAAAGATAACGACAGTTTAGATTGATAGAGAGATAGTAAAATATTCCCGTTGATAGAATCAGGATTGGATGAGATAGAGAAAAGAGAGAAAAAGATTGACATGGATAGATAAACGATAAGAATAGATAAAGAAAAGGAGATTGACAGAGATAACGGCAATTTAGATTGATAGAGAGATCGAAAAATATTGACGTTGATAGAATCAGGATAGGATGAGATAGAGAAAAGAAGATTGGAAAAGAAAGACGTGAATTTAGATTGACAGGAACCCCTTTTCCGTGTCTCCCTTGAAAATATACGCGTGTTAGTAACTGGTCACAGGAGAGTGATGCGTCACATCTCGACTCCCTTTTCAAATCTCCCATTAAAAAACACGCGTGTTAGTGACTCGTCATAGAAGAGTTATCTGTTACATCTCAGACCCCCTTTTCAGGATTCTTTTTGAAAAGTACGCGTCCTAGCGACTGGTCACAAAAGAGTGATCCGTCACATCAGGAACCCCTTTTCCAAGTCTCCCTTTTAAAAATACGCGTGTTACTTACTGGTCACAGAGGAGTGATCTGTCACGTCTCGATCCCCTATTCCAAGTCTACCTTTGAAAAATACATTCAAATATATTCCTATATTCCATATATACAAAATATATTCCTATCCTTACTTTAAAAAATACCTGTCAGTGACTGGTCACAGAAGAGTGATCTGTTACAGCTCAAACCCTTTTTCCCAGCCTCCCTTTAAAAAATATGCGTGCTAGTGACTGCTCACAGAAGAGTGATCTGTCACATCTCAAACTCATTTTCCAAGTCTCCTTCAAAAAATACGCGTATTAGTGACTGGTCACAAAAGAGTGATCTGTTACATTTCGACCCCTTTTTCAAGACTCTCTTTAAAAAATACGCATGTTAGAGACTGGTCACAAAAGAGACATCCGTCAAATCTGGAAGCCCTTTTTCAAGTCTCCCTTTAAAAAATACGCGTATTAGATACTGGTCAATGGAGAGTGATCTGTCACATCTCGAAACCTTTTTCCAAGTCTCCATTTTAAAAATACGCGTGTCAGTGACTAGTCACAGAAGAGTGATATGACACATCTGGAACCCCTTTTCCGTGTCTCCCTTGAAAATATACGCGTGTTAGTAACTGGTCACAGGAGAGTGATGCGTCACATCTGACATCCGTTATCATGTTCTTTACAATTTTCTCAAAGTTGTAGCGAAAAATATTTATTATTGTCGATAAAAAACCGGTGATTATAATGTATATTTTGTAGTATAGAATTAAATAAGCATTCTTTCTTTGATAAATTCCCAATCAAAAATTGAGAATCATCTTTAAAGACAAAGGCGGAATCCCAGTGAAATATCAAGATAAGTCACTACTATTATTATTAATAATAATTATAAACTTTCGAAATTCAACCATCTTTCGTATCGCAAAAATTAAACTACGTTAAACACGTTATCCTCTCAATTTGGCTGAAAATTCAAAAACTGAAATTGGAAAATCTGATTTTTATATCAGAATGCTTTTTGCTCCTTGTTCACTAAAATAACTCTTCTAAAATAATTCAATTTAAAAGAAAAAACGAAAAAAAAAGAGTTTTTGGCTCCATATCTAGAAGTTGGCCAGGAATTTAGCAGATGGGAACTTATGAACTCTTATCTAATACAACGCTGCTGAAGACTGGTGACCTTTTCAGCATAAAAAATAAACCAATTGCGAATCTCGGTTTCCTTCCACCTCCCCCCCCTTCCAGTACAGAAGTTTTAGTGAGAATGACGTTACAACAAGATTATACCTTACTCCTATACACCTATATACCCATCCACACATTACCAATGTCCAACCGAGCGATTCACGCCTACCCCGAAAGGGAAATTTTATTTCAAAATCTTCAAAAATCTACATTTCATTTTACATTTCTTGGAATCTGCACAAATTTTCAATTATTCTTGAAAATTTCTAAAAACTTCTCAATATTGTTTCAACTTATTCCAATTTTTTCCAAATTTATAACTGTTCAATTTTTATTTATTCATCAAAATTTGCTTTCGTTTTAAAATATTCTGTTTAAATATAAGGATGTACACTAGTTATTTCAAGTTCAAAAATAAGCATTGTTAACAATGATTTTTAAATTTGAGGAAAATACTACTATATTAGGCGAAGTTTAGAACAAAAGCAGGTTATTCTTTTATCACTTCATTTTATACTTTGAAGGATTCTCTACAAATCTCTGTGGAATGTTTTTATTTGCAACATTTTATTTAGGAATCACGCAATTGTTAATTTTATGAACAATATTTTTCTTTGATAAATTTTTTTAAATAATAATAGAATCATCCGTACAACCTTAGGATTAAAAATTCATTGCGCAACTTTTACTTGAAGAGAAAGCAGAAACATGTAAACCTCTGAATAACAAAATAATTTTAAACTGAAATATTTTCTTAAAGTTCGCCTTCCGCAATCTTCCAAAGTTAGTTGCAATTAATAATGGAAATATTTTCCTCGAGTTTAAAAATCATATTTGAAAATGCTCATTTTTGAACTTGAGATAATTACTAACTAGTGTACATCCTAAAATAGTAAAATAGACTTTGAACAATATAAACATGTATCAGTAAAGGTTTACTTTTTAATAGTTTTTGTCTCAAAGACCACACTGCTCAATTTCGTTCATGTTAATGTAAACTTTTAATTTTTTTAATACGGAATTAAATATTTTTCCCTTTAAGCGCTTCAATTTTCAAAGTGTACAATTTTTAATTACGTGGCCCCAAATTTACACTTTTTGAGTTAACAAAATGTTAAGCCTCTATTTGAAAACCCTACACTAAAATTTTTTTATTCTCTTTATCAATACGAAATTCATTGATATGTTTAGTTTTGCAATGCTTATTACTCTTTTAATTTTCTGTATGTATACATACAGAAAATTAAAAGAGTATCGTTAGAGTATATCGTTCAGAGAGTGTACAAATAAGAGTTCAAAAAATTTAGAAGAGTTCTGAAAAATTCCAAGAATCTTGGATAATTCATAATATTCATTAGAATTCGAAGAATTCAGAAAATTCAAAGCAATGGAAAGGACTTAAATGGAATATTTACATAAGGTTTTTTTTTTAATAACCATGAAATTGTTAAACAAATTGTTTAAACAAAAACTGACCAGGATTTTTAAGAGAATAACCTGGATATACGTAATCATGGGACAATTTTTTGATGATTTAAACTTTTTTCGATTATACCTATACTGATATTTTGTCAAAGTTTAGTGATGAATAAGCCATTAGAAGCATTCTTAAAGAAAATGATTTATGTTTCTTTCCTATGCCAAGGTTTTAAATTTTTCATCTTATATCTATTACATATTTTTCACCTGTTGTATGCAGAATGTCTGATAATTTTGGCAATTCTTGAACAAATGTTTAGGGTTACAATTATGTTCTTGTATTGTTGTTTTTTGAATTCCAAAAAAATGAGGAGAGTATTTTCTCACCCAGAGAAACAAATTGTTGCGATACGGCCGCAGATGAATAAAAAAAAAAGTTTTTTGTGAACCACCCTAATTTACGTATTTAATAAAATATTAATTATCAAACAAACAAAATTTCGACTGAATAGTTAAATTTCCAACCAATGAGATAAATTTTCATCTAATATGATGATCCAAAAAAAACATTATCACTGATACAGGATTTGAATATTCAAATAAATGTTGAATTTTCAGAGAAATAAAATAGTTGAATTTTTAACTAAAAAAGAAATTTTCAGCCATAAATGAAACAAATTTCCAACAAGATAGTTAAATTTACGACCAAAAAGATGAATCTTCAACCCTTAGGTGAGTTTTCTAGATCCACGCCTGCTCCCATGACATGCGAGTGATTGAAAATTAATTTTTTAAATTGACAATTCAATTTAATTTTCAATTAAAATTCAATTTTTCTTTAAAAAATTAAATAAAATTTTTTGTTGAAAATTCGTCTTTTTGATTAAAAAATTTGAATTTTGGTTTGAAAGTTGAACTACTTTGTCGAAAATTCTTTTTTTTAAGTTTCATCATTTTAATTGAAAATTTACCTCGCTGGTTGAAAATTTGCCTTTTTGGTTAGAAGTTTAGCTACTTCGATAAAAATTGATTTTATTTGTTGCAGATTCATAATTTTAGTTGAAAATTCAACTCTTTGGTTGAAAATTCAAACTACTTTTTTAAAAACTCATCCTTTTTGGTTGAAAATTAAACTATTTTATTGAAAATTAATTTTTTTGATTGAAAATTAATTTTTTACATTGAAAATTCAATTTAATTTTCAATTAAAATTCAATTTCCCTTTAAAAAATTAAATTAATTTTTTTGTTGAAAATTCGTCTTTTTGACTAAAAAAATTTGAATTTTGGTTTGAAAGTTGAACTACTTTGTCAAAAATTCTTTTTTTTTAAGTTTCATCATTTTAATTGAAAATTTAC
>JAABKJ010075445.1:238256194-238418495 GCA_011634705.1 Andricus grossulariae | reverse complement strand
ACTTAAAACAGAGAAATTTTAAACTTAAAATAGAATAGTTGAATTTTCAGTAAAAAAAAATTAGTTGATAACAAAAAAAATGCATATAAATTTTCAACGAAACAGTTATATTTTTAGTAAAGAAGATAAATTTTCAATAAAGAATATACATTTCAACCAAATATGGAATAGTTCAATTTTCGTGTTAAAAAATTTATTTTTAACCAAAAAAAAATCATTTTCAATAAAATAGTTAAATTTTCAACCAAAGAGTTGAATTTTGAAGACAAAAAGGCGAATTTTCAACAAAATAGTGGAATTTTTACTTAAAACAGATAAATTTCAACCTAAAATAGAATAGTTGAATTTTCAGTAAAAAAATTATTTAAAAAAAATATATATAAATTTTGAATCAAGTAGGTAAATTTTTATTAAAAAAGATAAATTTCCAAAAAAGAACATACATTTTCAACCAAACATGTAATAGTTCAATTTTCATTCAAAAAAATTCATTTTTACTAAAAAAAAAATAATTTTCGAAAAAATAGTCAAATTTTGAAAAAAAAGTTCTGTAACTAAAATGATGAGTCAGCAACCAAAAAGATGAATTTTCAGCAAAGTAGTTCCATACAAAATGGAATAGTTAAAAAAATTTTAGTTAAGAAGAAAATTAATTTTCTACTAAAAAACGTATTTTGACTAAAAAAAAAATAATAATTTTGAAGCAAGGAGATAATTCTATACCAAAGAAGGCAAATTTTTAACATAATAAATAAGATATTAAATGAATTTTCCATTAGAAAAGAATAATTTACATTAAAAAATGGAATAGAAAAAATTTTCAGTTAAAAAATATTGTTTCCAAAAAAAAATAATAATAATAATTTACGATACAAAATGGAATAGTTGAAATTTTCAGTTAAAAATAAAATTAATTTTCTAAAAAACCTAATTTTCACTAAGAAAGATTAATTTTGAAGCCAGAAGATAATTTTATTCTCAAAAAGACAAATTTTCAACAACAAAAATTAATTAATTTTCAACTAGAAAAGAATAATTCACCATAAAAAATGGAATAGATAAAATTTCCAGTCAAAAAATATTTTTTCCAAACAAAATAGTTGATATTTTCAGTTAAAAAAAAAATTAATTTAGTATCAAACAACTAATTTTCACTAAAAAAATATGAAGTTTGAAGCCAGAAGATAATTTTATTCCAAAAAAAGGAAATTTTTTAACAATATAAATTAATAAATGAATTTTGAACTAGAAAGGAATAATTTACAATCAAAAATGGAATTGAGAAAATTTTCAGTTAAAAAAAAAATTACCTCAACCAAAAACATAAAGAATTTTCAACAAGAAATATTAATTTTCAAACACAATACAAAATGGAATAGTTAACAAATTTTCCGGTAAAAAGAAAATTAATTTTCTACTAAAAAACGTATTTTGACTAAAAAAAAAAATAATTTTGCAGCAAGGAGATAATTCTATACCAAAGAAGACAAATTTTTAACATAATAAATAAGTTAAATTTAACTATTCCATTTTTGGTTCAGAATTCATTTCGTTTGGTTAAAAATTCGACTATTTTATTAAAAATTTGATTATTTTTATGAAAATTCGTCTTTTTTGACAGAAAATTAATCTTCTGGGTTAAAAATCCTATTTTTGGTTAAAAATGCAACTATTTTCTTGAATTTTGAACACTTTTGTTGACATTTTTATGTGACGATTCATGATGTTAATTGAAAATTTATCTCCTTGAGTGAAATTTTAACTATTTATTTAAAATTTGTTTTTTTTTGTCTGTTGAGAATTAATTTTTTCAACTGAAAATGTAACTATTCAATAACTGGTCAAAAATTAATTCTTCAAGTTGAAAGTTGATCATTTATAGTTGAAAATTCAACTGTTTGATTGTAAATTCATCATTTTTTATAGAAAATTATTTTTTCTGGTGGAAAATTAATCCTTTTTAATTAAAAATTCAACATGTGGGTTGAAAATTTATGTATTTTGTTGAAACTTCATTTTCTCTGATTAATAATTAATTTTCTTATCTGAAAATTTAACTATTTCATTTTTAGTTTAGAATTTGTCTCGTTTGGTTCAAAATTCTACTATTTTATTGAAAATCTTATTATGTTTATAAAAATTTGTATTTTTCGGTAGAAAATTAATCTCCTGGGTTAAAAATCCTATTTTTGGTTATAAATGCAACAAATTGATGAATGATAAACTCTTTTGTGGATTCTTTTTTTTAAGATTTATAATTTTAATTGAGAGTTTATCTCCTTGATTGAAAATTTAACTATTTTGTTAAACTTTTTGTTTTAGAATTAAATTTTTTAACTGAAAATTTAACATCACTTTTTGGTTAAAAATTACTTATTTAAACTGAAAATCGATCATTTCTAGTTGAAAATTCAACTTTTGAATTTTCAACAAAATAGTTCAATTTGCAGTTTTAATCAAATATTTTAATTTTCAAACCAAAAAGGCGAATTCTCTATAAAAAAGTTTAATTTTTGACGAAAAAGTTAATTTTCAACAAATAGTTGAATTTTCAACTAAAAACAATCAATTTTCAACTAAAAATGGAATACTTAAATTTACGGTTGAAAACGTTGATTTTCGACCAAAAAAGATAAAAATGTTCAACAAAATAATTAAATTTTCAACCAAAGAGGTGAGTCTTCAACTAATGAAATGAATTTTTAACAAAGTAGTTAAACTTTAAACCAATTAAGAGAATTTTCAATCAAAAAGATTAATTTTCTACCAAAAAAGACAAAATTGCAACAAGATATCTGGGAACATTGTTATTGATTTTTAAAAATGAATTTTAATAGGCAATTGGGAAAGATTTCAAACCATCGAAAATTTCAAGATTAAAAAAAAACTTTTCAAAATTTTTGTTTAATTTTGCAAGATTACAAAACTTTAGAAATAATTCGAGTGGATTTAAGAGATATTTAGAAGTTTAAAAAAGATTTAAAAAGTAATTAAAAATGTGAAAATATTTTAAAACATTTTAAACTATATGTATATTTTTTAAAGTTTCGTAACAAAATTTATGAAATTTTTAAGAATTTTGAAGGGTTTCAAGAAAAAAAAAATGTTCTTAAGATTCATGGGAAAATATTAAATAATTTTTTCTTTTTCTTTTAAATTATTTCCTAAGCTTTTGAAAAATAATTTGAAACTTGTGAAGATTTCAGAAAATTAAAAAAAATAGGTTTCGAAAAAAAAATGCTTTTTAAAAATTTTGAATGTTTCAAGAGAATGAAAAAAATTTCATTAGATTCCTAGGAAAATTGAAAATGATTTTTTATTTAAAAATAGTTAAACGTAAAAAAGCGCTCAAATTATCAATAATAAAAAGTTTAAACTTTAATCAAAAGCAGTTAAATTTTCAACCCGAGAAGTTAAATTTTCAATTAAAATCATGAATCTGCAACCAACAATATAATTTTTTTTTAAAGCAGTTCAACTTTTGACTAAATTATTAGATCAATGTTCTACCAAATTGTTGAATTTTTGAGCCCAAAATACAAATTTTCTATAAGGGAGTTGAATTTTCTAACCAGAAATGTGAATTTCTATCAAAAAAGTTAATTTTCAAACAAGAGAAGAAAAAAAAAATTTAATCAATATGTTGAATTTTCAAGCCAAAAATATTAAAGTTTAACAAAAACAATTGAATTTTTCCGCCAAAAAGTAGCCTTTTCAAAAAGATATGATTTCTTAACGAAAAATATAATAAAATGTACCTAGCTGATGTTTCACAAAAAAAATGAATTTTCAACAAAATAGTACAATTTTCAACCAAGAAGATTAATTTTCTCCTAAAGATAAATTTATCATTAGAATTCATGAATTTTCAACTACAAAAATATAAATTTTTAACCAAAAATATAAAAGTTAAATTTTCAGTAAAAAAATTAATTTTAAACATAAAAAAAGAAATACTTCATGAAAAAGTTCAATTTTCAATCCAATAGTTGAATTTTCGAGTGAAAATACGATTTTTCTATGAAGCAGTCGAATTTTAAACCCGAAAATGTGCATTTCCATAAAAAAAGTTAATTTTCAGACAAAAAAAAATGTAATCAAATTGTTGAATTTTCAAGCCAAAAGACGAATTTTAAACAAAGGTGTTAAATTTTCAATAAAAAATGATGATTTTTTAACAAAATTGTTGAATTTTCAACAACAAAATAGTTGAATTTTCAAACCAAAAATATTAATTTTTATAACAAAAAATTGTTTTTAATATTTAAAGTTTCTAAAATTATTGTTTGAATTTAAAATAACAATAATTGACAAAAATTTCGGAAAATTTATTATTCGAGAATTTTCCAAATAGGGAATATTATTATTCGGGAATTTTGTAAATCGGGAATTTTCCAAATCGGGAATTTTATTATTAAGAAATTGTATTATTCGGAAAGTTTATTATTCAGGAATTTTATTATTCTGGAACTTTCAAATTCGGGAATTTTCAAATTAGGTAATTTTATTATTCTGAAATTTTTAAATTCGGGAATTTTCAAATTCAATAATATAAACTGTTTAGGAATTTTATTATTTGGAAATTTTATAAATCGGGAATTTTCTTAATTGGGAATTATATTTTTCGGAAATTGTATTATTGGGGAATTTTATTATTCGGGAATTTTATTATTGGGGAATTTCATTATTCGGAAATTTTCAAATTCGAAAGTTGTATTATTCGGTAATTTTATTATTCAGGAATTTTCCAATTAGCTAATTTTATTATTCTAGAGTTTTCAAATTCAGGAATTTTCCAGTTAGGTAATTTTATTATTTTGAAATTTTCAAATTCAGAATTTTATAAGTCGGGAATTTTGTAAATCGGGCATTTTCCAAACCGGGAATTTTATTATTCGGAAATTGTATTATACGGGAATTTTATTATTCTGGAAGTTTAAAATTCGGGAATTTTCCAATTAGGTAATTTTATTATTCTGCAATTTTAAAATTCGGGAATTTTCAAATTCAGTAATATTATAAACTGCTTGGGAATTTTATTATTCGGAAATTTTATAAATCGGGAGTTTTCGAAATTAAGAATTATATTATTTGGAAATTGTATTGTTGGGGAATTTCATTATTCGGAAATTGTATTATTCCGAGATGGATGCAGATAGCTGTCATCCTTGGGTGATTTTGTGTCCTTAAGACACACGAGGGTTTCGCCAGCCTGTCGTCGTAATTAAATCATTTCATCCACCTACTGAAAGCCGGTGTCATTTTGAGATGGCAGTTGCCCACGGTGGGACCCTGCGGTGCAATGGTTGTTAAACTTTTTTTTAATTATATATCGAAAAACTCTGCGGTTTGCAGTGCACAACTTGCTTATTTAAAAATTCAAGCGCTCAGTTTCAAAATAAGTACTTACAGCAAGAAATCATATATAATGAAACATAATCATGTTTATCATTTTTTTATATTTTTTCATCTCAATTTCTCATCGCAGAAGTTTCTTAAAAAATGGAGTTTTGATTCCTGCAATTAATTGTGAAAGATGAATTTTTCGACGAAAAAAAAAAGAAAATGATGCTATATCTTAATAAATGGAATATTTTATGTTATGAGAATGTTCACGTTACAATCATGATTTTCCAGAAAAATTAAAAGATTCTATTATTTTATGTCTTCCATTTATTTTCATATCTTGGACATTGCGATGGTAATTTTATGTTGCAACACAAGTCATCAGATATTTTATTAACTTTTTAAGCAGAAATTATGTAGGAGTTGATCATTTTGGACTGCAGAAAATGGTTTTAGATATTCCAAAGAACATAAGTAATTTGCAATAAGTAATTGAGAAATCTTCAGTTGAATTTTTAACATTTTAAATTCATCTTTTTGGACAACTATTTATTTTTTCAATCGGAATTTTTAATACTTTTAAGCAATTCTTTTCAAATTAATCATATTGCTTTATATAGGGGACAGGCACGCGGTTTGAGACTGCATTCAGTTTGAGACAGTCTAATAGTTCTTTTTTTCCACTTGCAGCACTTATGTCTCACTTAGTTGAAAGTTGAACTACATTGTTTAAAATTAATTTTTTTGGTATTGGTTCGTCATTTTAGTTGAAAAATCTTTTTTTCAAAATTTGACTATTTTGTTAACATAACTATTTTTTTAAATTATTTTTTTTCAGTTGAAAATTCAACTATTTGATTGGAAATTTCTGTATTTTAAAAAAAAATTGTCTTTTATGGTAGAAAATTAAAGTTTTTGGTTGACATTTCATTTCTTTGGTTGAAAATTAGTTTTTTTACTGTAAATTTATTTTTTATACTAAAAATTAAACTATTCCATGTTTCCTTAAAATTTTTTTATTATAGACATTTAATTTCGTGGTTGAAAATTTATTTGTTTTGTTGAAAATTCAACTATTTCGTTTACAATTAATTTTATTTGCTTAAGAACTTCTTTCTTCAACTGAAAATCGAACCATTCTTTTCTAATTGATCTTTTTTTGTTTACAAATTTATCTATTTTCTTGAAAACTAGTCTTTTTTGGTAGAAAATTATTCGCTTTGTTTGAAATTTCATTTCTTTGGTTGAAAATTAGATTTTTGATTGAAAATTCATTTTTTAACTAAAAATTCAACTATTCCATTTTGCGTCGATTTTTTTATATAGATATTCAATCTTTTTTGGTAGAAAATTAATTTGCTTGAATAAAAATGTAACTATTTCATTGAAAAATTATTATATTTCCTTAAAAACTTATTTTTGTAATTGAAAATTAAACTATTCTATTTTTTGTTGAAAATTTATCTTTTTCAATTGAAAATTCATCTATTTTGTTTAAAATTTTGTATTTACATCAACATTTTACTTTAAAGTTAAAGTTAAAGTGTAAGAAAAATGTAACTTGTGAATCGTGTATGGCGACTGAAAAACAGTTTTTGGTTCAAATACAGAATACTACACGTAATTCTATTTACAAATTTTTTTATTTGAAAATTGACTTATTTGTTGAAAATTCAACTATTTGGTTGAAATTCTCTGTATATAACTGATTTTTTCCCTCCGTAGTTACCTTTCTACAGAGGAATACTATATATATTTCTATTGAAAATTTCTATATGTAAAAATATACTTATTTGTTGTAAATTCAACTATTTGGTGGAAATTTTATATAAATAATTGAAAGTTTTTTTCTCCATAGCTACCTTTTTACATGGGAATACTATACGTATTTCTATTTAAAATTTATATCTTTGAAAATTACCTTATTTGTTGAAAATTCTGCTATTTGCTTGAAATTTTATGCATATAATTGAATTTATTTTCTCCATGGCTACACCTTTTTATACGGGAATACTATACGTATTTCTATTGAAAATTTCTATATATGAAATTAAATGTTGTAAATTCAACTATTTTTAAATTGTATGCATATCATTGAATTTATTTTCTCCATAGCTATACCTTTTTACATGTGAATACTATACGTATTCCTCTTGAAAATTTCTATCCATGAAAATTAACTTGTTTAGCACTAAACGTCCCTGATATTTCTTTTGATTCAGCCAAATTCATTTCAATTATCTCATATCAATCACAGTTCTATTTAAGAGAAGAATATAGTTCGAAGTGAAAATTTATAGAAGAATGGGTTTCAATGAATTTTGGGTGTACAAGTTTCAATAAATTTTTAACTTTTTAAAATTAAAGGTCAAAGCATCAACAGCTGTAATTTGGCGATTGTGAATTCTCTTTTGTTAGAGCTCCTTCGGCTTGAACCAACACATTCTCATCACGTGTCTCGGGCTTCGCACTCGATTTTGTCGAAAATGAGAACTTTTCTATATTATTTTCAACTTAAAATGAAGTATTGTACAAAATTAGAAAAGTTTCAACCAAAAATGGAATTGCTGCATTTACATATGGAAAAATTAATTTTTAACCAAGAAGACCACGAATTTTAAAAATAGTTTTAGTTTCAAATACACAATTTCAATTTTAGACTAAATAATTTACATTTCTACCAAAGTAGTTAAATTTTCAACCAACAAGGGTAGAACCTTATAATATCTTTATATTTTTATTCAAAATAAGGAATATTAATTGAACTTTTTTAACAGTAATCAAGAATGCGTTTTTCGAATGAAAACGCAAAACTTTTTTTGATTTTCTGGGAGCAAATGCCTATTTAATAATGTCTGGCTAAAGAAGGTTTTATCACTGAAACTATGAACGATGCCAAGAAATAAAATTGTGCGAAAATAAGAATGCAAATATTGTTTTATTTAAATTGGTTATATTATAATATTTAAGTAGTAGCAGTATATTTTGGCTAGACCAAATACATTTTGAAAAAAAATAAAGTGGAACTTTTCTAGTACTTTTGTCCCAGAAAATATTCAGAAATTTCAAAATTTTCAAAATAAAATTAAGTGAGACCTTTCTGGTACTTTTATACAAAAAGATCTGGTGTGACGGGGCATATTTTGATTTTTTTTTGTATTTTATTTTATATTCCTATTTCAGTAGTACTTTTCGATGACAAAAGTCCCATAAGAACTGGTACAAATTTCAGTAAAAATAAAATGGAACTTTTCTAATGCTTTTGTCCTAAAAATTATGTAAGACTTGCAAAATTTACAACAAAAAAAACAAGAGTTTTTTAGGCACTTTTGTCCTGAAAAAGGTCTGCTCGAAATAAAATAAAAATTGAGTTCAATTATTTTTAAGTTTTTTAAACTGAAAATTTAACGATTCCATTTTTGGTTTCACTACTTGGTTCAAAGTTGAACTACTTCGTTAAAAATTCATTTTTTTTATTAAGAAAAACTTTTTTTAGTTAAAAATTAAACTTTTTGGTTAAAAATTCTTGTATTTGGTTGAAAATTCAACTATTTTGTTGAGAAAAAATTTTTTGGGTTAAAAATGAATTTGCCCAATTTAAAATTTAACTATTCCAATTTTGGATAAAAATTAATATTTCTCAGTTGAAATTTTTACTATCCAGTTTAAAATACATGTAGTTTGTTGAAAATTCGTTTTTTTGTGTGTAAAAAATTCAACTTTTTGGTTTATTATTCTGGTATTTTGTTGAAAAATTATCTTTTTAGTTGGATAAACTGTTTTTTACTTCGAATGGAAATCTTATATTTTGGAAATTGTTCTTGATTTAAAATTAAAATCTCTATTGTTTGGTAAAAAAATAATCTTTTTTTTATGTAAATTTCTTTTTTTTTTGCTACAAATTTTTGTATTTTGTTGAAAAATCGTATTTTTGGTTGAAAATGAATTTTGTTAATTCGAATTCTAACTTTTCCATTTTTGGATAAAAATTGGTATTTCTTATTTAAAATTTTTTAGTATTTATTTTAAAATACATGTATTTTTAGGAAAAGTATTTTTTTTGTTTGTTAAAAAGTTCCACTTTTTGGTTTAAAATTCTTGTATTTTGTTAAAAATTCATGTTTATAATTATATCAACTGGTTTTTACTTAAAATTAAATTCTTTTTTTGAAATATAAATATTTCTTGATTTAAAATTCAAATCTCCTTTTGGTTGAAAATCCAACTATTTTGTTGACATTTTTTTATTATTTTAATGAATTTTGTTAATTTAAAATTTAACTATTCCACTTTTGGTTAGAAACTCATATTTCTTAGTTAAAATGGTTACTTGAAGTCATTTTTTTCGAAAATTTAACTATTTCATTCAAAAATTCGTCCTTTTGGAATAAAAATGCGTCTTTTGTGGCAAAAAAGTGATATTTTTTCATTGAGAATTCATCTTTCTTGGTTGAAAATGAAATATTTTGTTGAAAATTCCAAATTCTGCTACAAAAATTCCTCTTTTTGGATCATAAATTCAACTATTTGTTTAAAAATTGATCTATGTTATTAAAAATTCAATTATTTTGTTGAAAATTGAACCCTTTAGTTAACACATATTTGTTGGTCGAAAATTCAGCTTTTTTTTTCATTCGTCCGGTTGGATTCAAAATTCATATTTCTTGATTGAAAATTAAATATTTTGTTGAATGTTCAACCGTCGTTTACAAAATTTATCTTTTTCGCTAGGAAATTAAAATATTTGATCAAAAAGTAATTTATGTTGTTAAAAAATTTAATCATTTTTTTTAAATTCAACCGTTTTGTTAGAGTTATTTTTTTTCGAAAATTTAACTATTTTATCAACAGTTCGTTCTTTTGGAATAAAAATTCATCTTTATATTTTTTTATTGAAAATTCATCTTTCTTGGTTGAAAATTAAATATTTTGTTGAAAATCCCACATTCTACTAAAAAATCCGTCTTTTTGGATCATAGATTCAAATATTTGGTTCAAAATTTAATTCTTTTGTTGAAAATTCAACTATTTTTTTAAAGTCATCTTTTATGGTTGAAAATTCAACTATTTTATTAAAAATTCGTCCTCCCAATTGAAAATTCATCTCTTATGATAACAAAGTGATATTTTTTCGTTGAAAATCTAAACATCTTGTTTGAAAATGAACTATTTTGTTTGAAAATAAACTAGTTTCTTAAAAAATTGGCCGTTTTACCTTAAAAATCTAACTATTTGTTATAAATAAAAGAAGAGCGCAACATGTCTTTCCGAAAAGTAAAATTCTCAAATTGAAAAATTCCCGATTAATGAAATTTCTGACTTATAAAATTCCCGAATAATAAAATTCTCGAATTGGAAAATTTTCGAATAATGAAATTCCAAAATTATAAAATTTACGATTAATAAAATTCCCAATTCGGAAAATTTCCGGATGATAAAATTCCAAAACTGGAAAATTCCTAAACAGTTTCTATTATTACCGAATTGAAAAATTCTCGAATAATAAGATTCCCGACAGTTTATGATGTTACTGAATTTCAAAATTATGGAATTTTGAAATTTCCGAATAATAATATTCGCTAATAATGAAATTCACGAGTAAAAAATTCCTAAACTGAAAAATTCCCGACGAATAAAATTCTCGACAGTTTATAATATTACTGAATTTCAAAACTACCGAATTTAAAAATTCGCGAATAATAAAATTTTCGAATAATAACATTTTTGAATTGGAAAATTTACGAATAATGAAATTCCAGAATTATAAAATTCACGAGTAATTAAATTCCCAAACTGGAAAATTCCGTAATGATAAAATTCCCAACCTTGAAAATTCCCGAACAGTTTATGATATTACCGAATTGTAAAATTCTCGAAAAATAAGATTCTCGACAGTTTATAATATTACTGAATTTAAAAATTCCCGAATAATAAGGTTTGCGAATTCTCGAATTGAAAGATTTCCGAATAATGAAATTCCCAATAATGATATTCTCGAATTGGAAAATTTTCGGATAATTAAATTTCTGAATTATAAAATTCACGAGTATTAAAATTCCCAATACGAAAAATTCCAGAATAATAACATTCCAAAACTGGAAAATTCCCGAATAATAAAATTCCCGAACATTTTATAATATTACCAAAGTTGAACTACTTTGTAAAAAATAATTTTTTGAAAAGATTCAACTCTTCAGTTGAAATTTTAAAAAATTTTGGAGAAATTTTTTTTTTTTTGGTTGAAGATTCATCATTTTAGTCCAAAATTCATATTTTTTGTAAAAATTCGTATTTTTGTCTTGAAAATTCAATAATTTGGTAGAAAAGTAATATGTTTTGATAAAAATATCTTTTCTGTTAATCAATAATTTTTCTAATTAATTTTTTATCTGAAAATTTAAAAATTCAATTTTTTGTGAAAAAAATGGACCTTTATAGGTTGAAAATTCAACTATTTGGTAAAAAATTGATCTATTTGATTGAGGATTTAACTGTTTTGTTAAAAGTTCATCTTTTCTTTTGGTTGAATTCAATTGGTTGAAAATTCGTGTTTTTGTTGAAAATTAATGTTTTAAACTGAAAATTTGACTTCCATTTTTGTTTGTAAACTTATCATTTTTAATTAAAAATCCAACTATTTTGTTGAAAATTTTTCTTCTATGTTAGAAAAGACATATTTCTTGAAAATGAACTTTTTTTTTGAAAATTTAACTTTTTGGTTTTAAAATTCAACTATTTTATAAAAAAATTCTTCTGTTTTGCTTGAAAATTCAAATATTTGGTGGAAAATTTAACTGTTTTTAGTTGAGTTTTAATCTTCTTCATTTGAAATTTGGTCCATTTGATTGAAAATTCAACTTTTTGGTTAAAAATTAATTTTATTTTGTTGAAAATTCGTATTCTTCTTTGAAAATTAAATATATTTCGATTTGAAATAGCCGACAAATTCAAATATGGCGCGTTTAAATTTAGTTCTCGGGTATGAACCAGTGATGCCAATGTGGGCGCCTTTTGCTACTGCGCTTGCGTTCAGGCCGTGCACTGGTTGGCCTTTCAAATACTTTGAAATCTTTTGATATCTCTTGAAATCTTTCAAATCTTTTTGAAATTTCTCGGAATCTTGAATACCACAAAATCTCTGAAATCCTTTAAAATCCTTTAATTTATTAAAATCGATTGAAAAATCTTTGGAGTCTTTTAAAATACACTTACCTATTTCAAATTCTTTAAAATCTTCTGATATCCCTTAAAATCTTTTAAATCTCTTTAAAATTTTTTGGAATCTTGGAAAATATCACAAAATTTCTGAAATTTTTTAAAATCCTTCAACTTATTGAAATCTATTGAAAAATACCTTGGTATTATTAAGATACCATTAAAAATTTCAAATTCTTTGAAATCTTTTGATATCCCTTAAAATCTTTTTATTCTCTTTAAGATTACTCGAAATCTTCAAAAATACCATAAAATCTTTTAAATCCTTCAAAATCGATTGAAAAATCTTGGATTTTCAAAAGACCCTTAAATATTTCTAATTTTTGAAAGTTTCCGATCACCCCTGAAAGCTTTAAAATCTCTTTAGAATTCCTTGAAATCTTCGAAAATACGATGAAATCTTTGAAATCCTCTAACACCCTTTAATTTATTCAAATCTATTGAAAAATCCTTGGAGTCTTTTAAAATACCCTTAACTATTTTAAATCTTTTGAAATCTTGTTATATCCCTTAAAATCATTTAAATATGTTTAAATTTTGTTGGAATCTTTAAAAATACGATGACATGTTTGAATTCCTTTAAAGTCGATAAATCGATAATTGAAATCTATTGAAAAATCCTTGGTGTTTTTAAAATACCCTTAAATATTTCCAATTCCTTGAAATATTTTGATATCCCTTAAAAATGTTAAATCTCTTTAAATTCCTTGGAATCGTTGAAAATACCATGCCATCTTTACAATTTTTTAAATAAAAAGAAGAGAATTTTGAACTCAACAGTTAAATTTTCAACTAAACTAAAATGAAGAAACTTTAACACTAAAATAATTCTTGGCAAAGTAGTTGAATTTTCCAAATAAAGATAAATTTTCAACCAGAAAATTAATTTTTTCCCAAAAATCTTAATTTTAAATAAAATATAAAAAATTTCAATAAAATATTCAAACTTTAAACCAAAATAAAACGAATTAAAAAAAATCAAATTATTAATAAAATCGATGAATTTTTAACTATAATTAAAAATAATTAATAAAAAGAATGAATTTTCAATAAAGCAGTTCAACTTTCAACCAAGTAGTTTAAATTGTTTTTTAAATTAATTTTCCGCCAAGAAGATTAATTTTCTACCAAAAAAGATGAATTTTTAATAAATTACACGAATTGTTATCAAAAATGTTAATCTTCAACCAAACAGTTCAATTTTCAACCAAATAGTTAAATTTTCAGGTAAAGAAATTATTTTTAACAAATTATTATAAATTTTGACCAAGTTGTTGAATTTTCAAACAAAAAAGATGAATTTTCATTTAAGAAGATTAATTTTCAACTGAAAATAGTTTAATTTTAAGCTGAACAAATTTATTTAAACAAAATAGAATTTTAAACTCAACAGTTAAATTTGCAACTAAACTAAACTGAAGAAACTTCAACAAAAAAATCATTTTTAGCAAAGTAGTTGAATTTTCCAAATAAAGATAAATTTTCAACCAGAAAATTAATTTTTTACCAAAAATCTTAATTTTGAACAAAATATTAAAAATTTCAATAAAATAGTTTATTTAGTTATTCAAATGACGAGCAAATAGCCCAATTACAGATGTAAGCAACAAAGAGTATTTAATTTCTAGTTACTCTCAACCTATACTAAATGTCATGTTTTTGGAGGTGATGCGACCTAAACTCATACATTATTTTGCTCACAAAAAGTATTTCTTATTTATTAATAAACATGCTCTTCATTTTATGAATTAATTTTTTTTAACAATATTGTCAGACTTAGAATACGAAAATTTGGAATTTCATCACAATCAGTGGTCTGAATTAAAAACAAATAAAATTCATTGAATTCATCGATTTTCGAGTAAATTAAAAAAAAATCAAAACAGTTTAAAAAAAAATAGATGAAATTAATAAAAATATAAAATGAACTTTTGAAAGTTCAACGTAAATGAAAAAAGATTCCGAAAGACAACATTTTTAACATTAAAAGAATATATATTAAATTCGAAGTCTTTGGTTCAAAGAAATGGGGTCTTGTTGCAATGAGAATTTTTGAATGTTAAATGTATTTTTTTCAAACTCTCTGCAAACATTGAATATTAGTGACTGAAATAAAAATATATTTCTGAATGCAAAAAAATACAAAAACAAGCTTTTTATTACAAGCGGAATAACTTGAAAAGAGTACAATGCACATTTGCAACAACAAAGAAACTTGCATTGAGACATTTTTTTGAAATGATTATTATTTTGAAAATGAACAATAATTTAGAAAACTACATTAGGCATTAAAAAAATTGTTTTTTTTTTCAGCAAAATATATCATTTTTATATTTCTAAATAGTGGATGGTATTTATTGAAAAACAAATTAATTCTTAAAATTTAAGAATTTTCTAGTGTACGGAATCCGAAAGTAAAAAATTACAGATAATTTGAAATTCTAGAATACTAGAATACCTCGAAGTTTGTGATATTATCGGGACATAAAATTCCCGACGGAAAATTATGAAATTTCCAAATCTGACCAATGAAAAAATTGTTGAATAATAAAACAACATAAAGTAAAACACATGCGCTCATGGCATTCGCCAACTTTAGACGCGATTTTATCGAAACGCGGGTTTTCAAAGTTCTAAATTAAAAAATCTAGCGCTCGATCAATGATGTTAGTCGTAATAAAAAGTACTTCTTGTCCTTTTGTTTGATGATTGATCTAATACGATTTCGGCAGAAGCTTCTAAGGCGAAATATAGTGTGTAGAAAGTTACACAAATGCGGTAAATAGGTTCATATTTGTTCTCTGCCTTAAAGCTTAAAACGTATACAATATTATGAAAATAATTTTATAAATTGAAAATATTTTATAATTATATATACTTAACTTACACACAAAAATTATATCACACTGGTTTCGATCACTTTCCGCGTATATAGTCATAATTATTCATTTTACCATGATAAAATGCCAACAAGAGTTGTAGATAAAGACTAAAGAGTAGTTAACATATATAAGAAATTCAATATATAATTAACAAAGTTTTTAAACATTTGCGGGCCATATGAGGGGTAAAATTATCCAATTTTTCAGTAAAAACATCAAGAATTTACGATTGCTTACGCTTATTATTTTTCGGTATGAATTTCATGGAAAAGGGGAAGGGACTAATTGCACAAAAATGTTGCGTTAGTAATTTTCAAATTATTCGTTGCTCCAAGTAGCGAAATTCATTAAAAGATGGCCTTTTGACTCTTCTTTCCTCATGTCTTCAACTTAAGACTTTTTGAGGCAGCATTTTCAATCATAAAAAACTTACAATGGTTCTAGATCCGGTTAGTGGTTAGGGGTGGGTTACAAACCACAGCTAAATGTCTAACTCCTTTTTTTCATTCCCTGAATAAAATTATTAGAGAATTTCTTCATGGTTTTCAGTAAGTTATATAAATTAGACTTAAGCGTCGTATGCAATAAGTTTCAGAAATATTTAGAAGTTTTGAAAAGATACAAAAATAATTATAAACCTTAAAAGATTTCACTAAATTGAGAAAAAATTGAAGATTTTTGAAGATTTGAAACGAAAATTTACGAAGCTTTTTAAGAATTTTAGAAGGTTTCAAAAGAATACTAAAATTTGAAATGATTTTTTATTCTTTAAAATTGATTTAAAGACAATATTTAAACAGATTTTCAAAATCTTCCAAAATGTTTTCAAAATTTTCCAAAAAAGAATCTGGAAGATTTTGATGAACTTTTTTAAGTTTGTAGAACTTTATTAAATATTTGGGGGAAATTCAAATTATTTAAAGAAAATATTTAAAAATATTTGAAAACATTTCAAATCATTTTCTAAATTTTCGGAAAAAAATGTACAAAATTGTGACTTAAAAATGTTTGATTTGGCAACATTACAAAAATATAGAAAAAATTGAAGATTTTTAAAGATTTAAAAAAATGAGATTTTAAGAATTTTAAAAGGTTTCAAAGGAATACTACAATTTTAAATAATTTTTTATTCTTCAAAATTGATTCAAAGGCAGTCTTTGAAAAAATTTTTAAAATATTCTCAAATATTTTCAAAATTGTCCAAAAAAGAGTCTGGAAGATTTAGAGGATTTTTTTTTATTTCGCAGAACTTAATCAAATATTTAGGAAAAATTCAAATTATTTTTAAAAAAAATATTTTAAAATATTTGAAAACATTTCAAATCATTTCCTAAATTTTCAGAGAAGAATGTAGAAAATTGTAACCTAAAAATGTTGGATTTGGCCACATTAAAAAATTATAGAAAAAATTCCAATAAGTTTCAGAAATATTTAGAAGTTTTGAAAAGATACAAAAATAATTATAAACCTTAAAAGATTTCACTAAATTATTTTTCAACCCTAAATGGAGCAGTTGAATTAACATTTAAAAAAATTACTGTTCAACTATACTGATGAATTTTCAACTAAAAAAATAATGTTCAACCAAAGAAATTAATTTTTAACTAAAATGATGAATTTTCAATTAAAATGATTAATCTTAAATGGAATAGTTGAATTTTAAACTAAAGAGATTAATTTTTTAACTAAAATAATGAAGCTTTAAATAGAATAATAGAATATATCAACAAAAAAATGAATAGTTAAATTTTTATTTAAAAAATTAATATTTAACGAAAGGGATGATATTTTAACTAAAATGATGGAATATCCAAGTGGAATACAAGTTTAAACAAAAATTAATTTTCAGGCACAGAAAAAAAGAATTTTCAATAAAATAACTCATTTTTCAACCAAAGAGATTAGTTTTCAATTAAAATGATGATACTTTAACTACAAAAATTATTTTTAACAAAAGAATTTAGGTTTCAACCAAGTAGTTTCATTTTCAACCAAAAACATGCATTTTTAAGTAAAATTATGAATATTTAACTGGAATAGTTGAATGTTAAACCAAAAAGATTAATTTTCAACTAAAAAATACAAATTTTCAACCAGGAATGGAACAGATAAATTAACAGTAAAAAAATTAATTCTCAACCAAACTGATGAATTTTCAACTAAAACGATGAATCTTCAACTGGAATAGTTCAATTTTGATCCAAAAGCATTTTTCAACCAAAAATCTTATTTTGAACCGAGAAGATTAATTTCTACCAAAAAAGACCAATTTTCAACAAAATACATGAATTTTCACCTGAGAAAGATAAATTTTCAAACAAAAAATGAATAGTTAAATTTTCAACTAAAACGATGAATCTTCAACTGGAAAAGTTCAATTTTGAACCAAAGGGATTGGGTATTTTAATTAATTCCAAGGAATTTTCGATTGATGTCAGTCAGTGTTGGGTAAGTTACTTTTTTTTGAGTAACTAGTTACAGTTACGTTACTAGATAAAGTAACTTCAAGTCACCTAAAAAGTTACCTTTTTCACTCCCTTACTTTTATAATTTGAAAATCAAAATAACGAAGGTAATAAATTCATAAAATCGTATTTTACATCTTGAATTAGTTGAAATAAGATTTTTCAGTCACATTTTTTTAGCAAACAGTTGTATTTTGAACGAAAAAATATGAACTTTTTTACCGGTAGAAATGAATTTTCAAGCCAATTGGACGAATTTTCTACCAAATAGTTGAAATTTCATACTATTAATATTAATTGTCAACAAAAAAGTTAATTTCAAACCGTATAGTTGAAATTTCAGCCAAAATAGTTGAATTCACAGTTGAATGCAACCAAAAAGGCGAATTTTAAAGAAAATAGCTGAATCTTCAACCAAGTTAGATTAATATTCTACCAAAATAGTTGAATATTCAACAAAAAAATTTTTTTTTACCAAAAGATTTTGAAACGAAAAAGCCGAATTTTGAAACCTGATAGAAAAAAAAATTCTACTGATCTGTTGCATTTTCAAGCCAAGAAAACGAATTTGTTACAAAACAGTTGTATTTTCAAACCGAAAATATGAATTTTCAACAAAAATGTTACTTTTGAACCAAATAAAATAGTTGAATTTTTAAACAAAATACATGAATTTTCAACCGAAGTAGATTAATTTTCAACGAAAAATATAATAGTTGATATTATTTCACCTAAAAAAGATTTTGATATAAATCAAACACAGTTGAATTCAATACAAATAAAAAACAAATTTTTAATAAAATAATTGAATTTTCAACCAAAATAAATTATATGTTTTTCTTTTTTTAGGTTTTGAAAATTCTATAACTCTGATAATTTTATTTCCATCAAAAAATGTCATGAGGATAAATTGTTAGAATTTTTGAATACTACAAATAACTGCAGATAAAAGTTTCAAATCTAAAAAAATGGTCTCAAACATTTTGAAAATGCTCTAACTTTCTATTTTTTTTTCGAAAATAGCTGACTGACGAACTTCTTCTTTTCTTCCTGGCCGTAAAACTCTTTTTTTCTGACACAGGCGGTCTTAAAACGTCTAGATTTTATGAAGACCGACTGAGTAAAATTTGACATAAAACCAATACCTTCTCATCAGGATGAGAATGTAAAAATGAATTTTCGAAATAGGGGGTAGAGGGGCAAATATGTTATGAAAATATGTCTAAAAAAATTATCATTTCAATAGATTTGATATTATTGCGTGTTTCATTTTTTTTATGTTCTTCGTGGCCTTTCTCGTCTCCAAAAATTCTGACAGATTTTTAATGAACGTTCTCTAGAAGTAATTTAGGTTTAGTAGACCCCTGTTTTCGAAAAATATTTTTTAAATCTACAGAAACCTCGGGAGAATTATTTCACATACTTCAGGCTTTTCTACTCATGCAAATAAACTAGAAAAAATTTAACATGCTTGAAAATTAATAAATGTAAGCATAGTAAATTCTCGAAAAACTTAGTTTTGTGTTTTTTCAAATTATCTATTTCCAAGCATGTCAATTTTTTTTTCTAGTGTATTTGCATGAGTAGCAAAGCCTTAAATATCTGAAATAATTCTCCCGGCATTTCTATAGATTTAAAAAATGTTTTTTGAAAACAGGGGCTTACTCAATTGAAATTATTTTCTAGAGATCATTCATTAAAGAACTGTCGGCATTTCTGAATACGAGTAATACCCCGAATAACATGTCTAATCCAATAGGTAAAGTCTTCTGAAAGTTATAGTGCTAACAAACTAAAAACCTTTAGACAGATAGACTAATAGACAGACAGAAATTTTGTGAAAACCTATTTTTTTAAGTTAAGGGGTTTCAAAATGAGGACGTTTGACAAAAATATGGGGGAGGGGGATGGTTAAACTTTACACAAATCTAATACCTTCTCATTATGGGGTTAAAATGTAAAAATATAAATCAAAAATCATTCCAGTCACCTTCGCAAAACACTGAACTATACCCAAAACCCCACAGTAACAAAAAAAAAAAAATAAATAAATAAATAAATACACCGAATTCAGTATATTCTGAGGAATAGGAAAGAGTGTAAGGAAGTTAAGGAATTTTAAAGAATTGGAAATAGTTGAAAATAATTATGAGTAATTCGAAAGACCACTTAATACACAAAGAATTCAAAGAATTCTAATGAATTGAAAGAGTTTCTATGTTAATTCGGATGACTTCCAAATAATATTCTAAACCAGACAGTAAAAATTACTAAACCTGTCCGCTGTTTACCGCGCATGCGTTTCAAAACAAGGGGTCAAATGAAAAAGAAAACTGGTTCTTTCATAACAGGAAACCAGAGCCAGAGTGTTGGTAGTGAAACGTCCCATTCAAATTAATTATGTAATTTGTTCAAACAGAGGTGTCACGATATATGGGGTCATTCATAGAGTATTAACATCTCTTCTCTACTCTTTAGATAATACTAATAAATTAACTTGTATCATTATTACAGGCTCACGAAAAACTTCTTCTTCAGCAAGTTCATCGCAACCTCCTAGTACTTCTAGACTCCGACTCTATCATGATGGGCCGATAATGCGGCGTCCTGTCTTCCAGGCTCCAGCGTCCCCCGTCAATTATGAAAGTAAATATTTTTTGGTTGAATTCGAATTCTTCACAGTGGAAAAGGAATGAATTGTGAATAAATAAAGACCAATTCAAAAAAAAAGAGAGAAATTTTCAATAAGGAAATTGAACTTCTAAACAAAAGTGGATAATTCTTATATTTCGGTGTCAAATTCTAATATATGGTTAAAAGTTTGATTATTTTGTTGAAAATTAGAATATTTGATTAAAGTCTAATTATTTAAAAAAATTCAACTTCTTTATTGAATTTCAGATTATTTTTCAATAAGAAAATATTAATTTCCTGCAAATAATGGGAAAGTTTAGTTTTAAGTTGTAAAAATTATTATTCAAATTAAAAAATAGAATTAAAAAAAAATTTAACTATCAAACGAAATGGATGAATTCGATATCATGTAGTTGAATTTTCAACTAACAAAAAATTAATTATCAACAAAAAGGATTTTTTTCATGCTATAAAGACGATTTTTCAAATAAATAATGTATTTTTCAACCAAGAAAGTTCAATTTTTAAATTTAGTTGAATCTTATTTCTTTCTTGACTGGAAAATTTTTCTTATTTGAAAATTATTCCCCTTATTTAAACAATTTATTTTTTGACTGAACGTCAACAATATAAAAATGCATTCCTTATGGTTGAAAATTAAACTATTTTTTTTGAAATTTCGCATTTTTGGGTTGAAAATTCTACTATTTTTATAACAAAATATTCACTATTGTTTGAAAATTTATTTGTTTTGCAGAATAAACTGTTTTGTAGAAAATCTAAAAATTTTATTGAAATTTTATTTACTTTGTTGAAAATTTAACTCTTTTTGTACAAAATTTAATATTTTTAATTGAAAATTCAGCATTTCAATTGAAAATTTAGTATGTTTTTATTGAGGATTAAATTACTTGCTTGATAATCCATCTCTAAAATCATATCTTTAATTTGAACTAAGAAAACTTAAAAAATCTTTACGTGTTTCCAATAATTTTATTTTATGATAACATTCATTCCTAATTGTTTTTAAAGTGAATAAATAATCGAATACATTGAATAAATTTTTGAAGAAACAAAAAATTTAAAGATTGAAAAAAATTATATTATTAACATTTTACTGCTAGATTATAATTTTCAAACTTTTTTACACTTTTCGAGTGATGAGAAAAATGAAATCATGCTATCGGTGAGAAACTACTGTCGGTCGTGATAACAAAAAAATTAACGTACGGACAATAACATTTCGGGAAGAATTTATAATGATTCCGGTTTTATTTTTAAAGATTAATCAACATTTTTGAAGATTTCAAAAGATAAGTGTTGAATACATCCAAACATAATTCAAATCATGAAAAGATTGAAAAAATTGTCATAAAAAATGTTCAAAATATATTAGAAGTTATAAAAGGATTCGAAAATAATTAAAATCTTGAGGAGATATGCATTTTTTTAAAGAAGATTTTGAAAAAAATAAGATTTAAAATTTTTTTTAAAGGCTTTTAGAAAACCTTATTTTAAGAGAATATTTACAGGATTTCCAAAGATTTCCAAAACTATTTTTAAAAATGTTTGGAAGGCTTAGAAGTTTATGGAGAATTTTAAAAAAATTGTAGGAAACATTCGAATAATTTTGAAAGATATTTGGAAGGTTTGGAAGTTTTAGAAAGATTTAAAATTATTCTAAATTTAAGTAGAATTAAAAACAATTCTAAACAAATTTTCGAGAAAATGAAATATTATTTTCAAATTCATGGGCAATTTTCAAATGATTGTTTTTTGGTTTAAGAAATGAAGTCAAAGAGAAAATTCGAAAATATTTTAAAACATATCAAATATCAAACGTATATTATATTTATTTCTGTACCTGGTTCTGGGACTGTTTATTCAGATATTGCAAAATAAGGTACAAACTTCATTTTTCAGGATTACTTTAATATTTGTTCTTTATTTTGTATTAATTTTCATTCTCAGCTACCCTAAAGATGTATCATTTCAATAAATTTATATTCTAACAATTCATAATATGCATTGATATTGAAACAAATTTATTTTTATTGTCTTGTTTTTATAATTTAAAAAAGTACCCATCCTATGAGAAAACATTTTTGGTAATTAAAAATTTATTGCACCTTGTTTCGTTTTTCCAAAGAATTAATTTGTTTATTTTCAATGTTTTTTTTCACGATTTGAACAAAAAATACGCATCCTGCCAAACAATAATAAATAACAGAAATTATTAATAAAAAATTTGTAGATCTTTTTTGGGTGCACAATTTTTCTCTATTCATATTTTTTCGTAGCTTGTGTCGTTTGTCCCAACATTTTAATTTTTAATTTTATTTTTTATGATTTAAACCAAAACTATGCGTTCCATCACAAAATGATTAATGAAAAATTTATAGATCTTTTTAGGGTGAACAACTTTTGACTTTTAATTTTTTTTCGTATCTTGCGTTGTTTTTCCAAAAATTTAATTTTTCATGTCATTTTTCACAATTAAAACAAAAAATACGTATCCTATCAAAAAAACGATTAATAAAAAATTGTAGCTCTTCTTTCGGTGAACAAATTGGGTCTATTTATTTTTTTCTTAGCTTGTGTTGTTTGTCCAAATATTTTTATTTTTTTTATTTTCAATCTTGTTTTTTTTTATGATTAAAAGAAAAACTACGCGTCCTATCAAAAAGTGATTAATAAGAAATTTGTAGATCTTTTTTGCGCGCACGATTTTTCTCTATTACTTTTGCGACTTTCTCAAAAGCTTGAAAAGTTTTTGGAATTGAGAAAAAGGTGTTTTGCAATCATTATCACAGCTTCCTTTGATTTCTATGCCTTGTTCTGTTTCTTCATCCGCAGCCTCTTCTCCACATTCACTCACGGCTTCTTCGTCTTCTTCTTTTTCTTCTACACTGCTATTCTCTTCTACACTGTCTTTTTTCTATCAAAAAAGCGTTTTTTGAGCAATGACATATACACTGGAGTCCCGCTTAAGTGAATCGCGAGGTACCCGATAAGGTGGTCCAAAAGAGAGGTGCTTGAAAGGTCAGTGGAGTTGCGCACTTTACGTTTCAGCACTATAAGAAGCCACAAACAAGAAGGAAAATAAGAATGGTTTGGAAAGTCCAGATTTAACGTGAAGGCCATTAAGGGTACCATCTAAATGCCCGGTAAAGCGGGACGACAGTGTATTTAGTAACTGCGGAGTTCTATTAAAGATGTCGTCAGTGCTTCAACATTTGAAATCAAAATTTTCAGAAGGAAAATATCGTTAGATAGCTCTTGAAAAATGACGTTGAGCCTCAACGTACGTTTTTTCTCTCACGGGAAATATTCTGTAGGATATAACTAAGAAACTTCGTTATTTTTTAAATGAAAAAACCATATTCTTTCACACTAAACTCGCCGTGAATTATTTGTTTATCAACAAATTGACGAATTTCTTTTTGAGTTTCATTCGTGATGCTCTAGCGCAGGCGACAGTATTATAAAAAAGATCAATAGTTAGTTTAGAATCCATCTGTTTTTATTATCGGAACGAAAAACCATGTTTTTAGAGTTTCGCATTAGGGAAGTGATCAAGGAAGTTTAAGCTACAATGAACTACCTGTGGAAGAATTTATCGCTAGTGTATTAGCCAACATTTGGATCAAGCACCTTTTAGAGTAGACGTAGTATTTCAAAGAAGAAATATTTCTGAATTATGATAGAAAATTTTGTTATATGTTTCATTGCGAATCCATCTTTTTTTGTGACAACTCAACTATTTGGTTGAACATTTATATTTTACATTGAAAAATTAAACTATTTGTTTGAAAGTTTATGTACTTTGTGTAAAATCCGTCTTTTTCGTAGAAAATAAATCTTTAGGGTTAAATATTCATCTTTTTGGCATAAAATTCAAGTATTTCAGTTGAAGATTCATCATTTTAGTTGAAAATTCATTAGTTCGGTTGAAAATTAATTTCTTTAACTGAAAATTTATCTGTCTCATTTTTAGTTGAAAATTGATCTCCTCTAGTTCAAAATTCAACAATTTTTATGCAATTTGTCTTTTTTAATTGAAAATTCACGTATTTTGTTGAAAATTTGATTTTTTTGTTGAAAATTATCTTTTTCTTTTAAAGTGAATCTTGTTTAAAAATATCTTCTTTTTTGTTAAAAATTTAAGTATTCCAGTTGAATATTGACCAATTTAGTTGATAATTCATTTCCTTGGTTGAAAAATGAGCTGTTTGATTTATTTTGCAATGTTTTGTTCTGTTCTGATAAAGGATGTTTAGAATGAGCGTCATGAATTCAAAATTTTTTTTTGCATTTTGCAGTCAATATGAATATGTTACTTTTAGTTTACCGGTAAAATTATTGAAAAACTTGACCAGAAAAAACCGAGAAATGATCAGGAATTTGAAATCGTCCACCGAATCGCCATCCTGATTTCAGCAAATTGATTGGTCAATTGAAAATGAAAAGTAATTCAAGATGTTCAGGTGTTGACCAGGGTGCAAATATTATTAGAGATGTTGGTTGAAACAATCAAAATTGTGTTGATTACTGACGGTTCTGTCTTAAGAAATTCACCACTCAAGTCAAATCTTCCCAAAAATCGTTCAGTGTCGGCAGAAACGAATGGCTCAATTCCGTTTTCAATAATTTCTGAGATTTCATCGATTTGAACTTGTACTCGCTTCACATTCTCATTTAATGATTCTGTTTCGCGATTCAAAGCATTGGCCATTTTGATTTTTGTTTCTGATGACAATTTCGGATCAAAGAAAGCTAATGGGGCAGTTTTAGAGCTCATTCTCTTCTTCTGGAGCTAATACAAAGTCCACGAGGTGATCCTTCATCAAGGAAAATTATTAATAATTTCGAAAATTTCCTATAATCCTCTCTAGGTTGTTCTTCCTTCAAAGTATTTTTAACAAAGTCAAGGATTTGAGATAACTCGCCCTGATGGAAGTGTCCTTTGACCTTTTCGTTTTCAATCCCAGATCGAAAATTATGAGCATTGATTCCAAACCGAGCCTTTTGAAACTTTTTAAAGATCAATACAAAAGATCTTTTTCTAAAATTTTTTTTATTAAACTGAACGCACCTATATAACTCTTAGTATTTGACACTGTTGTATCAAAAACTAATGCTTCAACACAATCTTGGAGACCCCATTCGACAAGAATTTTACAAACAGCAGATGCCATCTCTTTTTCAGTCCCAGATTGCAGAACAGGCACTCCAAGAAGTTGTTCATCATCGCCATTCGAAAGAATCGCAGAAAGTGGATCAACGATCTCCTCACCTGTTAATGCTGGAAGTAACTTAACATCCCATTAAAAGACAGCAGCTTGCAATTTCGTGTCCATGAACTGCTTTTTAATTACAGTCGCTTTTTCCCCGTATTTTTTCGCTTGCACTGTGAATCGATGACCTGTTGATAACAAAATCCTGGACATCATCGCCTAGAAGAATTTAAAGACATTGAAAAAATGTCATGGGATTTCGAAGAATTTCGTAGGATTTCCAAATATTTCAAAGAGTTTTATGAAATTCCGCAAGATTTAAGAGACTTCATGCCTTTTCTTTTTTACTCACTTTATTTATATTTATATTTTTAGGGGGTTCTGAATAACTCAATTCAAGAAAATGAATTTCCCAGGACTTAAGAATATTACAAATATTTTAGAGGATTTCAAAGTATTTTAAGGAACATCAAAATATTCAAAGGACTTGATTGATTATCCTAAAAGCTGAAGGGATCTTAAAGATTTCTGTGGGTTTCAAGGTATTTCAAAGGTTTCTAAGGATTTCAAGGTATTTCTAGGAATTTCACCAGGTTTTAAGGAATGTAGTCAATCTCTTGGGATTTCAAAGATTTCTAGGGACTTTGAGGTATTTTGAAGAAAGTCACCAGATTTGAAGGATTTTACTCAATCTCTCTGGATGTTGAAGATTTCTAGATGTTCTGAATATATTGCAAAGAATTTCTTCAGATTTTATAGTTTTATTGAATCTTCAAGGATTGCAAGAGATTTCAAAAGTTTTCGAGGATTTTAAGGTATTTCAAAGAATTTTACCAGATTTAAAGGATTTATTAAATTTCTAAGGATTGCAAGGGATTTCAAATGTTATTGCGAGGGACTTAAAAAATGTTATTGAATCCTCAAGGAGTTGAAAGGATTTAAAGATACTTAAAATAATTTCTGGCGATCTGGAATAAAGTATATTTTATTTGAAGGGTTTTTCTACAAATTTCAACAATTTTAAGGAATGTGAAGAAATTACAAAAAAGTTTCGATATTTCCAAGAACTTAACAGCGTCCTTAGATATAGAAACAACAATTAAAAGGTCTGGAGCCGGTTGCAGCGTACCATGCTAATTGACGAAAAGTTGACCACTTTGAACCTTTAGTCATTTCTTACTTTTGCTGCTAATTCAACTAGTATTTAGTGAAATTTCACTAATTCAGATTTAGGGAGATTTTATTTGCGAAAACTATTTTCTTGTTTTCAAAAAATCAGGTTATAAGAAGGGCAATTGTCAAAAAGTTTTCCACTTGAAAAACCCAGTCATTTTTCACATTTCCTCCGATTCATACATTTTCTCTAATAATATCCTACACAAAATTTGATAGAGGATATGAAATTGATATGAATACATTTGCATTTTCCATAAGTTTTAAACAAAATCTGTTATTTCTATCTATATGGAAAAATAGTTAAAAACAAACATATCGTATCCTGTTTAGACCCTAGGAGAGTGCACTAAAAGATATTCCGATTAGAAAATAATTTTTTTGAAAGTTATCGCGTCGTCAGACAACGAAGACAGGCAGACCAACAAACAGAAAGATAGGCACTTTTAATAAAAAATACATACTCCTACCGTTATTACGAATATGACTATGACAAATATCCGCAAATGTTACTCATTGTAAATGTCAAAACTCAAACAAAAATTATCTATCCTTAAGAAAAATGTGAGGTTTTTAATTTACTCTTGCAACCTTTTGATCCCATTTTCTACCAACGAGGGTAAAAATACATTGTGAAATGGATGGGGTGGCTACTAGAAAGAGGGTCAGGGTGTGTTCATATACATGCGTATAGTGCCAATAGTTTCAGTATTGGGCCTAGTATCATCTTCCACTCAAGGCAGAAAATGATAATTTCGTTCTTAATATACTTAGTTTATTTCACCTTACTTTGTTTGCGTCAAATAGTAGAATTCCTTTAATCTACGCAAACTCATAAATTTTTGTTTAACTGAAATAGATTCCCAAAGAATTTAAAACGATTTCAAAAAATTTAAAACGAAATGTAGATTATGAAAATTTTGAAAAAAGTAGGGTTTTAAGAATTTTGAAAGGTTTCAAGAGAATAACCAAGTTATTTTAAGATTGATGGCAAAATTTAAATAATTTTTTATTTTGATAAGTTAATTTTAAGATAAAATTGAACAATATTTCAAAACATTTCGAAAGGTTTCCAAAATTGCCGAAACACAATCTGGAAGATCTTAAAGCAATTTTTTTAAATTTAATGAAAAATTCGAATCAGTCTAAAAGATATTAAAAATATTTGAAAAAATTTCAAGAATAATTTAAAACTTGAAACGATTTCAAGAAATGTAAAAACAAAATGTGGATTTTTGAAGATTTCGAAAGAAAAAATTTTTCAAAAGTTTTGAAAGGTTTCAAGGGAATAAAAATGTGTTCTTTTAAAGATTCTTGGGAATACTGAAATAAATCTTTTTTTGAGAAATTTATTTTAAGATGAAATTGAAAAACATTTTTAAAGATTTCAAAAGTTTTCCAAAATTGTCAGAAAAGTTTCTGGAAGATTTTAAGGCAATTTTTTTATTTTGCAGAATTTTGAAGAAAAAAATGTAGGAAAAATTCTACTCATTTAAAAAGATATTGAGAAGTTTTGAAAAAATTTCAAAAATAATCTAAAACCTTGAACGGTTTCAAGAAATTTAAAACAAAGTGTAGATTTTGGAAGATTTTGAAAAAAGAAGGTTTTTAAGAATTTTGAAAGATTTTAAGAGAATAAAAAAGTTATGTTAATATTCCTGGGAAAATTTAAATGATATTTAATTTTGAATAATTAATTTTAGGATAAAATTGAAAAGAATTGAAAATACTTCGAAAGGTTTCGAAAATTGTCCAAAAAGAATTTGGAAGAAGTTTTCTAAAGTGAAATTGTGAAGGTGCATTTTTAATGCTTGTAGATAGTTTGTTTCAAAGGTTTGGAATGTGTTGCTTCATCTTTGTTAATATAATGGAAGAGATTAAGAAGATAGCGTGGAGCGAAATTACTGAATAGGCTATAAAGCAGGTTACCCATAAAAAATTGTCTTCTTTTAGCCACGTTGAAAAGTCCTGCTCTTCTTCTATACCGGGTAATATGTTGGCTTTTTGAGAGTTTATAGATAAACGTAAAACAAGTATTAAGTGCATGTTCAAGCCTCGCATTCAGTTCATCAGTGAAACCGTTATATGCTACGCAGCCGTAGTCAAAGAAAGGGAAGTGATTTTTCATTCCTGTTAAGCTGCTGGAGGACTCGGAAGGTTTTCCTCGAGATATCCGCAACATGTTCAATCCAAGTAAGAGAGCGATTAAGAATATAGCCTAAATCTTTTACAAAATTCACAAAAGGGATGAGACGCCCATCAATCAAGAGAAAAGGCAAGGCTGCAATTGTTGCAAGTGAAGAAGAGGCAGAAGGTTCTATGATTATAGCATTAGTTCTAACACGGTTAAGAGTGAGACCGTTTGTCAAGGCCCACTGCATCACCAAATCAATATCCTCTTGTACCTTTTGAAGTGAGCTCATAAGAGTGGCAATAGGCCCGGAAAAGTGAAGCCAAAAATCGTCATCGTATTTGTGATAGATGCAATGGCGAAGTTCGCTACTTTTTTATTATAACACTTGAAGACTGATGTAAGAAATAGAAGATTTCTTGGCTAGAGAAAAATCGATTGTTATTTAATATTGATCCATTTTATTGGAAACTGAGGAAGTCATGGTCATGGTTTGCAACTAGGTCTTCCATGGTATATCATTTATGCTTCCTTCATGTGGGAGCAATAACAAAGGAGTTCAAGTTTTAATCAAGTAATTGAATTTTCAACCAAAATCATTAATTTTCTACCAAAAGAAGATTCGACCAAAAACTTGAATTTTCAAATAAAAAAAGATACATTTTTAACTAACTAGGTAAATGAAATAGTTAAATTTTCAGTTAAAGAAATTAGTTTTCAACCAAACTGGTGAATTTCAATCTAAAATGAGGAATCTTCAACTGGAATAGTTAAATTTTATGCCAGAAAAATTAATTTTCAACCATAAAGATTAATTTTCTACAAAAAAGACAAATTTTGCACAAAGTACATAAATTTTCAAACAAATAGTTTAATTTTTAAAAAGAAAATATCAATTTTCAGCTAAATAGTTGAAATTTCATTCAAAAAAGGTAAATTTTCAACAAAAAAATAGAATAGTTTAATTTTCTGTTAAAAATCTAATTCTTCACAAACAAAAAGAATTTTCAGCAAATTGGTTTAATTTTCTACTGGAATAGTTAAATTTCTAGTTGAAAAAATTGATTTTCAATAAAGTAGTTACATTTTCAGCCAGAGAAGAATTTTCTATTAAAATGATGAATCTTCAATCAAAAAAATTAATTTTTAACAAGAGTTTAATTTTTAACCAAGTAGTTGAATTTTTAACTGAAAAAGGATAAATTTGCAACGAACAATGTAAACAAATTTTCTATTATAATTGAGAAATATTTCTTCTTTGAAATACTACTTCTAATGTAAAAACTACTTGAAGTATTTTCTTTATCTAAAATTTTGAAGAGTCAATTTTCAAATTGTGACGAATTCTGACCTGGTACAGGGATTTTTTTAAATTCCTTTCTTCTATTATATCATTAAGCCGTTTCCCTTTCGGGGTAGGCGTGAATTGCTCGGTGGTAAAGTAGTGATGTGTGATTTTCATCAAAATAGTTAAATTTACAACCAAAGAGATGAATCTTTAAAAAAAATGAATTTTTAGCAAAGTAGTTAAAGTTTCAAACAATCAGTTGAATTTTGGATAAAAAACATGAATTTTCAAAGAAAAATATAATTATTTAATTTAGTTTTAAATAAAACAGCTAAATTCAACGAAAACAGACAACTTTTCAACAAAATAGTTTAATTTATAACCAAAACAAAATAATTTTTAGTCGACCCGTTGTACTTTTAACCAAAAAAGTTGAAATTTCTACAAGAAGAGATGAATTTTCTGCAGAAAGTTTTTTTTTTAACCCGAAAATATTAATGTTCAACCAAATAAAATAATTTTTTCCCAAAAAAGACGATTAAAACAAAATATTTAAATTTATGACTAAATAGACGAATTTTCAAACAAACGATGAATCTTAAAAAAACAAACAAGAAAGAATTTTTGACAAGGAACTGTCAATTGAAAATATTGAACTTTTAACAAAAATGTAATAGTTAATATTTAAATAATATTTTAGTATTTTTAACTAAAGAAAATGAAATTTCTATAAAAATAGATGAATTTTTGAACATCTTTGAAACTGACTCGAATTATTCCTAAAATGTTTCAAATTAAAAAAATTACATTAAAATTATCCAGATTCTTTTCTAAATCTTTTTCAATGTTTTTAATTTTTCTTTAAAAACTAATTATTCAAAACAAACAGTAATTTAAGTATTTCCCAAGAATTTTTCCTACATTTTTTGTAAATTAATTTAAATTTTTGAAATATTTTGGAATGTCTTAAAATCCTTTTGAATATTCCCTTAAAAGCATTTTAAAAAAAGATATAATTTTCCCATGAATCTTAAGAAACCTTTTTATTATTTTAAAGCCTGTCAAAATCGATAATGCAATTAGTATTATTGTTTGTCCCTCGGCATACAGACATCTTGGATTTCCCCCACCTAACGAATGTGCCACAAGGAGACATGTGGAGGTCACCAATTTTTTCGCCAGATGTCAGCTGGATACTTCGTTAGTCAATGGAGCCACTGCATACCATTATTCCGATTGGTTTAGCCAGGTTCAGCGTTTTGTAGGATGTGACGTTTCAAGGTCAAAAAGTTGTTTGAATAGGGTTCTCGATACTTTTTAAAAATATTCTTTTCTAAGAAATGAACTATTTAAAAAAAAAATTAATGTACTTCTTTTTTAGAATTTTATACAGTATTTGAAAAATATATTATCTAAAATTCATGCAACAATCCCATTTAACTCTAAGAAATATATATATTTTCAAATAGAAACATGTGAGGGGCCATCCTTAAAATACGTACCAGCCCAATACCTCTGTATAATGCCTTTAGTGCCTCTTTGTCATACATTCTGTCACGTCTAATTGCTACTGACCTACTTTAATTTATACATTTTAAATCAAAAGTAAGATCATGGCTTTCTTATTTTTTTGTTTATTTTTCAGATAATTGATCATTTTCATCGATGAATCTAGAATTTTAATAATGTTTACATGTTTAGTGAACATAATTTTTCATAAATATCTGACAAAATAATAAAACGATGAAAATAGTAATAAAAAACACTATACAATTTTAAGTATAGTCGCATTTTCGAAAATTTGAAAATAGCTAGGAAATCAAATTTTGAAATTTTATTAAAATATGTACTAAAAAAAAATCATTTGGCCCTCGGTTTGCAGACATCTTGGATTTCTCCCACCCAACTTAAAATACCAATTACAAGGCGAGCAGTTATTGAATAGTGACGTTGATTCGTACATGATGGCGCGAAATTTGAAAGAATCTAATTATTGTTTTAATTTCCCATTAGAGTATAGATGCATATATATATATATATATATATATACTTATTTCCTCATACTTACCTTACTCTTTTTGAAAAGTGAACAAAATGTGGAACATTTTATTAAAAAAAAAAACTGCAACGTTCTAGCATTATTCTAAGAGAATATTATTATAAATATTAATAAAAGGTGTAAACAATTATTTCTTTCAAATCTCATTAATTATTGCTTCGCTCTCAGTGAAAAGTTAAAAATAAGTTGAAAAATTCCGAAAAAAATGCTACTTTTTAACTTTTATCTGAGAGCAAATTGTTTAAAATCAATTATAGGTTGCTTTACAAATTTATGTGAACTTCTCATCATCAGTAGAAACTAGTATATTGTGAATTAGAAACCATTTCTATTTTAAAACCCGCAAAAAAATAATAATTAGCGTCAAAAACTCATAAAAACCAATTTTTCACTGATGGGTTTTTATTGAGATCCTATACAACATACTTCTGAGAGTAACATTTAAAAAGTAATTATTCATTTGTATTTAGTCAATAATTGTTTCGCGAAATGTTGAGTTTTAACTGGGTTAACCTAATGGTCCGCCAAAGTTACCAGAAATTACAAGAAATTTAAGGACAATTTTGTCTTGAACTTTTGAGCCAGAGTATTCAGGTTCGGGATATTAAGGATATTTCACACGTCTACTTCTTACTCATAAACTCTTCTGAAATTATTATAAATATTTATATTTATTGATTTTTTTGAAGAAATATCCATTTGTACATAATTGTCCAAATTTCCCAATCCAAATATCTATGAAGGCTCAGGCTTCATGACTTGGTCGTTACATACCAGCTTTAGTTTGAATGTCGTAACGGTCATATCTAACCTAACATTTGCATATTGAGTTATTTTTCGGGATAAGCAATGTTTGGCTCATTCAAATCCAGTTTAAACCATTTTTATAAACAAATTCACAGATTAGCTATTTTTCAAAGAATACGCTCAATTTTTTAACGTAGTCAATCAAGAATGTCTTTCCGATTACTTTTTGCTATAATAATTTGCAAATTTACAAGAATAATTAATGATTTGAACAATTTTCATAAACAAGTTCAGAGTTAGGCTATTTTTCAACGAAAAAATGTAACTTTTTTACAGCATCAACTAAAAATGTCTCTGCAAAGACTTTCCACAATGATACTTTCCAAATTGACAATCATTATTGCTTACTTAAACAATATTCATCAACAAATTTAAGGTTTGGCTATTTTGTCATGAATACGCTTAATTTTTATTTACAATATCGACTAATAATGTCTTTCCGTCACAAAGACATTTACCGTTAATTCCTTAAAAAAAAATAGAGCCTTATAGTTGAAAAATAGTCAAACTCTAAATTTGTTAATGAAAATTGATTAAATCATTTTTAATTCTTGTAAATTTGTAAAGTATCAGTGCAAAGAGTTATCACAAATATATCCTCGGTAAATTTCTTATCTTATAGTTCATACAAAATATTTTATTTATCAAACCTTTTTATCAGTTCGATATCTGATTCATCGTTTCTTTCAGCGGATTCTTTGCATTTATCTGTGCTTTAATTTCCTCTTGACATTCATAAAACTGACGTTTAACGAACACATTGATCGGTTTTTCAAGCGTTTTTTCATACACCTGTTCATACTACTGCTTTTTCTAGGTCCAATTCATGATTTTTGGGGTAAAAAATTTATTTTAATACATCACTTCAGGAAATAGGTTTTTTTAGATTTGGGGGTAGTTTAACCCCCTAGGAACGTACTTGCCCTTAATTTTTCAAGAAAATTCGAAAAGTTATTATGACAATCGTATAGGATGTTTAAAAAGCAACGTTTTTCTCCATTTGACTTTTTTCATATCGTGCGTTGTTTGGCTTGAAATTTTCATTTTCGGTTTTTTTAAATTTTGTAAATGTTATAACTCTGGTAATTTGTTATTTATTAAAAAATATATTTGAATAAATCGTTCGTCTATTTGAATAGTTTGAACAGGTGGGGGTAAAATTTTATACAATTCTAATACATTTAATATATCAGTGATGTCGTAAGAATAAACAAAATTCAGTACAGTTCAAAGAGTTCAAAAAATTTTAAAGGAGTTCAGAAAATTTCAAAATAATTCAGAGCATTTAGAAGAATTCAGAGAATTCAGAAGAATTTTAAAAATTCAGAAGAATTCAAAGAATTAAAAGAATTCAAGTAATTCAGAAGAATTCAAAGAATTCAAAGAAGTCAGAAGAATTCTAAGAATTCAAAGAATTCAAAGAATTCAAAGAATTCAGAAGAATTCAAAGAATTCAGAAGAATTCAAAGAATTCAAGGAATTCAGAAAAATTCAAAGAATTTAGAAAAATTCAAAGAATTCAGAAAAATTCAAAGAATTTAGAAAAATTCAAAGAATTCAGAAAATTACAGTTAATTCAGAAAAATTCCGAGTACTGAGACAAACTGTATAATTCTGCGTCATTCTTTCTCTTGTTTTTTCATTTATGATTAATAATTTGTTATTCATTCACATTATTATTCATAAATGCTCTATTTTAAAATGGTTTATATTGAATTCTTCTGTTTTAGTTACATTATCTTGAATACCTGTTACTTCTAATCTCTAGGATATAACTTCCTTTTTCAAATACAATGCGCAGTGCAAGTTTATATTTTTATATTACAAATTAAAATTGAAAGGGAATCGTGGGAGCGCGTGTTGGAGAGATGTATAGGGGAAGAGGTAGAAGGAAAGAGCATGGTAGATGAAGGTAGGTAAATACTGAGCGGTTGTGGACAAGGGGAGAAATGGATGAAGAGCTTAGAAGAGAAATGGGAAGAGAGAATGCATGACGGAGGAGAAAACCAAAATTGAATTATGTATGAGGAAAATTAGTGTTGCGTGACTTGGGAAAGCTTGAAGAGTAATGGTAGGAGGAAAAGGAAGCCCTGGAAGGTCTCGCGCACTTGCTACAGATAATAGTCAGTAAGATAATATTTAAGAAGTTTTGAATAATAAGGAAGCAAAGCGAATATAGGTTAAGATAAGCATAAGTTATAGTGGTTAAGTGGAATTGTAAAAGACATAGAAGGAACGGAGCCCTCAAACCCGTGAACGGGAGAGTAATGAAATATAACTATTTTTTTTTTGCTTAAACTTGAAATATTTTTGTAAAAATCAGTTTTTATTTGTAGTAAATAAGTTTCTTCAGATAAAAATGTTCTTTTCAATTGATAATTCGACTAATTGGACAAAAATTGATATATTTTCTTGAAAATGTATCTTCTTCAGGAAAAAATTAACCAACTTGGTTTAAAATTCATCTATTTTTTTGATAGTTTGTCTTTTTTATTTGACTTTAACAGTTTGTGCCTTTGAATGAACATCATTCTTGATTAAAAATTCGACTACTTGGTTAAAAGTTGAACTACCTTGATAAACATTTTTTTTGTGCTTGAAAATTTAACTCTTTTCTGAAAATTAGTTTTTTTGGTGGTGAATAAATTTATTTACCTAAAAATGTTTGTTTTACCTGAAATTTCATCTAGTTGGTCAAACATTGATGTATTGAGTTGAGAATTTGTCTTAGTCAGCTATTATACCAAAAATGATGACTAACAAAATAGAATACTTTTCTAAAGATAATGGGATTTTTAACAAACTAGTTGGATTTCTAACCAAATAGTTAAAGTTTCGGCATACGAAAATGCATTTTTCATCAAATGGTCGAATATTCAAACAAAACAGATTCAAATTCAGTCAAATACAGTCCAACTCAAACATAGCGAGCCCGGAGTTAGTCTTTCCGAGAATTGACGTCGCGCCGCGGATATTGGTGAGAGGATTAGTTTCTTATGGGAAATACATGTCAAACTCCATGAGGCTTGCGTTACCTCTAAATATCATTTTTTTCACAAAAAAAAATGCATTTATTTTTTTGTCGATTCAAAAAAATTTCCAGGCGATATGCATGAAAATTCAATAACAAAATTGTGGAACACCCCAATCCACATGATCTACACAGTTCCTTCTCTTCATTCATCTAACATAGTAGCATTCTGAAGAAAATAATTAAATTTTCAACCAAATAATAAAACTATTAACCAAACAAGATGCATGCATTCCAAAAATAGCCAGGTTACTTTTTCTTTTAGGACTACAAAACTAAGGTAGAGGCATTATTTCTAGGAGAAAGTAAATAAGCTCTTTGATGCACCAAATCCATATATTTCTTTGACTCGGTACAATTTTATCATTACGAAGTACATATATCATATTTCATCCGAGGCTTGATTAAATTGTTAGCAATTAGAAAATACATTATTATTATTCGATTCTTGAAGTACTGATATTGTTCTTTATAATTTTCATGTACATTATTGCATTACCTATCTATACAGGTATCTCGCTTTCTGACTGGGTCTCGGATTGGGTGAAAGATCCCGCGAGCGTGAAAGCGGTGATGGCCGTGGTGGCGAACGTGGGGTTAGGCGCACAAATATCCTCTCAGATGATCCAGTCATGAGATACGATGCGCACCGCAAAACACTTCATTTTTTTGGACCTATGGCAGATTAACTACAATTTGCTTGTTTATTGATATTTTTATCTTAAAAAATTACTGTAACTTCTTGTAATGTGTATTATTCGAACTGTAAAACATTCGTTGAGAAATAATGAAACCCGTTTTCAAACACAATCTTTTAAAAAATCGTTTTTTTTTTCACCTTGCGACTGACCCTAACCCCTTAAATTAATGACACAATTAAAAGCTGTTGAGAGTTACATTTTTTCATAAGGATATTTAACAATTTTTTGAACAATTTTTATTGGCTCATACCATTTTTCCTCCTATGAATAAAGTCGAAAATGAGAGATTATTAATTGTTTAAATGATTGCGAAAACTCTTTAAAAAAAAATGTATTCTCAAGATTCGTTAATTGTGTCATTAATTGCAGAAAATAATAACTATTCACTATTACAGAAAAGAAAATTGTTTTAACAAATGCAAAATGTTTTAAAAATTAGCTAAATATCCTTAAGAAAGATAAATATTACTCTCGACATCCGTGGATTGTGTTATTAATTTCAGAACATAATAACTTTTCACACTTTACAAGGGCAAAAAATGTTTAAACAAATACGAATTGTTCAAATATTTACCGAATATCCTTGAAAGATATATTATTTTCAACTCTCGTCAGTTGTGTCATTCATTCCAGAAAATAATGAGTTTTTACAATTTAAAAGTAAAAAGATTGTTTAAACAAATAAAAATTGTGTAAATAATTGGAAACGAAAAATGTAGAACTGAAGTTGATGACAAAAGAAGCCTTGAAGACCTTACAGGAATATTGTGTAACAACGAATGTTTCTTACTCAGGAACAGATGAAGACCGTGGTGCTAATTACTGAAACGAACTATATTCGTGATCGAATTCTCGGCTCCTTCCGAATACAACATTACTGCCAAGGAGAAAGAAAAGGAGGCAAGGTATTAAGACCTTAGAAGGGAGTTGCAACGACTGTACCCAAAATATTCGGTTAAAGTGGTTGTCCTTGTGATCGGTGTTGTCGGATGTGCGAAGCTATCACTGGCTCGTAAACTTAAAACCACTCCTGCGTGCCAAAAATATGCCAAAGCACTTGCGAGATGGATGCAGGAAGTTGTCATCCTGAGGTCGCTTCATGTTGTCGACACACACGTGGGTTTCGCCGACCTGTGGTCATAATTTCATTATGCCACACATCCGACGCTCGTGAGACATGGCTATGAATGAGATTTACCGCGGTTCTACTGGGAGCCGATGTCATTTTTAGATGACAGTTTCTCCCACTGGGACACTGCGGTGGTTGTTTAACCTTTTTTAATTATATACATATACATATCTACAGAAAAATGAGATTTATCTTAATTTTTCAGTGTGTCAGCGTTCGGAATTATTAATAATATTTCAGCAGGCTTTGTAAGGTTCACTTTTTAACGGACTTTACAGGCTCATAACACGGCGATTGCAAATAGAATTTTTTAAAATGGATCAATTCAAATCGTAATATTCAAAGTTGAAATCTAGCACCCTAAAGCTTTAACAATTTGAAGGTTTTGCAAAAACGTAATGTTTTGTGTTTAAATTTAGCACTCTGAAATTTTATCAATTCAACGTTTTTTATTTCAAACAATTGTTTGTTTTTGAATATTTGATTCAAAATTGCTCACTCTAAATAAACTGTTAAATATTGCTAAAGAATGAAAAATTCTTATTTGTCTTCAATGAAGAATTCCAAATTGAATGGGTTAAAAATAAAATATTTTAGACTGATAATAAGCTGGTCTAAACAAAAATTCGACAACAAATCGTCATTTGCAAATTTTGCTATAATATTGCTTGTTCACTGAAATTTATTTCAAGATTAAGACCACTCATATGAGGGTGATGAATAACTAGTGATCATCACTACATAATTAAATTAATAGCATCCGTAAATCTTTGACAACCAACAATTTATGCAATTATTATCATTGTTGTATACTATCAAAGGAAATTCTTCATGTTCATGCTTTTATAATCATATAAATCCTAACGAACTTCCAAGAAATAATTTGAGAGATAAAAATTCGGTTGAAATTTGTTCTTCTTATGAGACTTAATTCGTATATTAAATATATACCTCAATTTCTGTTTTCGTATCATTCTGAAATTTACATGCAAAGAAGATAGTAGTATTCAAGGTCAATTTTAGATACGAAAATAGACCTGTCATCATTTATATCGCCTGACAAGAAAAATAACCGTATAAAACACCTATAACTTAATAACCTACGATTCGGAAAAATATGTGTAATAATTACTCAAATAAAGAACGTCAGATGTTGACTTTCATCTTTGAAGACTTCGCGAGCTTTGAAATAACAAGCCACGTATGAACTTTGAACCATTCTTTAGGCCCACTCCGTTTCACATTACCACAAAATTTCTAAGTTAACATGTTGCGTACTTTTTTTTCAATTCAACAATTTTATTAGAAAAAAGATAGTCTCGGAAACTATGGTCGATATTGTTTAGCAAGTTTCAGATTTAATTTCCACGCAAGAGACCTTTAGGAATGAGCATTATGAATTTACCACCTGAAATTCATAATCTTGCAAAAAATATGTTATAGCGAAGGAATGAGCAAAAAATCGGTCAAATTGTAATTTTATGTATTGATAGAACGAAAGTGTGAAATTATAAAGATGGGGAAAAAAGTGAATATTCATCCAAAAGAAGTCCTCATCGTAAAAGGAAGGGACGGAGCAGATCATCCACCTCTGAAATCAGGAGAAAAATTGAACGTTTAGAGAGAAAAATGGAAAAACGGAGGCGTGCTGTCATGCGTTCTCGCTCACGTCGTGGTTCCCGTCTCTCAACAAGCGTCCAGTCATACCATCATCGGCTAGATAATCATAAACGCTATCTGAGAGATACGTTGCATGATGGGCGGTAGGCATTCATTCATATATTTATTTATTCTCAGCATGTTTTCTTTCCTCCACCTAACTGATTTGGTCGCTGCCTGCGAAGCACGTCGAATCCTCTTATAATCAAATTATTGTTTTTTGATTACTTAGATCGAGTCGGCCATCATGCTAGAGGAACCGTTCTTCAAGTCGCAGTGGCTCCCGTGAACGAAGTGTTTCACGATATTCCCTGACACCCAGTAGGTCCGTATCACGACCACCCAACCGGGGTTTTGTACATCGTTTTCACTCTTTGCCGGCCGTCATGAGAGGTGAGCATAATAATGGTCTTAGTGTACACCTACAATCACCGCTTGTCAAAAGTGAGGTTATGTTTTTATCGAATGTGTAAAAAGTGTCGGAGCCTAAACCTTTGGAAAAGGGCAATGAAGCAGCCTGAGACCCACAGCTTGATGAGTTATTGTTAAATATTCTCAGAGTGGATGCAAACAAGGATAATTTACAGGCGGGAAATATCCATCAGGCGTGAGCTGACAGATGGACGCAGATAATTAAAAGTGGATTGACAGCCGAGATCAGGAAGGAAATATTGAAGAAATACCCCTAACATAAAAATTACACTATTGTTAAATCTCCGGCTATCAACCCTGTAATAAAGCGAACGATGACCGACGCACCCACAAGACACAGGAGTATGGCAATAAATGAAACATCCATATCTGCTCAGATAGCAAGGCTGCTATAATGGCACTTGATGGAACAGCGACCACGTCGCTACTATAATTGGAGTCTTTGAAGCACTGAACAATCTAGCAATGGAAAACCGAATGACTCTACTCTGCATCCCTGCATTCAGTGTCATCAAAGGCAATGAGATCTCGGATAGGCTAGCAAAACTATCAGCAAGGGAAAACTTCACTGGTGCCGAATCAGTTGTAGGCATTTCCAGCAGGTAAGTCACTGAAGAAATCAACTGTTGGCTGACCGAGGAACATCAGAAGGAGTGGATATTGGCCACTGACTGATACAGGCCAAAACACCTCGGCTATCATTCATCCAAGCCAGGGATCAGAACCTTTTAGGTTCGTCCAGAGGTTGAAAGGTTCCTTGAGGGTTCGGGTCCGGAATGGACCTCCTTGTACTGAGTTTCATGGAAATCTACCAATTTAATAACATTTTCAAAAGAGTACAATTTTTTTTATTCCGAGTGAAAGTTTTGAATTTTTCAATTTCCCCCCCTATGTGTTCTTCCCCCTCCCCGGCATTAAGTTTCAGGGAAAACTATTATATTAATCAAATTTTATATATTCAAGTAAGATTTTTGAATTCTTAAATTTTGACTTGAAATTCGCATTATGCTATTCAAAGAAAAATCTTCGTACTAAGTTTCATGAAAACCGACCAGCTTAACAAGATTTTTAAAATTAGCGTCAACTTTTTGATTTTTTTAATTTTGATCAAAAATTCGTACTTTGAGACGCGATTAACCACCTCGTACTGAAATCGCTTGAATAATTTATTATTGTTTATAGCAATTTTCTCTTAGAAAAAAGCAGGAAAGTTGCAGTCTCATCTAAACTTTGGGAGAGGAAAAATGTTTCTTTTTGCACGCCCTACAAGATGAACATAACGACTTTTTGAATTTTTTTGAAAAATCAAAAGTTCACATTTTTATTACACAAATAATAATGAAAAATCAAAAATTTAATTTTATCGTCAAACTAATCAGATACGACAAATGATGATTGAACAAAAATTGTGTAATCAAAAAACAGCTACCAATTTTTGATGGGATATGCCCGGTAAGTGTGCACATTTTCATCAAAACTTTGCTTATTTAATTTCTTTCTCATCTGGGGTGTGTGTTTTCAGAATTATTTGAAAATTTATCATATATATGTTCCAAAAACGATTTAGGTACTTTTTTTATCTCCTTCTCAGATAGTTGGAAAACATCTTTCTGATTGTATGATTCATGAGAAAGATACTGAAGTATACGCTGGAGTAAAAGAATTTCCTTCTTCATTTTAAATCAAATACAAATTTAGTCATTTTTATCTGAAGAGCGTCGAACATAACAGATGGTCGGTGCGAACGGCAAGACCAAATCGCGCGCCGTAAGCGCGACCAAACTTTTGGGTTTCTATTATACGAAGACAAGAAATGAGCATGGAGCGCAAGGTTTACATGATTTTTAAAACAAATATCGAGCGCGAAGCGCGAGTGACTTGATGAGAGTGTGTTCCTTAAGGTCGATAGAACCTTGAGTAAATTAGTTCTTCCTTTTATTTAAAACTGACATAATTGAACCAAAAGCAGGTCATAACAATAGCGTGCACACGAAGTGCAAAAACATAGAGGAACTGAGCTTAAAGCGTCAGGCAAACGTGTCCGAGCGCATAGCGCGAGGATAACACCTAATCGAACGCGAAGCGCGAGATCCAACATGTGCGTTTGAAATACAGTTCGGATTCGTATCATTTTGAACAATTTGAAGATTCATCTATTACAGTGGAAGACTCATCGTTTTATCAAAAAATTTATCACATTGGCTAAAAATTTGTTTGTCTTTTTTTTAGGAAATTTGTTTGTTGAAAATTAATTTTTTCAACTGAAAATTAAACTATTTGATTGAAAGTTTTTTCTTTTAGTTGAAAATTTATCTTTTTTCTTGAAAACCCCGTATTTTTTCATAGAAAATTATTCTTTATGTTTCAATTTCGAATTCATCTACTTCAGTTAAAGATTCATCATTTTAGTTTAAAAAAAAATTTTCTGGAAATTTAATTTATTAAGTGAAAATTTAACTATTGCATTAACATTTGAAAACTAAGATTTTCTAGTTCAAAGTTCAACTATTTGGTTGAGAATTCATGTATTTTGTTGAAAAATCGTATTTTTTTGGTAGAAATTTCATCTTTTTGGTTCCAAATTCGACTGTTTCATTAAAAATTCACCTATCTTGTTTAAAATAGAATATTTTTACTATGAAATTGAGAAATTAGAAAATACAGGACCCGTCTTAATTTGAACTAAAAATGCACTGAGTTTTAAGTATAAGTAGATAAAATGGGAATTTCTTTAAATCATTATTTAAATTCATAGATTAATATATTTTAATAAAATTTCCTCCAGTGTAAAATGAGTTTTTTAATTTACTTAAAACTATTGTTTAGAAAGGGTATTATTTATTTGAATAAGAATATTAATTATTCAAACTCGCGTCTTCCCTTGAAAAATATGTTGAGGTGAATTTATTATAAATACGACCTTACACTGTAGAACTCAATATTGGCTTTCAATAATTTCATAACCACTTTTATGTAAAGGTTAGCTACGTACTTCAAACAGAAATAAATCAGCAATCAATATGACTACAATAATTGGAATACATTTGAGTCCCACTATAATCCAATATTGCAAAAACGTCACCAATGGATGTTGATAATACAATATATTCTTGGTTTGGTCCAAGCTCATAGGTCGTATGATCTAGTTGCATTCTAATTGATTCATAGGCAGGAAAAACGTATCTTCGAAATTCAAATCTCTGCTTCAGGTTTGTGCAAGGAATAAGCCGAACATAGCCAAGTTGTTCTATTGCACATCCAAGTACACGAACAAAAAGAGGCCTTACCGCAGAGAACCTGGATTTGGCAAGAAGAGAAAGCTCCTGAGGTAAAGTCCGGTTAGGTGGATGTTTTCTGTCAGAAGAAGATGTACCAGGGTTACGCTCGCTACTAGAATTCCATTTGGACTTTAGTTAATCGTAATTTGCTGATGCTCTAACAAAACTTTTGGGAAATATTGGGTGCATGTTGCCTACTGGACAATCTCGAATTTCATCCGGGGTCAAAATATCAATTGCGCCGCGTATCATATTTACTTTAATCCTTGATTTAGTTTTATTTGTCGTAGAAATTGAACGAAGAAACCCGCTAAACTCTAATATAGCAAAAATGTCAACATTTGATGTTGATAATACAATATATTCTTGGTTTGGCATAGGAATTAGGCTCGCTCATTGCAAATTCAACTCTTTGCTCGTAAGGAAAACTTTTCGGTGAAAAATAGAAAAAGTACTTTCTTTATGTTGTACTGTCTGGCCGAAACTGATTCTTCATTGTTGAAAATTATCTCGTTTTTCTAAATTAAGCTTCTTAGTTTAATAATTCAATTATCCTCGAATAAATTTGACTTTGCAGGTTGAACATTTAACTATTAGGTTCCAAGGTTTTTCAAATCACATTCTTCCTCATGCTGTCTCATCCTTCCTCGTTCTCGCCTCGGTTTCTCGGAGGAACTTTTTGACCACCGTCTGCTATATTGATACCGCGAACGCATTCCACCCCGATAGCTGCCAGATTTTCGCCGCGGCTCACCACTAAGTTTCGGACAACCGGCTCCTCGATTAATATTGCAGCCCTCCACTAACTTTTCGTCTACAGGATGTTGAATTAATACAGCGAACGCCCTCCGACCCCTCTGGCTACTCTCTGGCCCTCCCCCACCCCTCCTCTAAATGATGGAACTGCACCGAGGCTGCACACTAACTTTTCGTCAACCAGCTGCGAAATTATTATCGCGGCTCTTTTCACCCATCCGACCACCGGCTTCTAGATAAGCCCTTAACCGGCACACTTGCTGTATGAAACGTAAAGGGTACACTGGTCAGATGGACCAATCACCAACTTTGTGTGCTTACTGCATCCAGAAAACGCATCTTTCTGGGCTGTAAAAATTCATGTATTTTCCTAACTCCTTATTATTAAGAGTGAATAGAATTTTATTGTTATAATTGAATGGAAATAGTTTATAATATTCAAATTGGTAGAGCAAGTTCAAAAATTCAGTTTTTTATACAATAATAAATCATTTTTTCAATTTTCATTATTTTTGCACCAATATTCAACTGTTTACTAGTGAAATAATGCACCTTCGCACAAGAATAAACGTAACAGTGTATACTTTATAGAAGATTAAGAGTTATTACCGCGGTTCTCGAATACCTTTCCAAACACCGACTGCTGGATTAATACGGCGAACGCCGCTAACCCCTTTAGCTAATTAATATATACCACGGTTATAACGATAGTAGCTATAGTCGTCCTCATCATCCCAAAGTAGAGGAGACAGTTTCTTGAAGAATTTCCTGAAAAGTGTAACTGATGACGACAGAAATAAATGCTGGGTTTGTCAATGTATATACAGGTAAATTACCCTAAATTAGCCAAAATTCATTGTTAAAAATTTCCAGGAATTTTCGGAAAATCATGAAAATTTCCGATCATTTATGGTAATTTTACAGGTCAATATAGTAACTTAACATCAATTAACACAAATTCATTACAAACATTTTCATAAATTTCCGGAAATTTTCAGTAATTTGCGGTGATTTGATGAGCTGCACATGGATGTATAATTTTCTTCATCCACCTCTGACGTCACTTTTCACTCCCTAGGGAGTGAAAAGTAGAGCTTTAACTCCGCTTTATAGGCATAGAAAAGGGCTGAAATCGTGCATGTGCCATAAAAAACAATTTCTCATTGAAATGTCCACTATTATATTTTTCGTAAAAAATTCATCCTTTTGGTTGGAAAATTCAACTATTTGGTTAAAAATAAACTTTTTATGATACATGCATGATTTCAGCCCTTACCGACATCTATGAAGCGGGGCTAAAGCTCTACTTTTTACTCCCTAGGGAGTAAAAAGTATTTTTTATTCCCTAGGGACTGAAAAATGACGTCAGACGTGAATAATGAAAATTATACATCTATCAGCTCGCATTTTACGATATCAGCCCAACTGATCAAATTACCGTGAATTACCGCAAATTACCAAGAATTTTCATAAATTTATGGAAATTTTCATAAATGAATTTTTGATAATTCATGGTTGAAAATTAATCTGTTTTGGTTTATAAACCAACCATTTTTCTGAAATTTCATCTTCTTGAGATGTATTTAATTGTTTTTTTGTTTAAAATTCAAATTTTTTAGATTGAAATATCAACTATGTTTTTTATTGCGAATTCATCTTTCTTGGTCGAACTCATTTGTTAAAAATTGATTTTCTATGTTGAAAATTAATTTTTAAGATAAAAATTTACCTACATTTGAGGTATATTAAAACTTTTAAGTGACCAAGATTCATTGGGAAAAAAATCCCCAATACTCAGGAATGAAAATTGGCTATACAGCGAATTTTTTTAATTTTAATTTGGAAATTTTATGAATTTATCATTATAAAATGTAGTTGAAACATTTTTGTGAGCATGTGTGAGTTCCTCAAACATAGAAATATACTAGAATAAAAATCCACAAGACCCAGGAATCGAAATTGGCAATACAGCGAATTTTAAAAATGTTTGATTTTGGAATTTTATGAACTTATCTTTATAGCTTGTAGTTGAAACATTTTTCTGAGCATGCGTGGGTTTTTCAATCATAGAAATACACTAGAAAAAAAGGGAAAACCCAGGAATCGAAATTGGAATGAGAGAAAATTTTCTTATTTCGAAATTTTGCATCTAACAGAATTAATTTTTTTTTTTTTGTAAGTTTGACATTTTTCGAGCTTGTATGGAATTTCTAAGCCTAGAAATACAATAGAAAAATATCGATGAGACCCAAAAATGAGAATGGGAAACAGAAAATTTTAAAAATGCACAATTAATTTGTTTTTATTTATAATTTTAACATTTTTCGAGGTAGTGTGGAATTTTGAAGCCTAAAGAGCACTAGAAATTTTTTTTTTCAAAGAAAAGTTGCTTAATTCTTTAAAAAAATGTTATAGTGTTTTTTAGGCTTAGAAATTGCACACAAGATGAAAAAATGTTGAACTTATGAATAAAAAAAAAAATTAATTCTGGTAGATACAAAATTCCGAAATAAGAAAATTTGCTGTCATTCCAATTTCGATTCCTCCGGCTTGTAAATTTGTTGCTAGTGTATTTATATTTTCAAAAACCCCACACATGCTCACGAAAATGCTGAAACTACAATTTATGAAGATAAATTCTAGATAAAGGATAGGATGAGATAGAGAAAAGAGTATGGAAAAAGATAAGCGTGACTTTAGATTGAAAAATAGATAGGGAAAGACCGACGTGAACAGATAAGCGATAGGATGAGATAGATTAGAGGATATTGAAAAAGATACACGTGAATTTAGGTTAACAGAGAGATAGAAAAAGATAGACGTGGACAGGTAAAGGATAGCATGAGATAGAGAAGAGGGTATTGAAAAAGATAAACGTAAACTTAGATTGACAAAGAGATAGAAAAAGATAGACGTAGACAGATGGAGAATACGGTGAAATAGAGAAGAGGGGATAAGAAAAGATAGACGTGAACAGATAAAGATGGGATGAGATAAAGAAGAGAGTATTGCAAAGGATAGACGTGAATTTAGATTGAAGAATAGATAGAAAAAGACAAACGTTGATATATGTATGATACGATGAGATAGGGAAGATTATATTTAAAAAGATAGACGTGAATTTAGATTTACAGAGAGATAGAAAAATACTGACGTGGATAGATAAAGGATATGATGAGATAGAGAAGAGGGTATTCAAAAAGATAGACGTGAATTTAAATTAACAAAGAGGTAGATAAAGTCAAACGTTGATAGATTTATGATACAATGAGATAGGAAAGAGGATATTGAAAGATAGGCGTGAATTTAGATTGAAAAATATTGATATGGCTAGACAAAGGACAGGATGAGATAGAGAAGAGGTTATTGAAAAAGATATACGTGAATGTAGATTTGCAAAAAGATAGAGCGGGTTACATTTTCTCTATCTCTTTTTAACATAACGATTCTGATATGCTCCTTACTTTTGATTGGTATTTGTTGGTTAATAGTAAGAAGGTTAGTCTTCAGGGATAATGGATTTCTGCCTACTAAGATTGAGCGAGAACAACTGACTGTCGGTAAATTACCGGTAACTGATAAGATAGGTATTTATCTCCAGAAACGACCTAGCTACACTACTCACCGTTAACTGCAAAATGAATGCAGACGAGAAAATTGACAAAAACTGTTAAAATGTTTATTCGCGTTTATCACGGATTCTAACTCATTTTCTGAACGTTTTCTAGTTGTTCTTGATTAATTCGCACATGATCTTTTCATTTCTGTGAAATATCATTTGGAAATGTGAATTGATCATTGCAAATGCAGTTAACGCTAAAAAGGCCGTCACCAGTAGTTACGGCTTTTTTCGAATTACGGACCTCAGAAACGGGCCTGCCGTAATTTCAAAGCAATCCTCTCTTATCAAAAGAAAATAAAATGATGGAATTATCATAAATTATTATTCAATCATAAAATTATAATTATTATGAAATATTACCTCTTCAATTTGAAAAGATTTTCAATCCAATATTCTGAAATTCAAAACATTTACAATTAAAATTCTTAAATTTTGAAATTATGGATTCACAAATTATTTAATTTTCAAGATTATACAGTACTCTCCTACTTATCGCATACCAGATATCGCGATTTCCCTTATTTGTTTTGCTCCCACTGCCGACACATGTAAGCGCACGCATTAAATAAAATGCTCGGGCGTGAACATATATTTTTTGTAAATATTGACATTCAATGTAACCTTCTAAGGAGGTTAATACTTGATTCTTTCTTCAATTTAGAGTATCTTATTCATGAATGGCTAGAAATTTAAGACCGAAAAAGAAAAAAAATGAATGCTTATCCAGAGTTCTCAAATATTAATCTTTTTTTCACAGAACACTTGTAAGAAAACACTAAGTTTTTCAGGATTCGTAGGTCAAATTTGTATAATAACCTCTGAATATTCTCTCTAGTGGGATTCTTCGCGGAATATATAGGTGTCATAAAAAATATTGGAGAATAAAAGTAAACATGATAAGCGGTGCATCTGACAATATGACCGCAGAAGAGATGAGCGAATGTCATGTAGGCATCCAGTACCCAATCTCTTCACGTTGGTTTAATGAAGTTGTTTCAAATGAAGATTCTCTACAGAATGTTTATGAATAATTCGAAAACAAAAAGATATACTAAAATATAACATTCCTTGTGATCCGTAGTCGGATCAAAAATGAATTAAAATATTTAAATGCCAATGTATTATGGTTATCAATGCTTCTTTTCTTTTATCTTTTGCGCATCCCCGTAATTTCATTCAAATTTTTCTTTTTTGAATATTCATAATTCAGAGAGTTATACGATTTTGAGATTTTTGACTCGAGTTTCTTGGACAAACCATGTCGTTTACACCACTAATAGAATTTTAATGAGTTTTTCAGCCGTAGCGTATAATCAATGAAGATTTGAGTGCAATTCAAAAACTCACGAAAAGTTTAAAAGGAAGAAAGGTAATGATTTTCTGAATCGACAGCGAAATTAAAAGACACTCTTTACCTTTACAAAATAGTAATTTTCAAGTGCAGTCGCATAGCCACAATATCCACGTGCAATGACAGACACCGTCGGGTGAAATTAAATAACATAGTTAACGATAACTTATTAGATAATATAATATATAATACAATTAAATATCATTATCTGAATGATTCACAAAGATTTTGTATGATTTCTCGCGATTTCAGAAATTCGTAAAGATTCCTTGCGATGTAAACGTTATAAGATATTTGAAACATTTTTTTCTAATTTTTGAAAGGATTTTGTAAAAGCATAACGGATAATTTTATCTTATTTCAAGGGATTCTGAAGGATTTTACAAAAAATAATACAAATGTTAAATTTTCAACCAAAAAAACGGATATACAAGACAAATATAATACTTACCCACCCCTTATCCCCCCTCACTTCCCCTTATTACCACACATTTCACATTATTTCTACAAATCCCTCTACTTTCTCCTTCACTCATTTCCCCCACTTTCCTACCTTACTCCCCCTCGCTTCCAATACTTTCCCTCCCTTAATTTCCCCTTGCGTTCCATACTTCCGTTCCCTCACTTCCTCTCGTTTTACCTACTTTTCTTCTCCCTGTTTGCCCTCACTGCTCATACTTCCTCTTTTCTGACTTCAGTTCGCTTCCCGTACTTCCCCTCCCCTCACTTTTCCTTGCTTTGGCTACTTCCGTTCCCTCACTTCCCCTCGTTTCATCTACTTTCCCTCACTTTCCATACTTTCTCTTTCCTTACTTGCCCTCAATTCGTATACCTCAACTCCCATCTTTTCCCCTCACTACTTCAACTATCCATCTTCTCATTTCCTTTCACGACCCTTATTGTCCCTCCCCTAATTTTCAACATTTTCCCTTACATCCATTCCCTTAATTTCTCCACTTTTTAGTTCCATAATTTCCTCGACTACCCTACCCTCACTTTCTCAACCCTAATTTTCCCGCGCTTTCCCTACACCCCTCAACCCCTTGCTCGTCCTACTTTCGCTCCCCTCATTTTATTTTACTTCACATAATTTCCTCCTCATTTGCCCTCAGTTCCCATACTTTCCCTCCCCTCACTTCCTGTTGCCTTCCATACTTCCGCTCCAATCACTTTTCCTCACTTCACCTAATTCTTCTCCCCACATTTTCCCTTACTTCTCCTCTACTCATTCGACCTCGGTTTCTATACTTTCTGTCCCATCACTTCCTCTCGATTTCCATACATTAGCTATCCCTTAGTAGAAATCCTGGCATTTTTAGAACTACTAGAATTCATAGAACTCCCAGTGTTCATAAAACTCCCGGTGCTTATAGAACTTTTGGAATTTAAAGAACTCCTGGAGTTAACACACGTGCAGGAGCTTACAGAACTCTTAGAATTTGAACTTTAAATTTATTTCTTTTAAAATCTGCAAACATTTTTCTTCAAATTTTTAACTCTTTAAAATATGGAAAACCTGGAAATGTCCTGGATTTTTTTTTCAAGTCACTCTAAGTAGTAGGGCTAGGCGGGTGCTACACTACTTACCAACAGATGGCGCCACCGCATCGTCGCAAATTAACGACACCAACAGATGGCGTAACCGACAAATGGAGCGTTCTGTTCTCTGCTAAGTTACCGGCGGTCGATAAAACAGTGAGATCGGCAATGCAGATACCTGCTGTCATAGCATTGTACCGTCGGCCGGTAAAACAGAGTTCGATATTTTCATGGTTCTCTTCCATGCTAAGTCGTTAAAACCGGTGAGGTTGGTAATATAGATTCCTGCTAAGTTAACATTATAAGGTTCTGTTCCATGCTAAGTTGCCATCGATCTGTAAAACAGTTTATTACCGTCAGTAAAACAGGGAGGTGGGCAATTTTTCATTAGAATTTTTATATATGCCGGTAAGGTAGGAAACCATATTACCATCAGTCGGTAAAACAGGGAGGTCGGTAATTTTCATGTTATCATATTGCCATCGGTCGGTAAGGCAGTGAACAATGTTACCACCCGTCGGTAACTTAGCACGGAACAGAACCACTACTACGCTAGACATTCTGTATAAAGATATAATGAGATTTCCGGTGGAATTTGAGAAATTTATTTTGTTGCAGCTGGCGATTGTTTCGAGCTTGGCAGACAGTCTTACAATAATGGCGTTGATCGGATAGATTATCATTTTATGTAGTAATACTTTACGTGATAGAAACACAAGCAAATTTGTAACTGAACAAATGTTCTTTTCTTTCGATTTATATACATGCCTGATAATTTTACATATGCGCAGTTATTATTCAAAATACCAAAATAATGAAGCGTTCATCATATCACATACCCAACTTGTGAAATGCAATATTTTGTTTGTTCTTTTCATGTATTATCATTAAAATTGCCTGCGAAACAAAACATAAAAGTTTTTAGGGCTAGTTTTTACATAAAAAGGGTTTACTAATATAAGGATATGTGCCATCATTAGGAAAAAATCAGTTATATTATTATTTATTGTCCAAACCAAATATTTCAATACATTACTTACAGAAATGTTATATTAATAAATATACTTCTTAACAATAAATAATATCAAAGGAGTGGATGACACCTAATTTAGGGGTTATTTCGAATAACACTGATGATTATTAATAGAATTTATTATCAAAACAAGATATTTGTAGCAACAAAGTCCAAAATCTTAAACTATATGTCATATGGCGAACTATTCCCGGGGTAGATTTTCTAAATTATGATACTCTAGAGGTTAAGTGTTTTTACAACTCACGCAAATATTGTGATACAGCATGAATTAGAATAACTTCATGCGAAAAAATTAATAAAAAACAATTTTACCTCTTAAAACACTACGAGACTCAAAAATATAGAAAGGGTGATTTCAACACCAAAATGTGAACGTTTGCCCATTTAAAATTTTTTTTTTATAGTCTGGAATCCTCTTTTCATCTGCAAAGTAAAGAAAAAATCGGCGCCAGACACTAACCTAATCCCCAGTCAGTTGCCTACTGAGTCGCCAGTCAACGAACTTTCGAACTTTCAACCGATCGATTTTCAAGGTCTTCATTTTTGAAATCTTCTAAAATACATTGATTATTATTATTATATTATTTAGATAAACTTACATTTCTCATAAAGCGGAAGTTTGCAGACATTTTTCTTCTTGTTAAACATTGTTCATTAACTCTTGGTTTAAAATTTAACTATTCTATTTAAAGAGTCATCATTTTAGTTGAAAATTAATCACTTTTTTTAAAATCTATTACTTTCAAAAATACTTTTGTTGTCGTTGAAAATTTATCATTTTTAGTTGAAAATCCGTGCATTTTGATAGAAATTATTCTTTTTTGGTCAAAGTTAATTTTTTGGTTGAAAATTCATTTTTTTGGTTGAAAAGTAATCTTTTTCGTTGATAATTCCACTATTCCAGTTAAAGATTCTACATTTTAGTTAAAAATTCGTCTTTTTTATTAAAAAATGTAATTATTGCTTTCAAAATTACTTTCTTTTGATTGAAATTTTTTTAAAACTGAAAATGTAACTATTCCAATTGCATATTTTATAATTTTAATTGAGAATCTATCTCTTTGAATAAAAAATAATTTTTTAGACTGAAAATTTATTGATTTAATTTTTGGTTGAAAATTTATACTTTTTATTTAAAAATCCATGTATTTTGATGAAAATTCATATTTTTTGGTAAAAGTTAATCTTCTTAGTTGAAAATTCAGCTTTTCGGTTGAAAATTCACCTATTTCAGTTAAAGATTCATCATTTTAGTTAACAAGTACTCCTTTGTTTAAATTTAACTATTTCAGTTGAAGATTCATAATTTTAGTTAAAAATTCATCAGTTTGACTGAAAATCAATTTTTTCACTGACAATTTACCTATTCCATTTTTAGTTAAAAGTTGATCTTTTTTAGTTCAAAATTGAACTATTTGGTTCAAAAATGTTCTTTTTTAGTGAAATTCCCTATTCCTGACTCCTAACTCCTAACTCACAACTCCTGTCTCCTAGCTCAAATCTAATCACACCTGACTCCTAATATACAACTCCCAATTCAAAACTCCTAATTCGCAACTCCTAATTTACCACTCTTGGCTCCTAACTCCTAATTCACAACTCCCAATTCCTAATTTACAACTCCTGACTCCTGACACCCAATTCACATTTCCTAACTCCCAATTTACAACTCATGATAAACTACTCCTGACTCCTAATCAACAACTCCTAACTCCTCATTTCCAACTCCTAATTCACAACTCTTAAAACCTGATTTATAACTCTTGACTCCTAACTCCTAATTCGTAACTCCTGATTCCTAATTTACAACTCCTAACTCCTGAATCCTGATTCACAACTCCTGACTCCTAACTCTAAATTCATAACTCTTGGAGCCTAAGCCACAACTCCTAGTTCCTGATTCCTAACTCCTAATCCAACCACTCCTGACTCTTAACTCCTACTTCATAACTCCTGATTCCTAATTTACAACTCCTGACTTTTAACTCACAACTCCTGACTTATAATTTTCACCTCCTAACTCCTGATTCCTAACTCCTAATTCACAACTCCTACTTCACAACTCCTGATTCCTAATTTACAACTCGCAACTACTGACTTATAATTTTTACCTCCTGACTCCTAATTCCACATTCCTGGCTCCTAATCCACACCTACTAACTCCTGACGCCTAACTTACAACTAATATTTCACAACTCCTAACTTCTGATACATAATTCACATTTCCTAACTCCCAATTCACAACTCCTAATTCACTACTCATGACTCCTAACTCCTAACTCACAACAACTGAATTATAATTTTTACCTCCTGGCTCCTAATTCACACCTCCTAACTTCTAACTCAAACTCGAGCAATGTAGATAACTTCGGCATTGATGTTTTTCAAGTTTCTATTATCACATGCGAAGCCTCAGTATTCGCCCACTTCCTCGATTTGATTAATTATTTATATTTACTGAGGCGGCGTATGTAACATCACCCGAGCTTTTATATTTTTCAAAGTATGTATAATTTTATTTTGGTTTTAATAAGAGCGTCCGTGTCTTAGCAAAATGACGGTGTAATGCACGGTTAAATGCTTTACTGTATACTTCCTCGATTGCCCTAATGCTGTTTCGCAGGGTTTTTTGACGATTGCATAGAGATTCTTCTTGCTCTCTTTCTATAAGATCTGCTTGATGGTTTGCTTCTGTACGTACTTCAATTTGTGCTGCAATGGCCATTGGATTGTTCGATGTTGGTATGTGTGTAGCAGAAACTTTTTCGCGCGCAAGAATAAGTGGCAAACGATGGGTTGGACCGAACTTGTGAAACTCATCTTGATGCAGTGTATCCCACTGATCTTTATTTGTGTCGAATATGACAAATAGATTTTTGCGTTCAAACAAAATGCATAGTGGATTAATATATTCCTCCAGTGTCCACCCAACGATGACATGACCCTTATCTAAGAAAATTGCTCTTTTAATTGCCCACTCATGTGGCGTGCCATTGAAGCTTCAAAAATTATGCGGCTGTTCAAGACGTTCATATGGGAATTCATGGATTGGCGGCAAGACACCGTTGTATCAAGGAAATAGTTGCTCTAAAGTCGTCTCGCTTGAACTTATTATTTCTGTAAGAAAGAGTGAAATATGTAGGATTTTGATAATCGCAATAGATATAGGGTAGAATAGCCCAAAATACATAATCCCTAACGAAAGATAATTCTAATTAGCAAGGAAACTGACAAAGCATATTATTTTTTCAGTGTCTATTACATTTTTCATTGGAAATTCATCCTTTTAGATTTAAAATTCAACTCCTGGGTTGAAAGTGGAACTACTTTCTTAAAAATTCTTTTTTTTTGGTTGAAGATTTATAATTTTATTTTTAAAACTTTTTTTTGTTCTGTCAAAAATGATTTTTTTTTAACGGAAGATTTAACTATTTTGTTGAAAATTTGTCTTTTTTGTAGAAAATTTTTGTTTTTTGGAAGAAAATCAATTTTCTTGTTAAAAATCAAATTTTTTAGTTGAAAATAAACTGTTTTAGATGAGGATTCAAGTATTCTGTTAAAACTTTGTATTTGTTGGTTAAATCCAACTGTTTTTTTTCAATTTTAAATTGATATCTGTTTTTGTTTCTTTTCTTTTTTTTTTGAAATATCAACTATTACATTTTTCGTTGAAAATTCATATTTTTAGATTAAAAAATCAACTCCTTGGTTCGAAAGTTAAACCACTTTCTTGACAATTCTTTTTTTGTTTTAGTTGAAGATTTATAATTTTATTTTAAAAACTTCTTTTTTTGTTTAAACTAATTTTTTTTAGCTAAAAATTTAACTATGTTGTTGAAAATTCAACCTATAGGATGTAAAATAACTTTTTTGTTGAAAATACATATTTTCAGGTTAAAAGTTCAATTGTTTTTATAAAAAAATCGTCTTTTCGACTTGACAATTTCACAATTTGGTAAAAAATTAAACTATTTGGTATAAAATTGAACAGCTTTGTAAAACAAATTTTTTTTTCATATTGAAAATTAACTCTCCTTAATAAAAATGACACTACATCATGTTTAGTTAAAAATTAATCTTTTTTCGCTTAAAAATTCAACTATTTAGTTCAAAATTTTTAGAAACGAAAAAAATACAGACTAAAAATTAATCAAATAAAATTTATTTGGTTAAAAACTTATTTCTCTAACCTAAAATTGAACTATTCTATTTTTTGTTGAATCTTTTTCAGTTAAAAATTGGTCTTTTTGTTGGTAACAAATAAATCCTTTGGTTGAAAATTTATGTTTATTGTTAAAAATTATTCTTCTTTGGTAGAAAATTAATCTTTTTGGTTGAAATTTCATTTCTTTGGTTGAAAATTAGTTTTTTAGAATTGAAAATTAATTTTTTAAACTAAAAAATCTATCAATTTAATTTTTTGTCAATTTTTTGTTGTTACAATCTTTATAATCTTTTTGGTTAAAAATTCATCTGATTGGTTGAAAATTTAACTATTTCGTTGCATTTTTTTACTTTTTTTTTGTTAGAAACTTATTTCTCTAACTTAAAATTAAACTATTCTATTTTTTGTTGAAAATTTATCTATTCATTTATTCATCAATTCATCTATTTTGTTGAAAATTTGTCTTTTTGGTAGAAAATTCATCTTCTGGGTTTAAAATTGAACTATTTGGTTAAAAAATTATTTTTTGATTGAAGATGCATTGTTTCAGTCAAAAGTTAATTTCTTTGGTTAAAAATCTAACAAATTTTGTTGAAAATCAGTTTTTTTTCTGGTTGAAAATGATCTTTTTTACTGAAAATATACTTACTTTATTTTTACTAGAAAGTTGATCTTTTTTAGTTGAAAATTCACTTACTTTGTTGTAAATTCGTATTTTTTTGTCGAACATTCAATTAATTTGGTAGAAAATGCATATTTTTTTGTTCTAAATTCAACTTTTTTTTTCAAAAATTCGTCTTTATGACTTAAAAACTCAACATTTTGGATGAGATGTTTTTCTTTATTGACTGTAAATTTTTGTTGGTTGAAAATTCAACTCTTTTATTGAAAATTCGTATTTTTTTATAAGAAGAGGTCTCCCAAGGAGACTCTCGAAGTCCGACAATTCTCTGCATCTCTCTCTTGCCCCTATCTATTGTGATCCGAGGCAATAGCTCTGGATACCTATGTGGCCCACGAAACAGAAGAGACTATAAGGTCAACCATCTTTCATACATGGACGACCATCAACTCTTTGTCTGTTCAAAAGAGGATCTTAACATCCTTGTGGTGGCGGTAAATAGGTACTCTAAGGCGATTGGCGTGAGCTTTCGACTGGGCAAGTGTGCCATATCTTGGAATACCGCAAGCGAAAAACCAAAATGTGCGTGTATTAAAAACTATCCTTAAAAAAGGTATCGCTAAATTCTTAGAAAAATGTGGGCTTCCGAATAATCTGTCAAGAATAAGATCCAGGCGACCAATATGCTGGCAATTCCTATATCCATCGAAGTCATCATCCCAAATCTTTCGTACCTCGAATATACCTCCCTCGAGATAAAGGGGGTAGAGGTTTGCTGAGCTTGGAGTGTCTTCATCGCAGAACCGTTACATCCAGAGACTCGGAACTATTTTGTCTCGTTCCTGTTTTATCTCACTCCTGTTTCTCTCTCTGTTTTGTCACGCCTGAGTGCACACCGCAAATCTCCGCGCAAACGCCTCTTACGTATCCCCACGGCACGGCGTTAATTCTCGGAAGGGCACAATCCAGGGGAGCTAAATCCAGTTTTCACTGTATCACTGTATCACTGACACACACATCAGAATGAAATCGTTAATTCTGCGGCTTTTCTATACTGTGGCGCAGATAGGGCCGCAGAGAAGCTTGGCCTCTCATTTGATTACAGCGACACCACACATGGCCTAGCATCACGAACACCTTTGGTGCACAAAAGTCGTGTACAGGAAGCACAACATTCGCTTTCACTAAGATTTTGTATAAGCAGGTTCCTTGTTTTTATAACCTTCATTTCAACAAAAAAGTTGATGGGAACTTATCTGGTTCGAGCGTTATGAATATTTGAAGAGCAGCAGTCCAGTGTAATGATCGTGCCGCACAGCAGGTAGGCGGACAGCAGGCAGCCTGCTAAAAAATTTTGAAATTTAAAGACGACTTCTTTTAAATTGTTATATTTCATAACAAAATTGTGGATTATAATGAAATTCATGGGATTTTTGTAAAAAAATACGGTTCCTAGTTTTTATATCTTTTATTTCAAAGAAAAAAGTGGATGGACACTCATCTGGTTCGCGAGTTATAAATATTTAAAGAGCAGCAGTCCAGTGGAATAATTGTGCCGCGCAGCAGCTGGGCGGACAGCAGGCTGCCTGCTACAAGATTTTGAAATTCAAGGCCAATTTTTCTTTAAATTGTTATGATGTGTACTATTTTTTTTATTCTTATGAAGAATACAGAATTTTGTGAAACAAGATGCTGTTTTATATCAGACATAAAAGAAAAAATGGTTAAAAAATGTTCACCAGAAAAAATTAAAAAAATTTGTTGATTGGATTTTTGACGCAATACGTTATATTTTGTTTAATTTTATTTAGAATAATCATGTTCCTTGTTTTTATATCTTTCATTTCAAAGAAAAAAGTTGATGGACACTTATCTGGTTTGCGAGTTATGACTATGTAAAGAGCAGCAGTCCAGTGTAATGATTGTGCCGCACAGCAGGTTGGCGGACAGCAAGCGGCCTGCTACACTATTTTGAAATTTAAGGCCGACTTTTTTTTAAATTGTTATGATTACGACCATTTTTTTTATTCTGGTGAAATTTATAGGATTTTGTAAAACAAGATTCTGTTTTGTATCAAATATGAAAGATAATATTGTGAATCAATTTGTTGCTTATTCTGCAAAAATTATTCATGATAAAATGGATTTCCTTTCAATCTTAATTTATAAATAATGGAGAGAATTTTGCCGAACATTATGCCTTGAGAATTTTGAAGATTTCAAGAGAATAAAAAAGTTTTCTTGAAATTCCTAGTGAAATTAAAATAATGTTTTATTTGTTGAATCAATTTAAAGAGAATATCAAAAAATGATTCCCTAAAATTTCGAAAAATAATGTAGAAAATTTTAAAGCAACATTTCATAAAATTTAAAACAAAATGTCAATTTCATAAAATTAAAAAAAAAACAATTTCTAAAAATTTACAAGAAAAAAATTAGAATTTTTTTGAGAATGAAAGGTTTCAGTCTGGAAGATTTTTTGGTGAAATGTTTTTATTTTGCAGGATATAAAATGATTTTGTAAAATTTCGAAATATAATGTAGAAAATTTTAAAGCAAAAATTTTCAACTTTGCAAGATTACAAAATTTTAGAAAAAATTCGTATTAGTTATGGAAATTTTAAGAAGTTTTGCGAAGATTTTATAAAATTTATAACAAAATCGATTTTTAAAGATTTCGATGAAAAAATTTTCTAAAGACTCATAGGAAATTTAAAATGATTTTTTTTTTATTTTCAAAAAATATTTTCATATTATATTCCAAAATATATCTAAGATTATGTTTAAGAATCTGAAGATTGTAAGGAAATTGTTTTTATTTAGCAGGATTTTAAATGATTTCCTAAAATTTCGAAAAAGAAAGTAGAAGATTTTTTGCGCGATTACCAAATTGAAAAAAAAAATCAAGTTTATTCAAGAAATATAAAGCCGAACTCTAAAACACAGTTCACGAGCCTGAATTTTCTATCACATTAATTTGGTTTACTAAAAGTTTCTAAGTCCAGAAAAAGCTGAGGGGTCGGTAATGTTCCAGCTCAAGTAAAAGTTGGTATCATTAGAACTGAGACTCCGATAGAACTATTTTTGAGGGTTCCTCTTTAGTTCGTTGATATCTAATAGATGGCTATTTTGATTTTCAGCTTTACATGTGCCGAAAAGCGCGGGCCTATTTGAAATCAATAAATACTATGAATAATCACACAGATAAATAATAACAAACATTTTTCATTCTTTTGAAACACAAAAGAAATTGAATGACAGAAATATCTCACTTCCTACAAAATGTAATACTAACGTAATATTGCAAGTGTATATTATATAATTTCAAATAGTACCGCTCTTTTTGGGTTCATGCGCAGTAATAAAAATCAGATTTTCAACATAACCCTGAAAACTGTCATATTTCATGTGCACTATCTTCCTTTCAAGAAGTGATAAAAAGGGCTCCATTGGAACCGTTTCAATCCATACTTTGGGTTTATTTAAAAACCATTTATCATTCTGGGTTCATTTTTGTTGCAGCTTCCTTGAAACCGAGAATTGCTTTTAATAGAAACCCTACTTTTTTCTGCACAGCAATACGTTAATGATTTTGAAAGCTTTAATTCCGATATTTTCATTTCCAAAACTCTTGATATTCAATCATTTATTTCAAAATTAAATTTTCGAATTGAAGTCCTTAATAGTTATGCAATTATTTTAATTTACAAACGATATAAATTTAAATAATTGTAATTGAAGCTTCATAAATTGCTCAGGCATCCAAGTATGAATAACAATTCTAAATTATATTGTTGAGAAATAAACCATCCAAAATTAAAGTAACAACTAATTTCACTATAAACGACTCAAGTTTTTCGAAATTTTAGTCTTGAAATTTGAGCAGTTGTAAATTGTAAAATTAAAACATATCATTCATGTATTCATGTGAATCATTTATTTTTTCTTTCGTTTGGTTTTCTCATTCCCTGTATAGTATTGCAAAATGAAAAAAAGTTTTTTGTTGCGACTTCATGCAAACCAGTTTGGTCTATATAGAACCAAGTCGTCTGAATAGAGTCGAAGGAAAAAGCTTCTTTCCTTTTATAATACCATCGTTGTTTTTCGAACGTGAAATCAAAGATTATTTACCATTCCGAAAATCTCCCTATACATTGTTTTTATGTAAAGCTTAATATTTTCCCAATCTATTTCATTGTCTTGAAATTCCAATATGTACATTGCAATTACGGTGTGATGACAAGTTTCTGATTTAATATGTCCATATGTTCTTCAAGTGTGGTCATCAAGAGCCGTTTTTTTTTTGTTGATAAATATCTGTTTTCACAACGTTCAAACTTCACCTAATGAATAACATTGACTTTCTCTAATTTTTCTAGTTTATCTTTCCCTGTCTCGATATAAGTATTTGACTTGAATGATGATGATGGTATCAAAAAACATGAAATATATGAGTTTATCAAATTTAAATGTCTCAAAAATTTCTTCCTCTAAGTCTTGCATCAGCAGGTCTTTTAGAATGCTTTAGAAGAGCAAGAGCCTACAAAAATCTTGACTAATACAAAAATTGAGTTCCGTTATGGTATACTTCTTCAAAAAATTTCCTTTAAAACATTGAAAACAAGGTTCCATGCCTTTAGAATATTTTCCAATTCAAAGAGTGTATTAATAGTTTCATCGTGTTACGTAAAAACTATTTATTAATTAAGACTTCTGTTATTAACTTTTATTTATACTAGGGCTACCTTGATGATTCGCATGTTCGGTACTCATCCCAAAATTTGCTAGGAGGTCCCTTGTTTTGGGCTGCATACTTGTTATTATTCAACACCCTCTTCTAATCAAATTGTCCAAAATCGTTTTATATATATATATATTTTTTTTTTTCCAGACATTTTCAGTTAGAAATTATTAATGATTAGTTATTGTTAAAAAAAAACGTTTAAAACATAATATTGAAAAATTGATTTAATATCGGATTTTTCAAAAATTGTTTATATGATTTACAGTCAACAGATTTCTTGCAAAAAAGGTTTGCTGATGCTAATCGATCATATCTTTTTTTTCTAAACCGGGAGAAATCACTTCCTCTCCCATCACTTTTGCTCATTTCTCCCACTTCCCCTCTCCTCACTTTACCTACTTCTCCTCCCATCACTACCTCTACTAACCCTCCCTTAACTTCCTCTCTCACCACTTCCCTTCCAGGGAGAAAAAATTACAACGGACGGACGGACTGAGAAACGGACGAAGTGACAGACGGACGGACTGACAGACGGATAACCGAACAGATCTATAAGTGTTTCTATTCAGGGCTACAAAACCCTAAACAATAGGCTTGAAAGTAAAAAAAAAGTTCATAATAGCACTTTCAACGTTTGTTAAGGATCTTAAACTCTCTAATTCTGATAAAAAAAAACTTTCAATGAGGGTAAAAGTTGAAGGCTGTATACCTTTTCCGACAGTAAGTTCAATATTTGCATCACTCTGCAATTAAATTTTTTTATTCACTAGACAAAATTAATTCTTAAATTGATTGACTGTCAAATTGTTCATGTTTTTAATATTAGAAAATAAAATTACCGGGATGCGAACTTGCGCTTTACGCGCATGCATTGACTGCTAATTAGAAAATAAATAATAATGGAATCTATTTATTCTCGAGACTTGGCACCTCCCCTCTGCAGTTAGAGCATCGGAAGTCACCAAATATTTAATCAACGGGCAATGAGAATGATCCTGAAGAACTGTTTGAAACCTCATCCTTTCAAAATTTCTACTCAAAAATGCTATCACACATGATGCGATTACCAAGCGGTTGGAGCTTTCCAAGCAGATGCTTCAAATGTTCAATCATGAAGAGATTGATACAGATAACATTTTTTTCTGCGATGGAGCATATTTTTGGCGAAATGACTACGTAAATAAACCAAATTTTTATTTTTGGGAACGAAAAATCCATATGTAGCCCATTCAAAAGCGCTTTACACTCTGAAAGTCACTATAGGGGCAACTGTTTCTTCCCAGGATATTTATTTGCAGTTTTTGAAGGTGCTGTGTCTGGCGAAACTTATCTGCAGCTTCTCAAACAAAACTTCTTACCTCATGCTCTCTAAATCTGAGTCAGTGAAAAGTTATCAATTGTCAGTGCAATCTTAATGATTCAAATAGCTAGAATACGGTTACTTACAACCAGTGAAGAGTTACTTATTCATTCAGTGAAAGTTTCCCTTTTGAGAGTTGGCAGCACTGCACCACGTCATTCCAGCAGTAATAATAAAATAAGATTTTAGTAGATACACACGCCTCAAGTAAGTACTTTTCATACGAAATAGATTGTATTTTTCCCGCAGTAAATTTAGCACACTTATAGTCCCAAAATTTACAAATGTCTTAAAAAAATCATTTTTGCTACTTAAGTAGAATAATAACAACAATATTTTGCTATAAAACTTAGAGTTAATGTCTCGCATGCGTTACGTTGGTGTTACTGAATTGATTAGTGAAAAGTTCGAAGTCACTGATTAATCAGTGAAATGTTTGACTACTATTTCAATCAGTGACGTTTTCACTGATTCATATTTGGATAGTGGAAAGGTAGGGGGTTTAGTAAAGCATCACTATTTATTGCAAATTCGTATTTTTACATTCTCATCCAGAGAAGGTATTAGATTTGTGTAATATTTGACCCCCCCCCCCCCCGGTTTTTGTCAAATATCCATGTTTTGAGACCCCCTGAACCCAAAAAACAGGTTTTTACGAATGTGTATGTCTGTATGTCTGTCTGCGAACACGATAACTTTCGAAAGAATTGACCTATTGGATTGGCCTTTGGCATACTCTTTTAGTCTCGTAAACGAAAGGTCAAGTTTTCAGCCAGTTATTTTTGATGAAAATTCAAAAAGTGAGCGCGTTTTGAAAATTTTTGGGGCCATTTTTTTCACAATTTGAAAATTATATGTGCGCCTGTTCATAGTACTCAAAAATTCAAACAATTTATACTAATGACATTTTTCGACAAAGTGAAAATTTTCAGACTAACAGCATGTTCAAAATCCAAAAGAGGAAACGAAAATTAACATATTTAGCCAAACAACGCACCACACGGAAAAAAGTCAAGGCGAAAAAAGTTTTTCTTTTTGCACGCCCTACAGGGTTATAATAACGACTTTGACAAATTATGATTAAAAATTGGCAGATAGGAACATATGAACTCCTATCTAATATAACGCTGCTAAAGGCTGGTGACCTTCTCAGCATAAAACATCAAACAATTGCATACACACGGTAAACGTAAAGGTCGAGTTTCATGAGACGAATGGAGAGGAGTGAATGATCTTAAGATAAGAGCACTACGAGAAACTATGGACGTAAGGAAACTAGATATTTTATGTGCACCTGATACGAAGAAAAAGGGTAGTAAAGTAAATGGCAGTATGCCCAGAGGCAGACCGCCGAAACAATGGTTAGAATCTGTGAATAAGACATTAATCCGAAGAGACATAAGAAGCCATAGAAACACGAGAGCTTGCATGAAATCAACACCGTCTGGCTCCATTGCTTTCATTTAGTTTCATGTAAATTTGAATTTGCGCGCCGAACTCTAATATCGATTTTGGTCTCTTCGATTCATTCTTTGGTGATGCGGCAACTTCGCTATAATAAAACAAGTAAATTTCGTGGTTGAAAATTGCAAGCGTAATTCTGATTCACTTTGAAAGAAGTTTATTTTAGTGCAATGTTTAAATTTTAAATTTTTGTGACAATTTGAAGTGCAAAATAAATCCTCTTGGAGATAAATTAGGTTCCTCCATGTATTTTACCTGATTTAAAAGTTTGGAAAACATAACCTCAATTACGTTTCACATGTTAGCATAGATCTCCACTAATTCCAAAGATTGGGATGACAACCGAAAGGTGAGGCTGATGACGAATAAGCCGGTTCAGAAATAAGACATTTCCTTAAATGTACAGCTACTATTTCTAATATTTGTAATATTTAATAATAATAATACAATATAATGATATTTCTAATATTTCTTTTAAATAAAAAAATTGTAATTAAAATGTGGCTGAGACTAGAAAAATAAATAAAGCCAAGTTGGGGCCAAGTCGGTCAGTAAGTTAGGCTCTGGCCGGGTTAGGCGTTTCATTTGTGGTTTGGTCCTGTCTAAAGCCCCAATATGAAGCGAGGTTTTTCCTATTTGGGGCCCATCTAGCACCATGACAGAATTTCCACTACTTTGGAAATTCAGGTTTGCTCATGGTTTGCTTCTTACCTAAATTAGAAGAATGATCATATCCTAATGAATAATTATTTATTTAAGATTTAAACATAGTTTACCCATACATTAATTTAACGTGATTGCACGCATTTTAATATTGAAACGTCGTTTGCACTTTTTGCATGTTAACAGAAAACACTGCTGGGTTCTGGTCAGCTCCAGCGGAGGATTCATTCCGATAGAACGTCTATGATTCAGAAGGTTAGGGCTGACTTATATTTGATAAAAAAAAGGTTTTCAATCAGATAGAAAGATAGGGATTGAAAAGGTAGACAGAATTTGTATTGAGTAATGGATAGAAAAGGATAAATGTGGATAAGAGTTGGATTCATGATGATAGAAAAAATAGAATTAGGAAGGATGCAGCTGAGTGATATTTCAAAAAGATAGAAAAGGATTCAATTAGATAGGAATATAGGGATTGAAAAAGATAGGTGTAATTTTAGATTGCCCAATGGATGGAAAAGGATACAGGTGGATAAGCGAAGGATTTTCTTGAACAGAACGATTAGGATGCAGAAAGATAGGGCTATCTCACATTTCAGAAAAGATAGAAAAGGATTCAATTAGAGAGAAAAATAGGGATTAAAAAGATAGGCGAAATTTGGTATTGCCTAATGGATGTAAAAAGGTAGAAATGGATAAGCAGAAGGTTCATTTAGATAGAAAGACTGGGATTCAAGAAGATAGGGCTAGTAGAAAAAAGGTAGGGTTATTTATATTTCTATAGAGATAGAAATGTATTTACTTGAATGGGAAGACAAGGATTAAAAAAGATAGACAGAATTTGGTATTGTCTAACGGATGGAAAAGGATAGAGGTGGATAAGCGGAAAATTCATTCAGATAGCCAGACTGGGAGTCAAGGAGAAAGGGCTATACTATATTTAAGAAAACATAGAAATGGATTCGCTTGCATAGGAAGATAGGGATTGAAAAAGATTTAAAAAATTAGGATCACCTAATGGATAGAAAAGGATAGAGGTGGATAAGCGGAGGATTCATTCCGATAGAACGTCTATGATTCAGAAGGTTAGGGCTGACTTATATTTGATAAAAAAAAGGTTTAATATGATGAACACTAATGTCAAATGTGGTATAACGCGTAATTACTTGATTCGTAAGGGTTGATTTTTTCATATAAGTCGCGATGGATTCATTGAGTAGGTCGAATCTTACTATGACTATAGTCGGTGGGTTTGGCAGCGCGAAATGAAGCAATAGTTTCGGAGCTCTAGTTTAGTGATTTGAGTAGATTGATGGCTAGTCTATAAATTCTGATTTAGTATTGGCTTAGGCTGGGTCAATAGAATGCAAAATAAAAGTGAGAATTTCTGTATAATAATAAATGTAATGAATTGTATGCCTTTCTTAATAGGGGTCCACACCCTTATACAGACTGGAACTCAATTTTGCAGAGGGTCATAAAATTGGTTTTGCAAAATTGATTGTAATATTCTGAAAATGCTTGTAAATTTTTTCACTGTTTAAGGGTTGCGTAGGAAAGTTTTATAATTACATGCCAGCATCAATCCATTTTTGAGGTCCCTAAAAAAAATATCAAGCCATAAAGGTAAGGTTTTGTATTCACCTCATATCGTGAGCACTACGGACCGTTGAAAAACATAGACCCTGATGATCTGAGGAAAGAAAAAGATTGCTCCTTCGACAAGGACTATTTTTCTACATTTTTGTGAAAGTTTACGTGCATTTTCTTGTCGAATAGCTCTCGATGAAATTTTTCTAATTCTGCTTTCTTCACCTCGGCTTTTGAAAGTGAAGCATCTAGATGGAGTAATGAACTCTCCTCACTTCTGACGTCAAAATTCAGGCCAAGAGTATCAGCTGCCTGCTTCGCGGCTTTGTAAAGGAACGCTTCTTCGCCAACCATCTCATGGTTTCTGACCATTTTTAGGAGAGGATCTTTTCCATTTGCAACGATGTAAGCTGTACTCAAAACAATTCGGTTATGAAGTGTTTATAAAATTTCCCATCAAATGAAAAATAATTTTATTTTATTTAGTGTATTTTTTAAATGTCAACTCATTTTTTGATAGACGCTAGATGTGACATTGTGGAATAGTGATTTCCTACATGAGTTTTAGAAAAACAACACAATTATTGTCCTAATATTTAAAAATTGTTCTTGACTTTTTGATAATTTTGCTAAGTTATTTTTCTAATTTCCTGGTTGAAGATCTTATTTTGATATTATTGGTCTTATTAAATAATAAGCTTTATGAGCTTTTATTAGACCATAGGATAAGGAGAGGACTATATTTATTGTATCAATATCACACTTTTTAACATTTCTTAGATAACCTTTTCACTCTAAATTTATTCAAACCCACGAAAGTTCCTTTTTGTAATTTTAATAGGGTCATTATCAATGAATCCAAAACTATTTCTGTCATCGAGAATTTTTAGCTAGTATTTTCTGCTTTATATTTATAGTAGCTAAAGCTGATATTCGTCCATAATTCTTGCAGATAATATTTAGTATTTTCAACTTAGAAAAAGACCTTTCAGCAGGATAAAGTAAGGAGCATTCGCAAAGCAACATAACTGCATGAATAAACACACATCAGACAGATTTCGTGGATGTAATTCAATATTTCAATTGGTGTCAATTTCGCCCTAATGTGCAGAAGAAGTTCACCAAACTCATTTCGCGAATATATGTTATCGATGTTGCGCTTATTTCCATCTGTTAAAATCAGTTGCAAATCTTACAAATTCCGCAGCAAAGATTCTTTATTCATCATTCAAAGTTCAGTGATATTACGAAAGAATCCAAAGTAATTCTTACATTCGTTAAGAATCTGAAAGCGTTCTTCTATGAAAAAAATTGCTGTATCAATGGTCTGGTAGAAACAGTCCACATTCTCTGTAATACCAGCAATTAAAAAATTTATAAAAAAGCTGACATTTTTGAGAAAATCGAACCAGAATTATTCCAAATGTTATAGAAGTTGTATGACTTCCCCATCTTCAAATCATCATTCAAAACTATAAATTTTTAATTCTTACTTTTTGATCAGCTTTCAACTTGAAACTTCCAAAATTAAATTACTCAAAACTGGAACCGATTGAATATAAACAACTTGAACAACAGCATTAATTTAAACAACGGCATCGAAAATTATATAATTTTGTACCAAAACATTGTGAATATTACGGTTTCATTTTAGACGCCTCTCAACATTTTATTGTTTGCACCAAATTATACTTTACAGTTACAAAAATAATTGAAACCAATACCACTTTCCAAACGTAAAAAATATAAATTGAAAGTAAACTACTGAAAATTTGAAAAAATATTAGAACTTGCATTTTTTAATTAAATCTCTTTACATATTATTCTCTGAAAATGAAAAATACGTTTTCTAATAAGTAAAACCGTGAAAGAAGCAGGTATTTGAAATGATTAGATTATTTTAAATTTGATATTGCCCTAAATATAGAACATTGCACATCCAATCTCCCTAAAATTATTATTATCACAACAACAAAATTATTATTATCAAAATAATATATTATACATTCCAAATTTGTGGCTCTCTTTTGTGCGATCAAATTTGTTTATTTAATTTTTCCATAGTTTGTGTCGTTTTTTAAAAATTAAAATTTTTTATTTCATTTTTTACGATTGAAACAAAAACCATTTCTTCCATCAAAAAATGATAAACAACAAATTGATAGATATTTGTTGGGTGTACAACTTTTGCTTTTCAATTTTTGTTTGTACCTCGCGTCGTTTTCCCAAACATTTAATTTTTTATTTTCAATGCATTGAAAACTTACCCAGGAATCTTAAGGGGAAAAAATTATTTTCTTGAAACCCTTCAAAATTCTTGAAAATGTTTCAAAATTTTATTGCAAAATCTTCAAAATCTATATTTTCTTTTAAATCTTAATATTGAAATTATTTTTTAACAGTTCCAAAACTATGTTTTAAATGAATTCGAATTTTTCCTGCATTTTTTTTAATTATGCAAATTTATAAAAATTGACTTAAAATCTCTTAGATTCTTTTATGACTGAAAATTTAAATATTTCATTTTTGACTGAAAATTGATATTTTAAATTAAAAATTGATCTTTTATGTTTGAAAATTTATGTATTTTGTATAAACTCATTCGTTTATTTTGTTTAAATATTTTAAAAAAATATCCAAAAATTCCCTTTTTCATTGAATTAATTTTTTAACTGAAAATCTAATTATTATATTTTTGGTTAAAAATTCAGGAATTTAATTCAAAGTTTTGTATTGTATTGTAAGAATGTTCTTTTTTGTAGAAAATTAATATTGTTGATTGAAAATGTAATTGCTTAGCTGAAAGTTGAATTTCTTTGTAAAATATTGTTATTATCATTTGAAGGTCATGTATTTTGTTGAAAATTCGTCTTTTTTAGTAAAAAAAAACTAATCTTCTTGGTTAAAAAATCAAATTTGAATTCTGAAATTTTATTTCTTGAAAAACATGACATTTCCTAATATTATTTTTGTAGGTTAGAAGCTTTCCATTTGAAGATAAGAAAAAAAAGTGAAGTAAGGAAACACTTCACTGAGGCTCCAGGACAAATTGGAATTTGTCGCTACTGTCGGAAAAATATGGAATCAAGCGGAAATACTTCCAACTTAAGGGACCATTTACGGGCAATTCATAAAATAATCGTTGAAAGTGACAAATGCAGGAAGGGAGCGAGATCCACCATGGAAGATCAGGTTGGATATGGATGTCAGCAAAGTAAGGTGCAAATTGGGTCGACATACTCAATATAAAAAAGGAAGTATAACCAGAAAGCTGATACACCATATTAATAAAATCATCCACCCTCCTTACATCGAGACATTAACACCAGCAATATTGGATGAGATTATAGACGCCCAACGGCCGAGACTTGATGTTCTTACTGCTAGACTGCGTCGGTAGAAGAAAAGTAGTGCAAGAAGGCAACAAAATCGAACCTTCCAGGCAAATGAAAGAAGGTTCTACCGTGAACTGAGTGTAAAACAAAACAACCAGCAAGACACGAACGTGCCTCAATTGGAATACATGACTAACTATTGGTCGGGTGTTTGGGGCAAAATGAACAGAAGCAATTTAAACTCTGCGTGGTTCCAACTAGAGAAGTCAAGAGCTAGCAATAATCCTGAAATGGAGCTGGCTAACATCACAGCTTTAGATGTTTCAACGGTTTTGAAAAGAACAAGCGTGAGGTCATCCGCGGCTAGAGACCTGACTCCAATATAACTCAGTTGAATTTTTGACAATAGTGATGACTTTCATAAAATAGTTAAAATTTCCAAAAATAATTGGATTTTTAACAAAATAGTTGAATTTCTAACGAAATGGTTGAATTTTCAGCACACAAAGGTGCATTTTCAATAAAATGGTCGAATTTTCAAACAAAAAGACCAGATTTTTAGAAGAGAGTTGAATTTTCATCAAGAAAGCTCAGTTTCAACCAAGAAAGATGACTTTTCTACCATGGAAAATGAATTTTGAAAAAAAGGATTGTTTTTAAGTTAAAAAGTATAATTTTTCAGAAAACAATTACCTTTTTAATAGAAAAATATGATTTTCAATCAAGAAAGACCCTCTATCCGCAACCCGAGGACGCGTTCGGTGGCTTTGTCATAGGCCCTTGGGTTCGATTCCTAAGGAATCAAAACAGAACCGTATATATATTCACTTAAATGCGAACCTAATTAATAGAACCTAGGAAGATAATCCTATGTTTGGTTTAAAGTTCATTCTCCTCGGTTGAAAATTAAATTTAATTACAAATTTTCAATTTTAATTTATTACATTTTTCCTTAAGATTTCATATTTTTTATTTACAAATTTTTATTATTTGGTTCAAAATTGAATTATTTATTTAAAAATTCAAAAATTTTGTTAAAGTCATACTCCTTGGTTGAAAATTCAACAGTTTGATTAAACTTTTATTTCTTGAATACATTTTTTTAAATTGATTATTCAACTATTTTATTTAACACTAAACTATTTAGTTGAAAATTCATCTTTTTGATTTAATAATGTATCTCTTTTTGTAGAAGTTTAATCTTTTTTGGTTAAAAATGCAACAGTCCGGTTGAAAATTGATCTGTTTCGGTGGAAATTTAACTTTTTTGTTGAAAATTCACATTTACAATTTAAAAATTCAACTGCTTTGTAAAACATTCGTATTTTAGGCTAAAAAATTAAACAATTTGTTAGAAAATTTAACTATTCGGTTGAAAATTGATGTAATTTGTTGAAAATTCGTCTTATTTTGATTAAACTCCATTTTTTGGTTAAAAATCAAATTTTTTAATTGAACATTATCTGCTTTAGATGAGGATTCAAGTATTTTGTCAAAAATTTGTCTCTGTTGGGTAAATCCGACTGTTTTTCATTTAAAATGAGAATCTGTTTTTTTCTTCTTTGAAATATCAACTATTACATTTTTCGTTGAAAATTCATCTTTTTAGATTAAAAATTCAACTCCTTGGTTGAAAGTATTTAAATTTAGAGCTTGATTAATTTATTCAGTCAAATTTTGACTGATTTTAATTTAGATTGTAAGGATTCTTGGTATCCTTTTTGTTGTACTGAATCCCATTTTCCATGCAGAATTGACTGCAAATCAGTCATTTCGAGTGACTTTTTGTTTCAGCTATATCAAGTGACTGCTTGATTAGTCAAAATAATGACGGATCCATCTTTTAAAATGACTGTTTTTTCAGTCGAAATTACTGATTTTTCATTCAAAGCATTCTTGATTAATTCAATTAGTCAAATTTTGAATAATTCAAATTGAGTGTATGGGTATTCATGGTAGCTTTTTTTTGTACAGAATCCTCTTTTTCAATGCAGAAATAATCTGAATTCAGAATCAACTGCAAATCAGTAATTTCGAATTACTGTTTCAGCCATTTCAAATGACTGATCGATTCAGTCATTGTTTTGTCAGGAGTAATCAACAAAATTTTATTTAAAGCATGCTCCATTAATTTAAGCAGACAAATTTTTAATAATTTAAATTTGGTGTTTCAGTCAACAATAATGAATGTTTGATCCAGACAACAACAATGACTGTTTGATTCAGTCAACAATAATGACTGTTTGATTCGGACACCAATAATGAATGATTCAACTGAAAAACGACTGCTTTCTCAGGAGAAATTACTGATTCTTTATTCAAAGCATGATTGATTAATTTAATCAGTCAAATTTTGAAAAATTTAAATTTGGTGTATAAGGATTCTTGGGAGCTCCATTATGTACTGAATCCTAATTTACAATGCAAAAAGTATCTGAGTGCAAAATTGACAGCAAATCAGTCGTTTCGAGTGACTGTTTGATTCAGCTATTTCAACTGACATTTTGATTCAGTCATTTCAAGTGACTGTTTAATTCGGTCAACACACCCATCTCACGGTTGTGAGAGGTGGCCATGAATGGGATTTACCGCGGTCCTACTGGGAGCCAATGTCATTTTTTATATGATAGTTGCTCCCAGTGGGACCCTGCGGAGGTTGTTAAGCTTTAGTTAACCTAACTAAGTAGAGGTGTGACAACCGTGTCGAAAGCTGAATGACACCTGGATGAGGTGTCCTTAACGGTGACTCTGGGATACTGGGCGACATCTCAGAGTATGCAGCCTCATCATTGTACGCGGCGCTGTACAAGGATGGATATGTACGCGGGGCGCTTCCCCAACCGCAGCTTAATCAAGCTGCAGCCGTAGATGAGGAAGCGATATTGATAGCAACTTGCGAAAAAAATGCACCTTCTAAGAGATGATCACGATTCCAGGACAAGAAGGAACATTAACATGCAAGTTCCTCCTAAGCCCCAATATCTGACTGAAATGGATGCCTCCCTTCGTGGAAAACTCTTGCAAGAGTCCGACCTCTGGACCATCAATTGCTCAGTTCATAGCGCGGCGAGAACTTTGGTTGATTCAAATCAAAGGCTCAAACCAACGATGGATCAAAAGACCAAAAGACGCTTGCATCAACTGAACAAGAAGATTAGGTGGGCAAGACAGAATACGTTCCGTGTTCAATGTGTGATTGACGCAAGGAGGAGAATACAGAAGAGGAAGAGGTGGATCAAGGAGGATCAAAAGTTTCTCGCTGACCCATCTCGCCTCTTCAGTGAACACCCTTTTTCTGTCAAAAATTCATTTAAGCCTAACGAGGTAGAGACTTTTTCGAGAGAGGTATACAATATCCCGAAAACATTAAAGTTAAAAGAAGATACTGACAATATCATCCGCTTCAAGAAATTTTGCGACAACCTCATAAAATCTGAGGAGGAATGTCCATCCCACTTGTAATCCAAGTCATCCACTTGTAATCCAAGTAATCCACTTGTAATCCAAATAATCCACTTGTAATCCAAGTCATCCACTTGTAATCTAAGTAATCCACTTGTAATACAGGGTAATTCACTCAATCCACGGTAACTCAATTATTTATCAGTTATCTCAGTATGCCTGAATAATCCACTTGAAATCCGAAATAATCCTTCTGTAATCCCGTGTAATTCTGTTCCAGACTGCAGCAAACAACTGGTAATCCGTGCAATTCGGAGTAATTCAGATAATCCCATTAACTAACGTTTAATACAAGTAATCAACTTGTAATCCAAGTAATCCACTTATAACCTACTTTTAACCCACGTAATCCACTTGTAATCCAAGTAAACCACTTGTCATCCAAGTAATCCGTTTGTAATCCAAATAATCAGTTGTAATCCAAGTAATACACTTGTAATCCAAGTCATCCACTTGTAATCCATTTTTAACCCAAATAATCAACTGGTAATCCACTTGTAATCCAAATAATTCACTTGAAATCCACATGTAATTCAAGTAGTCCACTTGAAATCCAAATAATCCACTTGTAATCCAAGTCATCCACTTGCAATCCAAGTAATCCACTTGTAAAACGGGGTAATTCACTCATAATCTGCAATAATTCAAATATTTATCAGTTATATCAGTATGCCTTAATAATTTACTTGTAATCCGAAATAATCCTTCTGTAATCCCGTGTAATTCTGTTCCAGACTGCAGCAAACAACTGGTAATCCACACAATTCGGAGTAATTCAGATAATCCCAGTAATGAACTTTCAATCCAAATAATCCGCTTGTCATCCAAGTAATCCACTTGTAATTCAAGTAATCCGCTCGAAATCCACTTGACCTCCAAGTAATCAAATTGTAATCCGAGACAGAAAGTATGTCTCGTCCCCTCTCGTTCCTGGGGATTTCTCGCTCGGCGGCAACACTAGTCAAAATAATCATTACTAACAAAAAAACGGTTATTCAGACGTAAACTTGCCACAGATGACTGTCTAATAAAAATATTGTTACTGACAACAACAATTGCGAATTGGTGCCACACCTTCTTGATGAAATATAACAACCAAGATAGCTGTAAACATGATTTAGCAGAAAAAAAAATTTTCGATGGAAAATGCTCAATTTTTCATTTTTTTGCAATCTTGTTATTAACAAAACAAATATTCGGTATTTATATTGTTCTGCAGTTATCTATTATAATTTATAATCAATTTAAAAGTTGTTCAATGAGAAAAACATTACTTCGACAAAAATCAATTTGTTTGCTAGAATATTTATAATGGTAATTATTAAATAATTGTTATTTTCTACTCTAAATACGACTTCTACGAGATATTCAGGCATTTTTATTTCAAATGAAGTTCTTTGTTGCGTTTGAGTGCCTGATGAAAATAATTGTTCATCTCAATTGCTTATAACAAATGGTATCTACAATAATTCTGATAGCATTTTGGCGGGGTGAAGGGAAGCCGTGCAGTGGGGGAACCGTTCGCAGGTACCAAGGGCGGAATTGACCATCGCCCATTTTCTCTAGGTTAATTAAGGGCTGAGGAACAAATTTTCCCGTGCCCAATTTTTACCCCAATCAGCCCTGGGAATTCCCCGCAGTAAAGTTTGAAAATCCCCCAGAAGTAAACAATTTAAATGACCAGCTTTTATTGCAGGTCTTGAAACCTTTTTCTAAATGTAAAAGGTACTTTTTCTATAATTCGCGAAAAAGTGCCAGTTTTTCCACCTGTTTTTGGTGTAAAAAGTGACCGATTTTTGGTCGACATGTAATGGAAGCAAGAATGCACAACATGAAATTAAATTTAGTATACCAGTTTACAGTAAATTTAGTATATGCATAGGGGAGAGTGGGGAATGGTGTCTCGCTTTGACTTGAATGCCCTATAAATTATGATTGAAATGTGATTTTGACGTGTGTACTTTTCAAGGTGAAGCTTACATTACAAGGGAACATATGTTAGTACTCCGAACCGCTTTTTTATTTCTTCCTTATTTGATATTTAATTAATTGGTGGATGTTGCATTTCAGTCAGCGTACCCCATACATTGGGGTACGGAGACCGTCATATCTTTCCCATTTATTTAAACAATATGAACATTGTGAAATAAAAATTATATGATCTAATAATTCTGGAAAGTGTAAAGTAACGAAAAAAATTACTCCAGGCATTTTCAAAACCAATTTAATGTTTTATTATTATTCAAAGTAAAGTGCGTGGCGAAAGCAATTAGAACCTCTTACTCCCTGCTGAAAAACATGGGCACGCAGCGGCGTGGCGTCATGCCTCATATGTTTAAGCCAAAGACTTTTTCATTGGTTTCCACCAAAACTGTTTTTTCATAATTACTCTTCTGACGCGAATTTTAACAGAGAAATTGCATCCAATCACTATTTTTCTAAACAGAGAAAACTATTTTATGTGAAAAACTAATATAAATACCAGAAAATGCGGGCGTTATTTGTAATAGTCACAGTGCCCCGCATCGACACCATACCCCACCCTCCCCTATGTTATAATATTTTTTTACCTTCTTATCTCAATGAGAAGCTATTAGTTTTATGTGAAAAATGAATTTCGCGGATTCAATCAAATGTCGACATTTAGAGACCCCCTGAGTCAGAAAAACCGGTTTTTACGTCGGTGTCTGTCTGTCTGTAGTCTGTAGTATAAGAACTTGTGAAAACATTGCTTCTGTGTAGGTGTCTGAGTATGGATCAAGAGCAGGTGACTAAGCTTATTGACAAGTTTCACAATGTTACTTTCATAATGTTTCAATTGAACTAAAATTTTTACACAATCATCTTTGCTTAAGCTCTTATATTTCTTACAATTTTTAACTTTCCCTACCGAATTAAGACATTTTCTACTGATCTTCAGTGATTTACTTTGATCAAAATGAATAAGTTAAGTCCAACATAAATGATATTTCACTAACTGAGATATTTTTTTTTTTTTTACGAGGAAGGTGGAAAATGTGCTAACACATACCGAGAAGGGTCCGCACTTCTCGGTAATGTCAGGATGCTGATATCATCATTACAATGACCTGTCACCATCATGTCCCAACCAAGATGTACGCATCGTCCTCAGCAGCACGATGAAATCTCGCATCAGGCTCGTCGGCCTCCGACATCTTGTTTTGGCGTGATTGATTCTCACTGTTGGTCACTCTGGTGTAATATTATCAAGAAACACCAGGTGTTACACCTCTTCCTTCTTCCGTAAGACTGTCTCAATGTAAGCAGCTACTTTCTCCCAACATTCCTCACTGCTTAGCATTTTGGCGACGATGTCTTCTGGGCTAATCTGTCCAATATCCGTTTCCAGCATTGTCCTCTCTTCTATCCATCTATCACAGGTGAATAACGTGTGTGGCGCGTCATCCCTATACGGGCCGCATTACCTGCAGTCAGGGCTCCTTGCTTTGCCGACTTTATGCAGGTACGCCTGGAAAAATCCGTGGCCCGATAGGAATTGCGTTAGGAAGTAATTCACCTTCCCATGTGATTGATCAGTCCGTCTTCCTTCCAAAAATCTCCTTTTTCTCGCGCGCTAGCAGGTTGATCGGGACTATTATCTCGACAACTCACTCCTTACGTGGAGGGCCCCTATTTGGCCTGCCAAGCCAGTTTCATTTGCAGTTTAGCATACCTTCGTCACATTTTGAGCCAAGGCATGCAGAGGTGCCGAAGTTTCACTGCTCCGTAGCCTGAAAAGCATCCCTGCCTGTCAACGAAATGCAGTGAAACCAGCGGGGGAAATGCATAAGACGTTCGCCCTTAGATCGTTCCGTGTTCTCAGGGTGCACGAGAAGTTTGCCGGATTGCCGCATTGAATCTATCGCAGAGTCTAACTAATTCTGATTTCATGACAAATCAATAATGAATCAAAGACGACAATTCTATATTTTTCTGTACAATAAATTAGAGATCTATTAAATTATTGCATTATCCTGTGAACTAGGCCGAGCGCGAGCGCGAGATTCGACATACCCGCGCCCTAGATGCGTTCAAGCTTACGTGCCGTGCGCAATGTAATCGCACAGCGGACAGATTACTATCACTACTTGAAGTTTCCAGAAGAAATGTTTTCGCGTATTCCAATAAACTAACAGGACCTACTTCTTCACAGTTTTACCTACATGAAAAATTATATAATCATCTGTTTCTTCTTTCAGAGTTAAGTTCAGAGTTTGAATGCTTACCCAACGGCGAGCCGATTCCTGGAGTTCCTCGTGGCGGAGCAACTTCTTCTTCTATTGATAGACAACATTCTTATGTCGAGCCTCCTCTTCGTATCAGGTCCAGGTCTCCTCGTGCCAAGTACACAGCTCCGCCTACCACAGTTGCTTCTTTTGACGGACGTGAATATGAGCATAAACAGCTTCAATCTATTTGGGTTACTCCGTCTAAGTATCCGCACCGGGAATATGTGCTTCGAAAATACTCTTTTCCGGCGGATAAGTCAATTCGATTACGCATAAGGATAGAATGTCGTGTACTTGAAATGAAAAATATTGGTGTCCTTCAAATTTATTCTATTGGTCATAACAAGAATGTTAATCTCTTTATATCGTCATTCTACGATGAAAGAAGAGGGGTTCAGGTACAAGAAAGGCCGGATCAGTGCCTCTTCCAGTTGACTTTTGACCCTCACACAGTATTCGTCGAAGTTTTAAAATAAATCGAGTGAAAAATGAAGCCAAGTATTGATTGGAAGATCTCCTAACTATAAAATATATATTGGTGATAGAACAAGCCAAGACCTCATGACTTATACTACCTAGTTGTGCGAGTCACAAGGGAGCGACGTACATACGTATCCACAATAGGGCACTAGGAGAGCTTCTAACCATCTCTGTCATTCTTACATCATTAGCTCTATTACTGCTTTACTGTTTGCTTTATGTATGTTACAGACTGTAACCCTCTGTGCGAATGGTCAAAATAGAACAAGAGTCGATAGAAAGAGATAAGGAAATTTCTAAGTAAGAAATGAAAAATGAAATAAGGATATGTAAATATAATAAGAAATGTAAATGGATAAGAGTAGAGGCCATAAAGAACATTTGAAAAGAAAGGCAGAAAGAAGATTTGCAAAAAGTCATCACGAGGGTGAGATGCGGTAATACAGAAAAGTAAAAAAATACTAGAGTATGGAGGAGGAAAGAAAATGCATGCTATGTGTAAGTGGTCGAGGGACTTTTAAATATCGGTTCATCAAATATTTAAGGATTTCAAGAGATTCCAAAGATTTCTAGGGATTGAAGTATGGGTCAAATTTTATTTCAAAGGTTTCTACGCATTTCAATAGTTTTCAAATTTGAAAAGATTTTTAAGAATATAATTGGTAAACGTGACAATGCATCGTAATTTCCGTTTAGTTCAGACAGTAACCCCTGAGTGTTTTCCACACTTTTTGTAAATCTAAAAAAGGATTTTTAATATGGAGTAGGAATCGATAGCATAATTGACAAATGTTGAGTGTTATATTTTTCGAGGACATTTGGTTATTATTAACAGATGTTGTTCATTTGCGCCTTTTTACAGCGAAGGTGGAAAAAAGTCTAATTTCTTCAAATTGCTTACACTATGTCTCTCTTTATTCATGTTATTCATGTTACTTTTAACAGTACTGAATTGTTTAAATAAATTTTTGTTACACTTATTTTCTAAATAAATTTGTGTTACACTTATTCTATAAATACAATATAAAAAAATTGTTTTATATTTTTTATAATTAAAAAAATTGTTATATATTTTTTATAATTAAAAAAATTGTTATATATTTTTTATAAATAAAAAAATTGTTTAAATAATTATTAAATATCAATAAAAAATGTATTACATTCTATATTCGTTAATTTTGTCATGAATTACAGAAAATGATAATTTTCTACAATTTTACGAAAAAAAAATTGTTGAAACGACTTAAAATTGTTGAAATAATTGCCAAATGTGTATTATCGTTTACATCTTATATGGATATATATATCATTTATGACGTAACAGAGTAACGTTTCACGATTCGCGAGAGCAAAAATGTTGTTTAAACAAATTATAATTATTTAAATTGTTAACTGTTATTTTCAGCTTGCTGCTTACACAACTCAGTACAGCCTTATGGGGACAAAAAAGTACTTGCAATTTTTTTTTCAATAAAAAATTTTTAACTTATACATTATTTTGTCTCACAGGTCCGTCCTTTTTGGGGGCACGCCGCAATTGCATAAGGGTTATTTCATGAGAGGTTCATTTTTTTAAATTGTTTTTTTAATAGTCTAGCACAGCTCAGAATTTATTCATTAGCCCCGATACGTTCCAAAACGCTACTCTCACTTCTTTCTTCCTTCCTTTCTCGCTTCTTTCGTCTTCACGTCCCCTTCTTAATTTTGTGGAAACCCTGTCGCTTCTTCTTCTCTTTTTCTTTTACCCTTTACTGTTTCTGTAACCTCCTCCCTTCTATCCCTAGTCTCCGGTTCTTCCCCTCGTCGCCATGGACCCTCCCTATACTTCACTCCATTTTTCTTTCGCATCATCCCATTTCCACACATTCCCATTTATCCATGTCCTGTCTTTCCCTATCCATAACCCTTTCAACCTCTCACTCCATGCTCTCTGTTTCATCATCCACTTTCTTCTTCTTTAATTCCACGTTATATCCTCCTCTATCCTTTCTTTCCTCTCCTTTAAAGCTTTCTTTTTTTTCAAGATATCAACTTGTTCCTCCTCACTTCTCACTTCTCACTATATACTTTTGCGATTTATCTTCATTCTTTCTTCCCACTCCATTTACCTCTTCCACGTGCACTTTTGCCCCAAATTCCCCCATCAAATTTAACACTTCTTCTGTTCCTGATTCACTATCAACTCTTATTCCTCTGATCGCTATATTTTTACTTCGTTTCGTCTTCTCTTCTACTTCCGTTTTCCTTTCTAACTCTCCCAATCTTGTCCTCATTCTCACATTTTCTAGGGAATCGTTCTTATTCACTTCTTTTATTCTCTCTCCTTCTCTCACCTCTTCATCCCCTTTCTTTATATCCTCAGACTTACATTCTAGCTTTCTCACTCTTTCTTCCAACCTCTCAATATCACATTTTCTCTCTTTCTCACTCATCCTTTAATTTTTCTCCATATCCTCCAACTGCTTCCAAACCTTGTCTTTTTCTTGCCGCCACACCAGCTCCCATTCTTCCCACTTATATATATATATATACACATATACACACATATACATACAGTATGCAGGTATGCAGTTATACAGTTATACAGTTATGCAGTGGCCATTTGTGGAACTAATAAACCGTTTGATATGCTAGTAAAAAATATCCATTTTTATCCGAAAATCGATATTAAAACTCACCGTTGACCTTGAAACATGATTATTCGTTCGAAAAAGGAGTGAGATCATTTTTTAAACAGCTTTTGAAAGCATATCGAATGACGCGTATAGTGGCCAACAATAGTGATATTCTTGATCTTTTAACAAAAAGACACGTAGATCATGCCAGAAGTGGCATTAGAGACACAAAATCTAGGAAATTCTTACATTTTTTTTAATATCTCGATTAGGGGTCATTCATCCGACAGAAGTGTAAATTTCCAGCTAAAAAAATTAATTTATTAAACAGAAAAGAAATCATTCTAAAAAATAGTTGAATTTCCAACAACAACAAAATTAATTTTTCACTGAAATGATTACCCTTCAACGAAGTACTTGATATTTTAACAAAAAAAGGTGCATTCTGAATAAGACATGTAATGCTTAATTTTTCAACTAAAATATTTTTCAATTTTCATTGATAACCAGTTTAAGAACTAAAGGGACACATTTTCGACAGAAAGTTGTAACTGTCAACCAAGAAAGGATTTAACGTCAAAAAAGAAAACAATTAAAACTAAATTATTGACTTTTCAACTAAAAAGAATTTAGTTTCAATCAAAAGTATTTGAATATCCTTATTGAGTTATATCAATTCAGTTCGCATTTAAGTGGATACACATCTATGAATAGACTACTGTTAAATGTTAAGCAAGCTGGGTCATTTATTTTTTGTTTGATAGCCATTGAAAGGAGAGAACCTCGTGAATGTTAACGAAAATGGAAAAACTCCCAAATAATAAAATTTCCGATATGGAAAATTCCCGAATTTTAAAACTCCCGAATAATAAAATTCCGATTTCGAAAATTCCCGAGCAGTTTATAATATTACCGAATTGAAAAATGTCAAAATAATAACATTCCCGATTTGGAAAATCCCAGAATAATAAAATTTGCGAATAATAAAATTCCTGAATTATAAAACTCCCGAATTCCCGATTTGGAAAATTCCCGAACAATAAAATTTCTAAATTAAAAAACTCCCCAATATTAAAATTCCTGATTTGGAAAATGCTCGAATACTAACATACCCGAATAATGAAATTCCTGAATTACAAAACTCCCAAATAATAAAATTCCCGATATGGAAAATTCCCGAATTATACAACTCCCGAAAAATAAAATTCCGATTTCAAAAATCTCTGAGCAGTTTATAATATTACCGAATTGAAAATTGCCCGAATAATAACATTCCCGATTTGAAAAATCCCGGAATAATAAAATTCCTGAATTATAAAACTCCCAAGTGATAAAATTTCCGATTTAGAAAATGCCCGAATTATAAAACTCCCGAATAGAAGAATTCCCGATTTGGAAAATTCCCGAAAAATAAAATTTCCAAACTATAAATTTCCCCAATAATAAAATTTCCGAATAATAACATTCCCGAATTATAAAATACCCGTATAACAAAATTCCCGATTTGGAAAATCTTCAAATAATAAAATTCCCGAATAACAAAATTCCCGAAATATAAAATACCTGAATATTAAAATTCCTGATTTGGAAAATCCTCGAATACTAAAATACCCGAATAATGAAATTCCTGAATTATAAAACTCCCAAATAATAAAATTTCCGATATGGAAAATTCCCGAATTTTAAAACTCCCGAATAATAAAATTCCGATTTCGAAGAATGAATCAAAATATTTGTAAATATTTAAAATTATATCATGTTGAGAAATTTTAAGTTGAAAGCATGAAAAATTTAAAGATTACAACGTTTCTTTATTATCCTAAAACCTTTCAAAGTCCCAGGAATCTTAAGAATCTTTTTGTATCATCTTAAAGGCTTTTAAATGCCTTGAAAAGCTTCCAAAATCTATTTCAAAATCTTCAAAAAGCTATATTATGTTTTAAATTTCTTCCAGTTTCAAATTTAGTTTGAATCATTTCAACATTTCTAAATATCTGCTCAGCATACTCGAATTTTTTCTGAATGAATGATTGTCTAACTATTGTATACATCAAAATTGGACATTTTCACTCACAAATGTTATTTTTTAAATAGTATAATTAAAAATAACATTGGAGCCTCGAAAGCTTCCGTTTAGTTCTCCAACATCTTAATAATGCAAAGTCTAGTTTTGAATCTTTTATTCAAAATTGCTTAGTTTGAATAATAAGTCAAACATTTCCAAGTTTAAAAAAATCATTTTTTCCTGAACTGAAAGTTCTTGTACTGAATGGATTAAACATGGGATATTTTAGACTGAAACAATATTTGAATAGGATTTCACATTTCATAAAAGCGTTTAGTTATGAAGCTATCAATTAAAAATTTTATTTTAGAAAATTGAACATAGTTTATAAAGCTTCAATCTGGCCTTTGAATTTGTTTAACTACTAAGGATCTCAAATTCAAACAGTTTAATTTTCAAAGCGATTGGATAGATTTTCCTTCTAAAAATGAATCAAATTCTCAGTCCAAAAATAAATTCACTAGAATTTCCTGATTTTCCCCGGTCTCAAAAAAATGTCGTTCATAAATCGGTTTTCCGCTGCAGCGGCTACCCTGTGAAATCCGACGAAATCGCTTTTTTTAATTTTTGTGGACAAAAACCCGGGGGAACTGAACCCGATTTACCACACGACGAAGTATCACATGCCCTTAATAGACGAAAGTTGTTCACCCAAAAAGGATCTACAGATTTGTAATTAATCATTTTTAGATAGGACGAGTAGCTTTTCTTTTAACCCTTAACGGACACTTGGGAGCACTGTGACACCACGGGCTTTCCGATTTTTTTCCGATTGTCTACGTTTTTTTTCAAGTATTTTTTTCGAATAGTTAAATTGTCACTGTGGCTTAGGAGATGTTTTTTTCTATTTTGTATTGTTTCAATATCACTCATGATTTTTCCCAGCCAAAACATATCTGGAAATGTATTTGGAGGTGTGTCCTTTAAGGGCTAATAGAACAAAATAAGATAAAAATTAAAAAATTAAATTTTTGGGAAAACACAAGAGACAAAAAAAAATGAAAAGACAAAAGTTATTCAACCAAAAAATATCCACAAACTTGTTATAAACTTTTGTTATAAAAATATATTAAAAATAAAAACATTAACTTTTTGGAAAAACGAAACAAGCTACAATAACATTTTATTTAACAAAATTTTTCACCTAAATTATATCTAAAAATTTTCTTAGAACTACTTTACGCTAGGATGCGTATTTTTGGTTTCAATCGTAAAAAATAACATTGAAGAAAATAAATTTATAGAAAAATGACACAAGTTTCAATAAAATGTTTAATAACCAAATTGTGCTTTTCATAGGATGCGCACTTTTTTAAATTGTAAAAACAAGACAATGAAAATATGTGAATGTTTAAATTCTTGAAAATAAACCAAGAATCTTACGATTAAATTTGGACAAATACCACAAAATGCTCCTATTGTAATTCCTGAAAACAAAATAAAAATTTGTTTCTTCGGACAAAAAGTTTACAAATAAAAAAAGTGTCGGTAAGGTAGGAAGCCGGTCACGTGACCCACTCGTCACATGGCCTTAATTACTTTATTTGAACAAAGACTTTCTTCGATTGAAAATTGATGAGTTTAGTGGAAAATTCATCTCTTTAGTTGAAAATTTAACTGTTTTGTTGAGAATTCCTTCCTTTTTTGGTTGAAAATTAATCTTTTCGGTTAAAAATTCACTTCAGTAACAGAAGATTTAGCTATTTCATTGTTTTGTGCGAAATTTAAATTTTTGGATAGAAATGTAATCTTCTTCGTTGAAAATTTAACTATTTCGTTGAAAACTTATTTTACTTCGGTAAAAATTATGTTTTGTATTGATTTTTTTTTATTAATTGAAAATAGTTTTTTCTAACTTAGAATTGAACGAAACTACTTTTTGTGGAAAATTGATCTTTTTTAGTTAAAAGTTCATGTATTTTCTTCAAAATTAGAATTTTTATTAATGTTTTCGGTTGAAGATTAATTTCTTTCGTTGAAAATGTAACTATTTCGTTGTCAGTTCGTTTTATTTTGCTTGGTAAAACTTAACTTTTTTAACTCAAAATTAAACTATTCCAGTTTTGGTAGAAAACTGATATTTTTTAGTTTAAAATTCGTCTTTTTGGTTTGAAAAGTCATCTCTTTGGTCGGACTTTAATCTTTTTTGGCTAAAAATGCAACTGTTTGATTAAAATTAATCGGGTTTAGTTGAGGATTTTACTATTTCCTTCAAAATTTATTCTTTTTTTTTTGTTGCAAATTAATTTTTTTTAACTGAACTATGTGAAGTTAGTTTAAGTAAAAAAGAGAAGTTGGAAACGATGGAAAACGAATGAACTTTACTACAGATTAAATGTCTAATCGGCTAACTGTAAGGCCACAGTCCCATAAATTGTAGAAGTTTGAACTTTAAATCTTTAAAATTGAGGAGCTTTTAATTCCGAAAATTTTAAATTAAATATTTTTGAAGTTTTAAGTTTTTACAATTAAATATTCTGCAATTTTGATGCTTTACGGTTTACATAAAAGATTTCTTCAATTTTGAAGATTTAGAAAATTCTTGTTTTTTAATCTTAAAAATCATCGAAATTGAAGAATTTTCATTTATACATCTTTCAAATTCAAGACTTCAATTGCAACTCTTCAAAATTGTACAAATTTTAAAGGTAAATATTTTTAATTGAAGAGCTTTTAATTTTGCAGTTTATACCATTAATGACGATGCAAGTTTTAAGTTTTACAATACAAGTGTTTAGTTTAACAAATAAGTAATTTCCATGCTTTACAATGTTAATTGAAAACTTGAATTTCCACTTTCAAAGTAATAAATGAGGAAAAATAAAATTGTGTTTAATTTTGTTAAAATATTGATTCTGCAGCCAAAAGTTAAAAAAAAATTTAGACAACTCTAAAGGCAATATTTTTTTGTAATATCAGAGTTTTTGATGAAAGTGATCATCAATTTTAAGAAAACATCAATTTGAGAAATAAAAAATTCAGAGTCTGAATAAAAAGTTGTTTTTCTGCAGTGTAAGCAATTTTATCAAAAAATTTAAATAGATAAAAGCTACTCCTTTTTGTGTCTACTTTTATATATAACAATTTTTAATTTTTCATGTATTATTTTATTTAATTTTTGTTTATTTAACAATTTAAATAAGTTAATGCACATGTTTGATTGGCCATACTTTGACGTGCTAGATCTTAAGCGATTTTAACTAAAATCATGTAATTATTACTTCAATAATGTAAAGCTTCATTAAGAACTTGGCATCAGCTACTTTTAGATGAAATAATACAGTTAAAGAAGAGCATGATAAATTGACGAACACTTATGGAATTCAACACACGTTTACTCGCTATTTATTAAAAACAGGGCATACTGGAATATTATTAAAAATAATACTAAATTGTTTGAACAAATATTTTTGTCAACTTGAATTAATTATCACCTCACTCTAATCAAAAATTTGAAAATAAGTTAAATATTCGGAAAAACAGCGACTTCCGAACTCTATTGTGAGTGAAAATTCCTAAAAACTATAATCAATTGTTTAATTAATGTACATAAACATCTAATTAATAATAGAAAGTAGTATTTCATGCATTATAAATAATTAGAGCCAAAAACTCGCAAAACACAATTTTTAACTTATTGGATTGTTTGAGGCCCAATAAAATCGACTTCTGGGGACGATATTTAAAAAATAAGTATTTGCACAAATGAAAATTGAAAAAAAATTCCAATGCATTTTTAACTATTTCTCGAAAACTGAGGCAGATCCTATCTTTACATATACCGGGCTTTTATAGCGCATCGTAAACTATATTAAAAAATTTGTTTCAAGAAAATCAAAGGTGGATTTTTAAAAAAAATTGAGTTTAAATATTTTTTTCTAAAAAATAAAAAAATGTATTACATTTCTGTTTCCAAAAATTATATTTTTTCAGCTGCATCTTATTATGAATCATCAAGAAAAATTCATCTTAATATGTTCAAAATCACCAAAGTAATGAAGGTTTAAAAACAGAGACACAGCTCAAATGGAGAATATTTATTACACACTTTGCCTGATCTCTTCTGGGCATTATATAAAATGCCTAGGCAATCTGTATAATAGAGAGTATTAACATACTTTGCCTGGACTCTGTTGGGCATGATATATAATGCCTATTGGGATTATATATATATATATATAATATATTTAACAATAGGCTGCGCGAAGAAAACCAAAATTGGTCGTTCTTCAGGACCTTCTCTCGGGGAACAGAGTATAGATATTTCTGGCAAACTCTCGGTCAAGCGCGTTGTCTGAGAAAAACGTGGCCAGCAGGCACGGCTGAAGATAGCGATAAAAAATTCAATTTCCAGTTGAAAATAAAAATTAAGACATGGTCTCGAGATATGAAATTTCTGAATACAATAATTAAAGTTTGATTTTAAAAAGTTAGCCAATTTCGGGAAAATCGACCGATAACTTACAGATTAAAATTTCATAGGTTTTCAAAATTGGCTTTGAATAGCGATTGAAAATAGATTTTTGTTGCAAAAATAAAAACTTTCTCCCGAGATATGGGGATACTAAATTAGAATAAAATAGGTTTGATACCAAAAAATTATTCGGTTCAGAGAAATTGAAAATTGAAGATCGCGATATCACAGTAGTATGATAGACTTTTTTTGCTAAAAATCCGAAAAAAAAGAAAATATTATTTTTTTTATTAAATGATGATAACTTTCAAAAACATCAATGCGAAAACGTGAAAAAAATTATTACTGCATTAAAATTGGAAATCAATTTCAACTACAATTTTATTACAAATTATTTTTTAATATTGTATCAAAAAATTATATTTCGAAAAAATTCTTTTAACACAATATGTATTTGGTCTTTTAAGAATCTATTATGCAATAACCCTAGTTCTGATAAAAATTTACATTTGCTAGAAAAATCTATATTAACTTTAATAAAAATATATATAAAGTCATTTGCATACAAGGTTGTTGAAATTTAATATATACATTAAACTATCAATAACTGTGCACTGTATAATAAATATAATATACAGGTCGGTATAGCAGCGTGCTTGAAAACTCAAAGTGCTTTTTGATGAGAGTAAAATTATCGCGATTGGCATCAAATTCCTGCGCATAATATGCGGGAAAACACTGATGGACAAAGTGAGCAACGCGATAATCCTCAAAGAATGTGAAGCAGAGGAGACACTAGTTGACATATGGGAAAGAAATCAGTTAAGATGGTTCGCGTATGTTGAAAGAATGAAAGGTGAACAACTAACGAAACAAGTTCATTAAGGTCAAGTAAATGGCTGTGCGCCCAGAGGTAGACCGCGGAAAGAATAGTTAGAATGTGTCAATGAGACCCTAATTCGAAGAGACATAAGAAGCCATAAAAACACGTGGACTTGCATGAAAAAATTTATGTACGTGATGGGAGATAGAGAACCATGCCAGAACAGAAAAGTGTGGCGACAAATAGTTAATAAGAAATGCATGAGAAAGAGTGTCAGAAGTCTTAATGACGCCTGAAACAAATATCTTTGGATACGAATGGGACCGAGTGGAGAACCTTACTCAACGACTTTATAAGGCTATTCACTTGGGAAGATCGCTAGAGAGATTGAGCAGCAAACTGAGTCCGAGAAGTGTTGTGGAACAAACCTGTTATTTAAATGAATAACACGAAAATTCTAGCCGTGCCATAGAGCCGCATTCAGGACGTGACAATATATAAAGGATACTCCCCGATGCAGATACAAACGTCTCATCCGACGGATATGGTCTTCCGAACTGTCGGCGAGAAACAAAGTATCTGCGACGAACATGCTTGCCCTCCCGGTGGTACCCTATTCATATGAAGCACACGAACAAGAGCATGCATCTTAAAAATTCTGTTCCGCGACTTTATATCTCACGCTCATAATCGCGGAACTGACGAATTGATATGCAAGCTTTTATGCATATGCATGATCTTACGTGTGGTGACATCAAGGGCGACATGGAGGTACAGTCGGACCTCGCTGCTATGAACTTCGAATTCTTCAACTTCCCCTCATATGGTGCCCCCACCACCAGTTGCCATGATTGTTTTTTACGTTTGCGCAGCTCGTGCGCCGAGATTCAAAAAACCCGTGACCGAATCAATTTTAAATCAGACAGGGGTCTACACTCGAAATCGCAGAATCTCTCGGGGACGAAATATGTTATTTTTTTAGAGGAAATTAGGCGATACGTATTTTTCCGATTTGCAACAAACCAACTTTTTAACAAGTAATGCGTTTTTGAAATTTGTGCTTTATTTTTCAAAAACCCCGATTTTTTCCTTTAAAACTCTATAACTTTTGAGCTAATTGAGAAATTAATGTTATTTTTTCATTTTAATATCGTTCATCGTCTTGTTTTGAAATCCACTGGAAAATTAAGCATATTACATCATAAGTGATTTATGATATTGCATTCGAAACCACCATGCATGAGCCGGTAGAGCCCCCAAAAGTGAGCGTTAGATATAGCCCTTTACCGAAATGGTACGAGAACGTCCTATGAAGAGAATGACTTTTAATAATGATGATGATTACTGCAGTGATCAAAACAGAAGAATGTTTGGACATGTCCGAACATTCTTCTGTTTTGTTTCCTCGATTTGTCAAATTTCTCGAAGGCCAGCTCATATTTATTTTGAGATTTTTTGGGTAGTAAATCTTGTGTTGCTTATTTCACTTCTTCAATTATCTTGAGGGGTAGCATTTTCGTTGTTTTTCCCATGATTTTGACTGTACGAAGATTTACAATTATAACACTTTGCGACGTAATTGCAGATGATTTAAGGTTTCACGGATTTTATTGTTGTAGATGAAAACATACGATTGACGTGGAAGTCAGCCATTCGGGTTGTGATTGGCCTCGTGAGAGGAATCGTCGCATCCACCGCCAAGATGACTCGATGTTTTGAGTGTGTGCTCCGGTATCGCTATTCACACACTCCTCGGAATGATTAACACTTTGGTGAACAAATCCATGACCTTCGAGATTGACATAGCCCTTCTAACAATCGGTGTGAATCTCTGTCCCTTCTGCTACATGCTTTTTTATTAATCTGATTAGGATAGCCTGATCTCTCTTGTTATCGGGACAGATTTTCAACCGATAGTTGTAAGGATGGCCTCTGTGAATCATTCCGAGGACCCATGATCCTTCAACTATCCATCCTTTCTCATTTTTTCGACGGCCGATTTTGCACTCATCTATTTCAACTACTTCTTCGACACCTCAAATGCGACCTTCCTCTTCGAAGTGACTGTCGGAGAAAGACCTGTCGCTTATTGCACTAAAATTTGATAAATTTTCTCAAATGTATCGATCATTTTCTCGAAAACTATCACTCTTATAAAAATGCTTAGAACAAAAAATGTGTGTCTCGATAAGGTTCACAACTTTTGTTCCAAAGATTTTGCAAAAATTTGCATCTTAACTAATCTAAACGCAAAAAAACTGAATCTGTGATAAAAAATTGGGGTTCCCTTTTGAATAATTTAGATAATTATTTCAATAGGAGCTCTGCTCAAAATTTGGTATCTTTGCTCTCCATTTATGAAAAGAAATTAAAATAGAGTGATCGCTATGTCCACTAGATGACGAACATATAATTCCGAGTCTATTCTTCTGCGATACTCAAAAAGAATATTAAATAGATAACCAAGATTTTCAATCCTTATATTCTAATCATTGATTTAAATGCACATTATTATTTTACCCAATATTTGGCAACTATGAGGACTAATCCTCTATTCTATAGGAAGCCTCGGCTTCGTGAGACGTGGCCATGAATGGGATTTACCGCGGTCCTACTGGGAGCCGATGTCATTTTTTAGATGACAGTTGCTTCCCGTTGGACCCTGCGGTGGTTGTTAACCTTTAGTTTTTAATTATATATATAGATAGGATTTTATGACTTTTTATTTATTTATTTTATGACTACCCGCTCATGAAATAATTGATTTCCATGGAAGCAAAAGATGTCCTCGGAAGTACGCTACTTTTCGCTCTAGTACATTTCCTGTACGCCTATCGCAATAAAAAGGAGACCGGATTCACATCAGAGTTTCTTGAAAGGTAAAACTCACATTCATTTATTCTTCGTTTCATATTTGTAACAGGGAATATAGAAATATATAAATAAATATATAATCTCATGTATAAAAATATATAGGTAATTCTATTTTATGCATTGCAGGATGATGATCTTGGATACGCTAATGACCCCAAAAATGAACCAAAAGTCAGCTAATGAACGAAAAATAAAATGGTTCACTAAGGTGACCAAACTCATCAAGGAGATAGTTAAGTTCCAGTCAAGCGAATAGCTTTATGAATCGACTGAAGTTCATTCGCCAATATTTAGGTTCGCGAAGGAACTGTTAAGTGCCAAAGAAATTCAATAAATTATTTGATACAACATTTTTACTTTTTCAATGAAAAATTCTCAACAATTTGTTTCTAGGGTAATGTTCTAATTCTAAACTCTAATTCTCAAATAATTCAGTAATTTTTTCCGAATCTATTTTTGGGAAAATTCCCTAATTTTACAGTAAAATTCCTAAATAAATTAGGAAGTTTTTCCAAAATTATTTTTGGGAAAATTTGCTAATTTTGAAGCTAAATTCCCAAATAAATTAGAAAATTTCTCCAAACTTATTTTTGAGAAAATTTCCTAATTGCGCAGAAATATATAATATAATATATAATATATATAATTTTTTTAACAGTTATGTTTCTTAACATTAATTAAATATTTCCTCACTTCTATTAAAAACTGGACCAAAAGATGAAAATTTTCTAAAAGAAACGACTTTCTTTCTATTCTAATAGAAAATGGCAAAAAACAATTATTACTTTCTTTACACTATTTTGGTACATATGCACCTACCAGTATATGGTATTATTGTACGTGTATTGTAAGCAATTTGCATTGCATGAACCGCAAAAAAAACCTCATTAGTCGAAAACAATCGCCAAATCCATTTTCTTACTTGTGCGGTTTTTTCGAGGCCCTAGAAAGCATACGTCATGGGGCTCGTGCTAACTCTAAATATCATTTTTGTTTTTATCAAAAAAATATTACTTCATTTTATTGTGCATTTCAACAAATTTCCGGGCGATATGCATCGAAGTTAGAAAAAAATGTGGGCCATTCTAGTAGTAGTAACAAACGTTGGAAATATCTGCTTTCACTCAACTTTGCAGGATGAGCGTCAGGGTAGTCCAAAAATGCGTTGAAAATTTCATTTTTCGAATTGTTCTCCATATCGCCCGGAAATTTGTTCCACTTCACATAAACATAAATCTACTTACAGTTAGGGGAAAAAAACTGATATCCACAGGTCGCTCAAGCCACATGCTGAAAAAAATGGTTAGTTGTGACAAGAAGCTCTTTATTATTATAGAGATGGTATTAGCTGCGACAACCACTTCAATGGTAAAAGTAACTAACCAGTTTAGTGGGGCAATAAGGTGCCGTTAGTAATCCTACGTAAGTTACATTAGCATCGATAGTAATTCTAGTCACAACAAATAAAGTAGTCACATTTACCACCAATTTATTTTCCAAGAAATAAAAGTAGTAAAACTAAAATTTCCTCACTTCAAGCTCGATAAAAATGTTGAAAATACAATACTTCCCATTCTTACACGGAATAAAAATTCAAAACCATAAAAGTTCCTCTTGCAATTCGGAAAAAAATTAAAAACCAAAATTTATTTTTTATTTATTTTAACTCTGGTCGTTTCAAATGAATAATTTTCAATTATTATTCAACGTTAAAACAAAAATTGTAACATTAAAAGTTTAAATGTTTCACCATGAAGTTTTCGCTACTCGAAGCATTCTATTTCAAAGAATTCAGTTTCCAATTATTTCGTTTTGAATATTTGATTTATAATTGCTTATATTGAAAATTTTTTCATGCAAAAATTGCAAACTAGATGGGTTAAAAATTAAATATTTTAGACTGAAACAATATTTGAATGGGTTAGTAATAGTTTGAAGTTATTTTTACATTGAAAATACTTTATAAAGGTTCAATCAGACATTTCAATTTGCTTCATTATTAAGGCTTTCGTATGGAAAAAGTTGAAGTTTCAACGTTAAAAGCTGTCAATTGTTTAATTTTGAACAGATTTAGAATCGTATTGTAAAATAAGTATTGTGCATTTTTAACGCTCGAACTACAGTTCAGTTTTGAAAATCAATAATTAATTTATATTGACAGTTTGATGAACTTAGTAATTATAATTTTCCTAGAAGCTTGCTCTATTAAGAAATTTCTTGTCCTTATAATTATAAAGTTACTTTCATAAATTAAGGAACATCATTATTTAATTTTATATAAAGAAATTATACTGACCCTACACAGTTATTATATATTTATAAGGACAGATAAGAACATTATTCATAATTAGGAAAGTCGTGTCTCCCAGAATTTGGGAAACAAACAAAATTTAAAATACTAAAGTTTGATTTTTTGTAACGGTGTTCGGACTAGTGATTTTATCATGATGGATAAAAGTGAATATGCACGAGTTTGTGCATTTTTATAAGAACATAATCCATTTCTATAATAATTAATAATATAAATTATAAGAATAAATATAGAAATTAATAATAATATAAGTATAAATAATATAGTTATAATACGTCACAGGACGTGACACATTAAAGAATTTTTTTTCATATTGGATATACTTAGGTCGTTGGAAATCCATTCACAGTTATATAAAAAAAGGTCCAATCAGCTGGCACCTTCACAACGGAATATCAATATTTCTTTTATGCCAGAATTTCGGGCTAATTATGGGCTAATTTTCGGCAGCAATGCCGATTTTTGCGCTCTCGTATTTTTCTCAGAAAAAAAAAATTTTGGTGGAGGTGCTAATTGCCCGAGCAGCTAGCACCTCCAGTACATAAAAACCTTGAAATTTCAATATCTAATCATTCCCCTGTCACTGATAACCAACCTTCAATTTTGAAAACATTTTTTTTGACAAAACAAACTACTCCAGAATTTCGGGCTATTTTCGGACTCTTGAAATACTACCAAAAAATTGCGAAAAAACAACCCCTATCATTAACAACCAGCCCTCAATTTTGAAAAATTATTTTTTGACGAAACAAACTACTTCACGATTTCGGGCTATTCTCGGGCTCTTGAAATACCCAAAAGAAATTTTGAAAAAACAACCCCTGTCACTGACAACCAACCCTCAATTTTGAAAGATTATTTTTTGACAAAACAAACTACTCCAGAATTTCGGGCTATTTTCGGGCTCTTGGAATACCCACGAACAAATTTTGAAAAAATAATCTCTGTCACTGACAACCAACCCTCAATTTTGAAAAATTATTTTTTGACAAAACAAACTACTCCAGAATTTCGGGCTACATTACTACTATCCAATCGAGCAATTCACGCCTACCCCGAAAGCGAAACGGCTTAATGATATAATAATAATAATAATAATAATAATAATAATACCTTCTCTCTTGAGAATGTAAAAATCTGTCCGCTGCGCGGACACATTCTCATGGTGCGCAGCTTGTTTCGCTCGCAAGTTTGAGCGCGCCTAGGGCGCACACTGAACGTTCTCGCGCTTCGCGCTGGATAATGTATTTACTTCGCGCTACGCACTCGGTCTTTGCATTTCCCCTATATTTGAGCGCAGGCCTTTTAAAATTAAAGGTCAAAGGATCGTCAACTGTAATTTGGTGATTGTGAATTATCATTTGTTAAAGCTCCTTCGGCTTTAACGAACACATTCTCATCACCTATCTCGTGCTTCCCACTCGATTTAGTCCAAAATGTAAACTTTTCTACATTATGGTCAATACTATCATATCAAATGCATATTATATTTATTTCTGTACCTCGGTCTGGGTCTGCTTATTCAGATATTGCAAAAAGAAAGTACGAATTTTATTTTTAATGATAACTTTGATATTTGTTTCTTATTTTGCATTAAATTCCATTTTCATCTATCCTGAAAAATGTATCATTTCAATAAACTTATATTATTACAATTCATAATATGCATTGATATTGAAACAGATGTGTTTTTATTGTCTTGTTTTTATAATTGAAAAAAAGTGCGTAAAAACCCGATTTTTGGGGTTCAGGGGATCTCAAAACGTTGACATTTGATAAAAACAGGGGGGTCAAATTTTACACAAATCTAATACCTTCTCTGGATAAGAATGTAAAAATACGAATTTTGAAGTACCATGAGCATTAATGATGGTTATTTTATTGTTTTAATCGTTACAAATAGTATTGAGGACATGGAAAAAATTAATTATAAAATATCCGAACTAGAATATTCCATAATTATACAATTCCAGAATTTAAATAATTAAAAAATTGTTTCCTAAAAAAATATTATTTATTAAAAATACGATAATAAAATATTTTCATCGAAAAAAATTTTGTTTAAAATTTAGTTTTTTAAAATTATTGTTTGAATTTAAAATTAAAATAATTCTACCAAAATTGTATAAACAAATCAATTATTCAAATCAGCGCTAATTTATTTCGAAATTTCTTTTTAATTTTTTTTTTAATTAACAATTCTATTTCTGGGAACTTTTTTTGTAATTTTTAAGAAACATTAAAAACGTTTTATATTTGAGATAAATATTTGATATATTTCAATTTAAAAAAATATTTATTGAAGGAAAATTTTTTCAGTACTGGTTTATGGTTTATCTCGAAATTTCTTTTTAGTTTTTTTTTTATGTTAAAAATTCGATTTTCGAGAAAACGTTTAGGATAATTTTTTAAAAAGACTATGTATACAAAAAACGTTTCTCAAACTTGAGATCTGCAAAAATTCTATATATTTCTAAATGCACTCAAATTTCGGTTCAGTCTAGAAATAAAAATTAAACTTTAAAGTACAAAAAATAATAATTCAATAAATCATATGTATAATTCATAGAGAAACGTGAATGTATTAGAAATTATAATATTTAACAAATATGAACATAATTATCTCATTGAGAGTATTACTCTTACAATTCAGTTTAGTTATTAGCATCATATCAGTGCTGCTTTCGTTATTAATTTGTCATTATTTTTTCATAATATGTATTTTCGATGTGCCTGGACTTCGTGATATTTGTTACTATATTCGGAAGTGCAGTGTTTATGAAGCGATCCATATCAAACTTTTCTAACCTTAAAAAATCTTTCTACTGCTTTAATAAAAGTAATATCGCCGGTAGTTTATGAAATCCAAGATGAGTCCGGGATAATCGAGAAAGCTCATATTAAAGATTTGAAACACTACTGGTCGATTGATCCGAACCTAGTTAACGAAGGTCCTCTTTCGCGGTTTGGAGGTGAAACAGAAGATTCCCAAGCTCCGCTCGGGGAAGGTTTGAGAGCTCCGGAAATGCAGGAGTCATACCTGCCACAAGACGTTCCCAATACCACGAGCCCACATTCAGACGGCGCTGTTCCGAATAAACAGCGAACCGATCGACAGGACGAACTAGTTACCGTCCTATGCCGGGATACCCTGGGAACGTCCATTCAGGCCCGTATAAGTTCCGAGACTGTAAACCCTGAAATTCCTCCTAGAAGGAAGAGGGGAAGGCCCCGAAAATCCAGAAGTTCAGGTGAGTCTGGAACCACGACTGAACCCAACACCACTGGAGATCCGCCGGAAACCGGTACAAATACCACCACCGATCAACCTCTGAGTCGCAAAAGAGGAAGACCTCGCCGGAGAACCGACGGTGTCCCTATCGCACGCCTCGTCCGCCGCCGTGGTCCAGGTAGACCCCGAAAGCTCCAAAGGAGTCATACCAATGATTCCGCTCCACCCCAAGCCAAAAAGGCGCAGGAGCAGGAGGAAGGACCCCGCCGTAGTAATCGGCTCAGATACAGAAAATAGGGTACCTTTCAAATCCTGTCCTCCCTCAGGGCCAAAGGTGAAGATTGGAATTGAGCGGTAGGAGCTTGAAGACGGCTACGTGAAGAGGAAGCGTGACCTGGACAACCTGGTATCCGAGAGACAAATTGGTATTTGATTCAGACCACCCTCTCATTCAGGCCTTAGCGGACGCCATCCTGAATCGTCTCTAGTTCACGGGCGCATTTAGGGAAACCAAATAGTTGAATTTTCAATCCGAAATTATGAATTTTGAACTTTTCTACAAAAATAGTTGATTTTTCAATCCAAAGTTATGAATTTTGAACGAAAAAAAGATAAATTTTCAACCAAATAGTTCAATTTTCTATCAAAATAGTTTAATTTTCAACCCAAAAAGACGATTTTTGAGCTGAAAAAGATAAATTTTCAACAAAAAATGTAATAATTTAATTTTCAGTAATAAGAAATTAATTTTCAACCAGATAAACAAACAAATTTTCAACAAAATAGTCGAATTTTGAATCCATAAAGGATGATTTTTTCAACAAAGTGGTTGAATTTTCATCAAAATAATTAAATTTTTGTCAAAAAAGATGAATTTTGAACCAAGAAGATTAATTTTTTACCAAAAAGACGAATTTGCAACGAAACACATGAATTTTCAACTAAATAGTTAAATTTTCGACTAAAAAAGATCATCTTTCAACAAAAAATGAAATAATTAAATTTTCTACAAAAATAGTTTAATTTCCAACCCAAAATTACGAATTTTGAACTTTTCTACGAAAATAGTTGAATTTTCAATCCAAAGTTACGAATTTTGTACTAAAAGAGATCAATTTTCAACCAAATAGTTCAATTTTCTATAAAAATAGTTTAATTTTCAACCCGAAAAGACGATTTTTGAGCTAAAAAAGATAAATTTTCAACAAAAAATGAAATAGTTTAACTTTCAGTTTAAACAATTAATTTTCAACCAGAGAAAAAAACAAAAACAAACAAATTTTCATCAAAATAATTAAACTTTTAACCAAAAATATGAATCAATTGATATGAATTTTTAACCAAATAGTTGAATTTTCAATCCGAAATTATGAATTTTGAACTTTTCTACAAAAATAGTTGATTTTTCAATCCAAATTCATAATCGCTGCTGAATGGGTTTCAGAAAAAAATACGTTTGCCCATTAAAAAACTCCTGTTCTCATTCAAAATTGAGCCAATACAATGGGTGGCAATCTGGAATTACAGTGACAGATACGCAATTCAGAAGTCATCAAAACCCATTCAAACGAAAGTGAATGGATTTTTGTTTCCTGGAAACCTATAAGAATAATTTTCTGCCAAAATACGAATGATTATAAAAATACATGAATTTCTAATCAAATTTTTGAATTTTCAACTAAAATAAAAGTTTTCTATCAAACATGGAATATTGAAATTTGCAGTATAACAAATTACTTTAAAAATGAATTTTCGACCGGTTTAATTCAACAAAACGGACGAATTTGTAGCAGAATAGTTGAATCTTGAAACAAACGGAAGAGTTTTAAAAATAACAGATTAATATTCTATCCAAAAAGGCAAAGTTTCAACCGAAAAGTTAAGTTTTCAATCAAGTACTTGAATTTTGTAAAAAAATTCTTGAATTTGTAAGCTAAACAGGGGAGTTTTCTATAAAACAGTCGCATTTTCAACCCGAAAATGTGAATTTTCGACAAAAATGTAAATCACAAAGAAATCATTCGATGAGCACTACAATGATGAATTCTATAATTCAACTTTTGGCATGAACATTCGACTATTTCCTTTTTGGTTTAACTTGAATTGTTTCGTTGGGAAATTTGACATTTTTTTTTGTTGAAAATTCATCTTTGTAGGTTGAAAGCTAAACTGTTTAACATGAAAATGAAACTATTTTTTTTTTCAATTCCGATTATTTCCCTGAAAATTAAACTATTTCCTTAGGGAGTCATCTTTGTAATTGAAAATTCATCTTTCTTGATTAAAAATTGTTTTTCGTTGAAAATGTTTCAAATAGTGGTACTCTTCATCAATGGGTAACTTGGTTAATGGGGAGTCTTATGCTACAAGAAAAGGACTTCAGGCATAGCACGATCTGTCTTGACGTTAGGAATATATTGTAACCCAGTAGGTTTCACGAAACCGTAAAATTGGACTCGGATACCCCGAGAACGTATAGGAATGTGGTGCGGTTCCAGTTTTAGCGCAAAAAAAATGTCATTTCCATGGATTTGATGTATTCTTTGAGGTTATGTTTTACAGTTTTGAGGTTATAAATGAATTTTCACCTGTTTAGCTCGTCAAATAGTCTGCATAGACTCAAAATTACCCTAAAAACGCATCAATATGTGTCTGATTCGATTTTGTACAAGAAAAACAGGCGATTTTAGCGATTTTAAGGTGTTTTTTTCGGCTAGGGTCCAACCAAGACCCGTTTAGCCAATTCTGATGGCGATTTCAGATTCAGCGCGTAAAAATACATAAGAATTGATATGCCTTATCCCCAGAACAGGAAATACTACGTTTTCAAGTTTTTTAAAGCTAGGGTGAAACGCTGACGTGTAGGGCTAATTCTCACATCGGGTTCAGCGCGTCAAAATCCACAGGAAAACATATGTCGCGTCCCCAGATCACGACACTTATTTTTTTTTATGTGGCTGTGTTATTTATTGCTTTTTAGTACTTTAAAAGAATTGCCACTATTAGGATCTGATTTAAAACTAGCCAGGAAAGTCGACATATAATTGTTTTTTTTTTTTTTTTTGGTAATGCTCGAACTAATATAGGGCTATATGGGCTTCAACCCTAGAATCATGCTTCGCTAGCGTGTCGTATCTCCATTCAAAAATACGTAGAGATACGACACTCTAGCGAAGTAAAATATAGTTGATACACTCTGTATACGGAAAACTTTGTTAGTGACTTATTTACCTTACTAGCCTCTACATGGTACTCTGCGCATGCGCAATCTAATACTGTAGCGTGGATCAACCTACATTTGATAAATTTGAATTTCGTGCGCTCAGACTATAATTCAAATTTTCCGAAATGAAATTTCAAGTTTAAAAATATATGAAGTAAAAATCATTTGAATCTTTAAATTAAAATAATAGTATGATGCTCTATATGTTTTAAGCAATTTAATTAATTAGCAGGCGATTATTTTGTTAAAAATGTAAAATTAAACTAAGATTGAATTTAAATGTCCGTGGCGTTGTGGAATGACTATATTTGAGTTCAGTTTTCAAAATGATATGTACATATATTTTAACTATTTTTAAATTTGTTTAATAGGCTATTAATAAATTAAATGTATAGAAATGCAATTTCAAATTTAAAGGAGAATATAATATAAAAATTATTTGAATGTTTTAATGAAAATAATAGTGTAATGCTTTTCCTGTTATGAACTGATTAATTAATTATTAACTGATTCTAATAAAACTTATATTTTCTGCAAGTACTTTAAAAGGTTACGAATAAATCAGATTTTTTGAAATGAAAGTAGAAATTTAAAAAAAAATGTAAAGTCAAAATTATTTTAATGTTTCAATGAAAGTTATAGTTTAATGCTCCTTATTTTTTGAACTGATTGATTAATTATTAGCTGATTCATTTTTTTTCACAATACTAAATTACATAAAGATTGATTTTTAATTTGTTTCAATTACATACATAAATTGATTATTGACTTTATTGTTATGTAATGGAATATCGGCTTCAATTTGTATGGTGAAAGTTTATTTCCATTTAAAATAACTCTATTCCAATCATGTAATTTCTTTCAATGAATGTGATGTTGTTAAATGATTATCTGATCAATCATATTTTCAGAAAATTCGATATTGGCAGCAAATCGAATACACCAAACCTAACCTGAATTCGTTTTCGCGTTATATCTATTCAACTTTTTCTACTCGGATTCTTCACACATGAAAATTTTTCTTTTGATTTCTCCTTTCATTTTGCAGACAAAAAATCGTTTTAATACATAACGTCACCTTAAATTTAATGTAAATTAAATAAATTTTGAAAAATTCTTTCACTCAAAGGTATTTTGTTCAGTTTGACGTTTCCTACTTGAGGTTATGTTCCACATGGTTTTCGTTTCATAAAATGAAAGGAGAAATCAAAATAACAATTTTCATGTGTGAAAAATGCGACGTAACTTTATGCAAAGAAGAATTCATTGCTTATCATAATCAATCAAAAATTCAATAACTTTGATGCAAAATTATGACCTGAATAATTTACGAAGGATAGTAAATTAAAAATTAGAAAATTCTAAATTTTTTGTATGACTTTCTTTCTTACTTGTCACGAAACCATAATTTCTCCTTCCTACCATTGCAGAAAGCGAAATTACGTTTTAAGTGCAAAAAATGCATGAAATCTTGCAAAAAATCGTTTTAATACACAACGTTACATTAAATTAAATGAATTTTAAACAATTCTCCCACTTAAAGGTATTTTGTTCACTTTGACGATTCCTTCTGAAGGTTATGTTCCACATGATGATTTCGTCTTATAAATCTGTCATTTTTTATCCAATTTGAAGCAATTTTTATGAATATTCCTAAACTTTAATACCGATACTTTATTTTTAATACTTTTTAATAATAATTTATTTATTATTAAGAAAATATGTTATTCAGGGGGCCCGATTCACTTTTTTAATGGATACGATCCCGAAACTCTTGCACTAACACTCATGTACTTTGTATCGGTGAGGTGGTCACGTGGTTATTCACAATATTTTGTGTCGACCTCATCATCGGGCAGGGTCGATTTGACCATCTCGGATGATCGATCTGATTATTCCAGACGTTAGACTAGATTATCTTGGGTAGCCAATTCAATCATCTCCGAGAGTCATCGTGATCTTCTTTGACGAGCAATTCTAAAATCGCTGATGGCCCATCCGAGCATCTGAGAGAGTCGAATTGACCGTCGTTGAAGAGCGATTTTAACATCTCGGTCGACGGGATCTTTGTTGATAGGCGAGTGAAACATCTCTGATGGTCGATCTCATCATATCAAACAGACGACGGATAATCAATTCGGTCCACTCAGACGGTTTACCTGATATTCGTTGAGGGTCGATATGAATATCCCAGATGGTCGAATAATTCATCACGAAGGGTCGACCCGATCATCGTGGAGTGTCGATTTGAACATCTTTCGATCATCGATTCGATCATCTCAGAGGGTCGGCCTGATCATCGTGGAGGGTCGATTTGGTTATCTCGGAGTATGAATATTTCAGAATGAAAAATTGGATTTTTGCAGAAGTTGGAATCAGAAATCCGAGACGAGTAAAATATATATCTCTGATAGTCAAGTGTATATGTTTCTAATTAATGATAAAAATAAATTTTACTCTGAATCTGAACTAGTATAAAGTTCTATTATGTAAATCGTGCGAAATCATTTATCAACTGATTCATAGTAAGCATTCCTATGATAATCTTTACGAAAAAATTCTTCATTTGTGTAGTAAAATCGTAACAAAAAATAGTAAGAATAAATTATTTACGAATTTAATTTGTCATGCTTTCACTACGAATGAGTAGTTTATTGCTGTAGATTAGTATAGGAATACTACGTACTATACCTCAATTGATAAAAGTCATCGCACTACATAATTAGTGTTAAGCATCACGGTGAGAAATTGTCTTGTTCATTTTCGTTGACTTTGACATGACTGAGCATGATTCCTTCGCTACCACACGCCAGTCCGTCATTAATTTAAAACATTTTTGGTCCTTCGAGCCGGATTGTGGGTCGGCGAGGGGAACATGATCTTAAAGTAAGTTTTTTGAAATTTCAAGGTTTTTCGCACTTTGTTTGACGCTTTTGAAGAATGCATTGCCATTAATGTCTTTCGAAAGAGTTTGAATAGTGAAGATATCTTACGTATATGGAATGACTGAGTTTAATGAGTTTAAATTAGACTGATATTTCCATAAATTATGCTAATAAAATATCGCATGAATTGTGAGGAATAAAAATTCACGTCGAGGCTTATTTTTTATCTCATTTCTCGTCAGATTTACATAATGTCAGAATCTTGTTAATTCTTGGTGAAAAATGTATCCCATTACTTGTAATGTCATTGTAATTACATGACGGTGCAATTTTGAAAAATTTTGGTGTGGAATTCGATTGTGAATTTAAAAACTATACAGGCTTGGATTTTTAATTTCTGAATATTCAATTTTTGTGGGTTCTTAAGGTTTTGAAATTTCTTAAAATTCGTAGCAATATTGTTAATCTTTGGAAAATCGATGATAAGACAGGAACGTTTTAGCAATAGAAATTGAAACTAAAAAGAGGGAATGTATTGAAAAGATACGAAGTTGACTGTGTGATTGTTCTCAACATTGCAAAAGTCTCGGGACAGGCTCTCAGGCATGACAACCATACTGCTGATGGATTGTTTGTAACATTGCGAACGCCTTGAGACAGGCTAGCAGGCAGGACAAACTGACTCACTGACTGTGTGATTGTTCTCAACATTGCAAACGTCTCGAGACAGGCTCTCAAGCATGACAACCGTTCGTTAAAGCCAGAGGAGCTTTAACAAAAGAGAAGTCACAATCACCAAATTACAGTTGTCGATGATTTGACCTTTTTTTTCTTATAAAATTTACTTTTTGTTTAAAAATTCATATCTTAGTATTGAAAATTCAACAGAAATCTTTGTTGGATGCAAATTTAACTGTTTTTTTTTAAATTTGTCTTCATATAAAACATGCATCTATTTTAGTAGAAATGGCATTTTTCTTTGTTGAAAATTCAACAATTTTGTTAAAAATTCATCCTTTTTGGTTTAGAATTCAACTTTTTTTTAAATTCAAGTGTTTTTTTAGAAAATTTGTGTTTTCAATTTGAAATTCATCTATTTTATTAGAAATTTCATCTTTCTTGGATAAAAATGCAACTGTTTTTCTTCTTTTTTTTTAAATTCGTCTTTTTGGGTTGAAAATTAACTATTTTCGTCGAAAATTTCCCTTTTTGTTTAAACTTCATATCTTAGTGTTGAAAATTTAACTGAAATCTTTTTTGGATGAAAATTCAACTCTTTTTTTTAATTCGTCTTTTTCGGTTACAAATTCAACTTTTTTCTTATAAAATTTACTTTTTGTTTAAAAATTCATATCTTAGTATTGAAAATTCAACAGAAATCATTTTTGGATTAAAATTTAATTTTTTTTTTTTTTAATTTGTCGCCATTTAAAATATGATATAGATTTGATATAATAGTATTGAACATAATGTAGAAAAGTTCAGATTTTGGACAAAATCGAGTGAGAAACACGAGATACGTGATGAGAATGTGTTCGTTAAAGCCAGAGGAGCTTTAACAAAAGAGAAGTGACAATCCCCAAATTACAGTTGTCGATGATTTGACCTTTAATTTTAAAAGGTCTGGGCGCAAATGTGGGGGAAATGCAAAGACCGTTTTATTCTTCAGAAAATTGAAAAAACCTTCTTTCGTTCATTACACCTATTTGAAATTGCCGCTCACTTTCTTCAATTTGGCGGCGAAGCTGGTATCGTTGCTGATTGGCTGAATTTTTTTTACTTGCGCGTGGCTAGACCTGGTGTGGGTTGGATCATGCCTTAGAGGATATATTACGTGGAGTGCTCGTCCCTATCCCTTATGATAGATGTCGCAAATCGAAATCTCAAACAATGAAAGTGCAACTTTGCGCGCACTTGTTTAAATAAGAAAGTGTTGAATTTTTGTAAGTAATATGATGCATTCTTGATTTTGAATTGAAAAAACGAAAAATCATTGTTATTGAAATTTTTTAAAATTATTTCAACAAATTTCAAAATAAATCACACAAGCCAAAGTACTATAATTATCAAAAAAGTGTGTTCAGTTTGTTTAGAGCAATTCCATGTCAAATCATCTAAAGAATTTCAGATATTGTCAGTAATTTTTATGAAAATTCATAACATTTGTGACTTGAATTATATTAAGGTCTATTCTTTTTTAATTGTTTGTAATGAGACGCAGTTTTGAAAAAATATTTTTTAGACAACAAATTTAAAAAACTTCTTAATTTTTCAAAAACTAATATTAAAACACAATTTCCAGAAAAACTCACTTTTTATTTAATTTTTTTTTTCATATAGATAGCTTACAATGCCCTCTACAAGCCCTGTAAATATCAAAATAAAATCTCCCTTAGTTTTCGAGAAGTGTGTATTTAAATACAAACGCCAAAACCATGCTCACGTTGTGGATAACCACTTAAATAATATACGAACAATAGAAGACCATTATAATCGTATGCACGAACTTCAGAGTTCAGACTCTCGGACGCTGGGCACACCAATACACCATGCCACGGTGTATTTGAAATAGCATAATAAAAAACATCAAACTTACCTCGCTTGCTGGCATGCTGATTTCCTCCACGTTTTTCGTGTAGACGTGTGATGCTGTCAGGTGATTATCGAGGTGCTATGCTGACTAAATCGCGAATTCCAGCGCTCTGAGTGGCCAGATAAGAAAACTGTCCCCGTCCATCGCTCAGGCGCGAACTTTTGAATAAGAAACCGTGTCAAACTGGATTTGGACAAAATGTAAGATGTGTGATGCTGCGCCTTACCCGACGATATATAATATATAGAAATAATATATAATTATTATAATATTATATAAACTCTAATATTATTACCCGCTCCAAGGGAGATAGAGTCAGTTGTCCAAAACGAGAAGTGCCAAATATTCTGGAACTACGATTTTCGGACAGCAGCCTCCGTTGCACACTGGAGGCCTGACATTGTTCTCCAAGACATTTAGAAACGAACTATATTCGTTATCGGATTCTCGGCTCCGTGCGAATACAACATCACTGCCAAGGAGAAAGAAAAGGAGGAAAGGTATCAAGACCTTAAAAGAGAGTTACAACGAATGTACCAAAAATATTCGCTCAAAGTAATTGTCCCTGTAATAGGTGCTCTCGGAGGTGCGACACTATCGCTGGTTCGTAACCTCGAAGCCATACCCGCGTGCCAAAAATATGCCAAGGCACTTGCGAAATGGATGCAGAAACCTGTCAAACTGGCCTGTCGTTGTAATTTTATCGTGTCCTGTGACCACCCATCTCACGGTTGTGAGACGTGGCCATAAGTGTGATTTACCGCGGTCCTACAGGGAGCTGATGTCATTTTTAGATGGCAGCTGGTCTCAGTGGGATCCTGGGGTGGATGTTCAACTCTTTATTTCAATTTTATATATATATATATATATATAATATTTTAACCCCCCCCCCCCCCGTTTTTTTGTCAAATGTTCACGTTTTGAGACCCCCTGAACCCAAAAAAACAGGTTTTTACGAATGTTTCTGTCTGCCTGCCTGTCTGACTGTCTGTCTGTCTGTCCGTCTGTCTGTCTGTCTGTCTGTCTGCCTATCTGTCTGTCTATCTTTCTGTCTGTCTGTCTGTCTGTCTATCTGTCTGTGAGCATGATACTTTCGAAAGAATTGAACTATTGGATTGACCTTTGGTATACTCTTTTAGTCTCGTAAACGAAAGGTGAAGTTAGTTAGCCAGCCATTTTAGATGAAAATTCCAAAAATTGAGCGCATTTTGAACATTTTTGAGCCCATTTTTTTTTAAATTTGAAAATTATATGTGCGCCAGTTCATTGTACTCAAAAATTTTAACAATTTATTTCGATGACATTTTTCGATAAAATGAAAATTTTCTGACTTACAGCATTTTCAAAATCCAAAAGAGGAAACTAAAATTAACATTCTCAGTCAAACAACGCAATACACGGAAAAAAGTCGAAGCTAAAAAAGTATTTCTTTTTGTGCGCCCTACAAGATTATCATAACGACTTTTTGAATTTTCTCGCAAAATCGAAAATTCTCATTTTTATTGCACAAAAAATAATTAAAAATCAAAAATCAAATTCCACGGTCAAACTATGCAAGATACGACAAATGATGATGTAACAAAAACTGTGCACTCCAAAAAGATCTACAAATTTGTTTTCAGTGACTTTTTGATAGGATGTGTAATTTCTGTTTTATTCGTAAAAAATAACATTGACAGTGAAAAAATCGGCCCGAGTAGTGGGCAGATTCTCATCAAAACTTTGATTATTTCATTTTTTTTTCATCTTGTGTGTGGGTTTTCAAAATATTTAATTTTTTTCATCACTTTTTCGTAATAACGTGCATCATTTATGATAAAAATAGAAAATTAATTTTTCATGAAAAAAAATCACTACATCTTTCAATGCATATTAAAATCTTAGTGGCAAATGGATAACTATAGATTATAAAAGGCAATAATTTCCGAGCAAATAGACAACTTAGAAATTTGTTATCATATTTCTCAAAAACTGAAAGATTGTTAATGACTGCCATTATTCTATGTACGATTCATTTTTCTCAATTTTGTAAAACTTATATAATGATAAAAATTAATATTATACGTAGTATTTATCATTACTCTTTTAGCTTCAACAGAGAAACAAATGAAAAGGAGTTCCTTATTAGAGGCTACGTACATCATCCTGTCGTGCACAAAAAAAATCTTGGAAATATCTAATAAAAATCATCTGAAAGCTTAAGGTCTTCCGAATGCAGCGATGTGTTCACTTTTGTCCTACAATTTTTTTTGCAATAGTTCGAGGGCGAAACGTCCCAAAAAACAGGGTTTTTCGGCCTCCTTTTACAAGGGTCCACTTTGACCTGTTCCCAGAAGGAGGTCGACGTTAGGAAAAATCGGAAAAAATTCACAGATATTCTTCGAACATTTCTGAATGCAATACATTTTTCAAAATTGCGAAATATGCAATAGTTTACTTTATAGGGTGATTTATTTACAAAAAATTTATCTTGCGAACGAATGGAGATAGGCAGCCGTTTAATGGCTCCAAATGTGGAGTTTTGTCATGCGATTTCAGTGCGATAATTAAATTGATGATAAAATCATTCTTACTCCGGAGATATACTTTTGAATATTTCTGACATTAATCAGTCTGGGCGCGTGACCAACTCAGCGGGACAAGTGGAAGCAAAAAAAGTACCCTTTCTATGACAATAGTAATTCCAGAAGCTCGTACACCATAAACCATATCCAAATATTTTTTTCTATTTTTATTTAATAGTCCAATAAATTTATTTGTTAACTTGTTCTGATTTTCAATAGGTTCAACGTTTTCTTCAATCATAGTTTTATCATGCTCTTGGTCGCCATCATCACTATTACCATCAGCACTCATGAAAGAAACATTATCATTTACTTCTTCAGTTTCTTCTTCATCTGCCTTTTCATCTTTTTCAATTTTATTCCTTATATATTTATTTTCTTCGATTGATATATCTGATAAATCTACTAGTTTTTGTAGTGGTGTGACTATAGGCTTACAAGTCTCTCTCAAAATACTTTCGGAAGCTTCTTTACCCTACATAAACGTACGATATTTTCGTCGAATTTCATCACTAGCTTTTGCTATTTGCCTCAGCATTTCTCGTTCATTTCGAAACATGTTGGTGCGTTGGTGTCTCAGACTATACTGACTTAGTCACAAACAAGGACTCTTATTTATAGGAGAATGAGGAGGAGGAGGGGGAGGTGTAGGTGAATAAGGAGGAGAATGAGGAGGAGGAAGAGGAGGAGGAAGAGGAGGAGGAGGAGCTATCCTATCTTGAACGTTGTATATTGCTTCATACGCATCCAAACGATCTTGTATATGAATTGCAATTTTGTATTAATAGTAACTTCATACTGCGCATGCGCAAATGACCATGCACTGAACGATAACACTGATGCGTGCACCACAGAGTTTGCCAGTTACGCATAATTCTCGAGTTTTTGAAATATAATTTGTTGAAAACCGAGTTAGGTACTTTCCAAGATGGCGGACATGCACTAAAACCGTAGTAGTAGTAAGGTAGATTACCGATATTTTCTTCCACTATTTGGATCGGAACTCTCAATTTCGATAAATGATAAGTATAAATTAAAATGGAAAGTAAAGGAAATGATGAGAGGGAAAGTAGAGGAAGTGAGAGAGAAAATGGTGCCAGGGAAAGTAGGGAAATTGACAGGAAATGATGGAAAGGAAAGTAGGGGAAGTGAGAGGAAACGATAAAAGGGGTAGTAGGGCGATTAAGTAGAAATGATAGAAGGGAAAACCGGAGAAGTAAGAGGGAATGATGAAAGGCACAGTAGAGGAAGTGAGAGAGAAAATGATGGAAGGGAAAGTAGGAGAATTGAGAGGAAATGATGAAAGGGAAAGTATGGGAAGTGAGAGAAAATGATGAAAGGAAAAGTAGAGGAAGTGAGAGAAAATGATGGAAGCGAATGTAGGGGAAGTGAGAGGAAATTGTGAAAGGGAAATTAGAAGAAGTGAGAGGAAATGATGAAAAGGAAACTAGAGGACGTGAGAGGAAATGATGGAAGGGGAGAGTAGGGAAAGTGAGAGGAGATGAGAAAAGGGATAGTAGGGCGAGTAAGTAGAAATTATAGAACGGAAAATAGGGGAAGTAAGAGGAAATTATTAAAGGCAAAGTAGAGGAAGTGAGAGAGAAAATGATGGAAGGAAAAGTAGGAGAATTGAGAGGAAATGATGAAAGGGAAAGTATGGGAAGTGAGAGAAAATGATAAAAGGAAAAGTAGAGGAAGTGAGAGGAAATGATGGAAGCGAATGTAGGGGAAGTGATGGCAAATTATCGAAGGGAAAGTAGAGGAAATGATAAAAGGGAAATTAGAGGAAATTATGGAAGGGAAAATAGAGAAAGTGAGACGAAATTGTGGAAGCGAATGTAGGGGGAGTGAGAGGAAATGATAAAAGGGAAAGTAGAGGAAGTGAGAGAAAATGATGGAAGCAAATTTAGGGGAAGTGAGAGGAAATGAGGGGAGTCTCAGTAAATTTCCCGTTCTTGCTTACCTTCTAGGACAGAAGGAGCAAAAGTGGATGACGTACACGTTCCAGTTGCGTCGGGTTTGGTTGCTTTAAGGAACAATGATAGTAGCTTCCGGAGCCTAAAACTTCTCTCATAAGGCGACTTCTGTCGCCACCAACACTCAAGGCCGCTGTGTAAGGATAGCAGCGGTAAAAGACCACCTGCAAACTACACCATGCCCCTAATTTTTTATCTAAAACATCATCGCAAATGATTTCATACATCGTATTAATTTTACTATCTATACTCTCATCGCATCAGTCACTTGACTTAGTCCGTGGCTATGATGGAAACCCGGGTTCTTCTTAACCCAAAAACAAGTTAAACAAATAATTATAAATAATAATACTAATTTGAAAGAGCCTCGGTGGCTCAGTTGGTTAGACGTTCGGACTTCACCTTAGAGGTCCGGGGTTCGATCCCTTAGCCGGTACCTCTTGAAATTTTTCTATGTACCTTTACCGAGGTTTAGGTGGTTCGGAACCCACCTTAAGCTGTAGGTCCCCCCACCATGCACTTGAATGCAACTTAGTTCGTGAATGATGGGGTAAAAACCAGGCTTTGTCCAATATGTCAAGTTTCACGCTTTTATCAGATCACTTGATTGCATTACAATAATGCGTCCGTGACTGAGAATATATACCGGCACAGCCCCGTGCATACTATTCAAAAAAAAAAAATCCAACTCTGACCAAAAAAGGCCTTCGACGCATTGGGCTGTAACCATATCAAGCTTGAGACATTAATTTTAGATAATAATAATAACACAGGCCGACAAATTTAAAAGCCGAGGACCAGACCTAACATTTCCGAAGGATTTTGATGCGCTGAATCCGAATCCGAGCTCAAAATTGCTCCTGTACGTCAGGTCTTTTAAAAAGTGATTACTAAAAAAATCAACGTTTTGTAATTAAATTATAGTTCATTTTCAAGGTTTCCACGTCAAGTCGCCACTAGGTTGTGTTATACATGTTTTGTAGGTTTATGTTTATTAGAGTGCCCAGTTTTATATTAAAGAAATAAATTTTTAAACTTGAAATTTCCCAAAGAAGAAGCAATCAAAGAAGTAATCGCAGATGAAATTATAAGCGTCGATCAAAAGAAACAGACTGTTAACCAATTTTAGTTAAGCTAAATATTGTAGAAATTTAGATACTAATGTTTTTATGGATTTGATTATCTAGAATAAGGCTCATAAAAGGGAGAATATCAAGTGGCAATATTAAGCAATTTCAGAATGAATGATTGTAAGAATAATAAGCGCTTATGCACTATTTAAATATGAAAGAATATATTAATAATTAGCATGAATCAATAAATACAAACATTTTGAAAAAACACAATACTCTTCTTTCTAAATAAATGTATGAACTATGCAAATAGTGTCAAACTTTAAATGTAGGCACTTAAATTGCGCTCCAACCGGCTGTTTTCAGCTTCGTACATTATCGGTAACGACCGGACTCTTTCGGCTCCTAACGTTGGGGGAAGGTACCGCTCGTTGAAAGAGAGTCCACAATAGGCTTTGAGAAACCGACGTAGCATTGACTTAACGCAAACTTGACATAGGAGTAGCAGAGATGAATTGGGAGATTGCTCATGTAATGGAATAAGATAAGAGACTGCGTCAAAATCGGGCTACTAAAAGCGCCCTCTTGGCCGGTAGACTTAGTCCCGAGAGTTACTTCGCAGTTTTCGACATTTCTCAGACGTTGCGCGTCGGTAATTGATGAAGTTAGAGAATGTTAAAAATGACTTACCCCCGAAGTTACAATGTGAATTTTACAGGACGGGCGATCATAGCAGAGTCCGCAAGCCAGCATTTGAGTAGTGGAGATGCGTCTACGAAAAGCTTGTCTAACAAGAGGAGAAACAAAAAGTTCAAATTTTAAATGTTTAATGTTACATTAAAAAAAAAAATGAATTGCGATTATCTCGCGAATGTCACATTTGCCAGAGATGTGCTACACAGTTTTGAATTCTGGAAATCATTTTACATACGAATAAAAAAAATCTGACGGAAATGGGGTTGGCGTCTGGACTAACTCGCTTTCCCGGGGACCCTGAACTTGTGCATATAAGTGTTATTAGACATCTTGACAATGGGAAGATCTGTACGTACCTGGGCGTGCCTCAAAGTCGCTTTCAAGACGTAACATCAGCGATATCAGCAGATACAAGCATCTTCAAACCTGTCGGTGTTGAACAAGGTATCTGCGACTAACATGCTTGCCATCCTGGTTCTACTCTACTCGTTCGGTGTGGTTCAATGGACGAAGAACGAGCTTACGGCCCTTGATATCGCCACATGATCATACGTATCAATAGAAGTTTGCATATCAATTCGTCCGTTCCGCGATTATACATCCCACGCCCTCAAGGCGGACGCGGACTTCTGAATCGTCAATGTGATTGGCAAAGGAGCGTTCCTTTACAAAGCCGCGGAGCAGACAGCCGAGACCATGGCCTGAATTTTAACATCAGGATAGCCGTCTCCATTGCACACTCCAGCACTGAAATCGTTCTCCAAGACTTCGAGAAATGAACTATATTCGTGATCGTATTCTCGGCTCCGGCCGACTGCAACATCAATGCCAAGGAGAAGCAAAAGGAGGCGAGGCATCAAGACCTTAAAAGCGAGCTGCAACGACTGTACCCAAAATATTCGGTTAAAGTAATTGTCACCACTTTGCTCTCATAAAAAATCTTTCACGTTTAGTGAGTACTCAACTAACACGTAATGAGCATAAACATTTTTTTTTGCGATAGGTGCTTATGCCATTTTAGAATGGAGAAATATTTTTCAAATCACAAATCAGGCTGTGAGAAGGTGAATAAATGTAAAATAATATTACCAAAAGTAGCTGAAAATATTTTACGTTTTAAAAATCATAAATATAAAGAAATGGTTTCATTTTCTGTCTATGCTGACATCGAATCTTTTTTAGATCCTATCGCAAAAGCACAGTCGTTGGAGATAGATAACGATGATGTAACACCCAACACAGTAGCGTATCAAAATCAGGTTCCTCACAGTCTTGCTTTTTATTTAACATGCAATTTTGATGACTAGCTTTCCAGAATTAAAGTCTATCGAGGTGAAGATTGCATTGAATATTTTGTAAAAAAGTTAAAAGTCTTAGCTGGACGAATTGATGGTTATTTAAAGAAAGTTGTTCCTATAGAAAAGTTAACGTTAAAACAACAGCAAGATTCTTTTTCAGCTAAGACATGTCATATATGTGAGGAAGCATTAGGGGTTCATGATGTTATACATCGTGATCATTGCCATTTTACCGGCAAATTTAGGGGTGCTTCTCATCAAGATTGCAATATGACTTATAAAAATTCTCATACAGTTCCAATAGTTTTCCGCAATTTATCCGGCTATGACTCTCACTTTTTTATAAAAGCTCTTGACCCAAGTTTCGAAGGCCAGCTTACATTGCTTCCTGTTAACAAAGAAAGATACATATCCTTTACCAAAGATAAATCTTTGGTAAATGATATGTATCTTTTATCAGCAAATCTTCGCCGTTACAATTATGAATCACTACCGGTCACAGACAAGTTACGCTGTTTTGTACGAATATGTAAATTCCTCTTAGAAACCAGCAGATATTCTATCTGGCAAATTTTTTCCTAACAGGCAGTCAGATTGAAACTCTTTGAACCTTGTAGATCCTCATACAAACTCTATCAGGTTCAATGAAGCCTTTCGTGGAGGGACCTTTTGATTTACTCATTTTTTAAATTTTATAAAAAAGAATTCATTTAATCTCGCAATTACTGCATTCCAGAATGAATGAGGTTATATTATGCTCTTTTCCCTCACCCTCCACCGCCTACCACCTTTCAGGTCCGCCATTTTTTTACGTTTTTTCAATTTTTCACGTATAATACGTAAAATACGTATTATACGTATAAAAGTTCGAGTTACACGTAACCGTGCAACCCTGGTCACTGGTAGAATCAGTGGCGTTATTTTAGTTGAGTCACTTACTGGTTCACCCAGACAAAGTGAAAAAATCACTGGTTCACCAGTGATGATTCGAAATACTGATTCAACCAGTGACAATTTCACTGATTCAGTTTCAGAGAGTAATGTACCTAGCGAAAGCAACCAGAACATCACCTTTGCTGTAAGTACAGCCAGCCAACACCTAAAGAAGCCAAAGGAAATCCATTGGAATGCAATTAAACGCATTCTTGAGTGCATCAAAGGATCATCTCGGTTTGGGCTACACTTCAAGGGAGAACTAAGTACTCAAATTGACAGTTACAGTGATGCACACTTCGCTGGTGATATTGACACCAGAAGATCAACAACATGATAAATCTTTAAACTGGGAAAATTATCAGTTGCATGGAATTCACAAAAGCGAAATTCAACCATCTTTCGTATCACTGGTGGAAGGGGGGGGGGGATTATAATCTCTCTATGCCAGATATTAAACTACGTTAAAACACTTTATCCTCTCAATTTGGCTGAAAATTTAGGCCAATTTTTAGCCCGATCGGACAACTTTCATTTTGGAGGTGGGTACACTTGAGAAATTATGCCCCATATATATGATCTTACGTGTAGTGATATCAAGGTCCGTAAGCCCGTTCTTAGTACATTGAACCACCCCAAACCAGTAGAGTAGAACCGGGACACCAAGCATGTTAGTCGCAGATACCTTGTTCAACGCCGACAGATTGGAAGACCAAATCTGTCGAAGAGGAAGCTTGTATCTGCTTCGGAGGAAGCTTGTATCTGCTTGGGAAAGCCAATAGTCTTTCCTTTTTTCAGATGAATTTTGGCACACTTGTCCAATCTAAAGTCCATCCCAATCTCTACAGTGTACTTCTTGGCTAATTTATAGCAGTTTGAAGTTTGCTTTTACCAGAGGCATAGATCTTCAGGTTATCCAAATAAAATACATGAGTAACCTTATCCTCGCGATGATTAGTGTCGCCACAAAGGTATCCACACGAATTTCATAGTGCGAGCAATAGAGTAAATCTAGTTTTCCAAAGGGGCATCAATCTCTCTATGCATCTCAGCATGTGTAGATGCACCTTCAAGCTTTCCAACAGACAGATATAAGTCTATGAGATGTTCAATAGAAAGCTTTCCGGTAGTCAATCCAGGCCATTGACAGGACGCGCTGATGGGTTGCAGCGTCGTTACAGATGCACCTGTCCATTCGTAGGTTCACTCGACAGCCTGCTACACCTTTTTTCAAACCACGTTGTTCCTACATCTCTCGCCACAAGGACTCAATTCTTCGAACAATCCTGTTGTTTAGGACAGCTGTAAAGACCTGATACAGTATATATACGTATATATATAATTAAAAACTAAAGGTTAACAACCACCGCAGGGTCCCACTGGGAGCAACTGTCATCTAAAAAATGAAATCTTTTTCATGCTCATTTTGCATAAAATTATTCATGATAAAATAGATTTCTTTTCGATCTTAATTTAAAAAATTTCTAAATAGAGACACTAAGCTCATGATTTGTTCCAATCTGCAGGGTTTGCTTATGAATATTTTCAGAATTCTGTCAACTGGGTCTTAATATTTTTACCTTAGTTTGTTGAAAGGAATCTATTTTTTATTAAAAAATTTTTTTTAAGAAGAATGCATTAAATATTATCAATGTTAGAAATACATTAAAATTTTTTATTGTTTCTCTTCCTAATTGGAAAATGTAATAATCTAAACAGATTGGTTCATAATCAACCATAAAAAATAGATACTATAAAACTTCTAGCCACTCATCCTACGAGCTCGAAGCACACATACGAGCGCACACACGCACCGCGCGTTTGGGCGAGCGTGTGTATGGGCCACGTGCAGGCGAACCTACTTTCCAGTTCCCAGATTCGTCGGGCAATCTCGTGAGTGCTCTGAGAATCTTTTCCAAATCACTCGTAATATTTTTGTAATTATTCAAGTAAAAAAAATGATGAACCGTTTTAGAATTTTCACATCAAGTCCGTCAATTTTTTCTCAAATTTCGCAGATTATTTACGAAAATACATCAATACCCGATGAACGTTTCTCATATCCGAGACCTAGCTACTATTTCGTGACTTTTTTACGGATAAATTATTTCCGTGTACCTCACAGGGTGTGCGAATTGATAAATTCATGTATCGAGACGGGACAAGTCCCAGACGATTGGAGAAAATTGATTAACGTACCAATATACAAAAGAAAGGGAGATAAAAGCAACTGCAATAATTACAGAGGTATCAGCTTACTAAGTACCATAAGTAAAGTATACTCAAAAATACTTATTCGTAGGGTAATGGAAATATACCAAATTTTAAACAGTTTCAATAATATTTAGCTGAGTTTTTACGATTTATGTTTTAAAAAATAATTGAATTTGGGGACATTTTTTTCACTTTTTCATTTTTACTATCAAACATATTTATCGGACAAAAAACTGCAAATGCAAAAAAGTTCCGCCTTGCCCTTTTCTATATGACCATATTATTAAAAATTTAACTTTTTGAACTTTAAAATTTGGATACCACGAGACGCGTGGGCAATAATTTTCCGCGTTTTCGAGCGTGCAACCCATTCTTTGATCCGAACCCTCAATTATATAAATAATTTAAAATTAGAATAGCAATATATATTTAGTCTCATATTCTTTTTTGTTAGTTCATATATATATATATATATATATAACGTACAGAAATAAATGTACTTCTTTTCCAATAATTAATATGCCAAACATATCAGATTTTCCTCCAGCTGTACATGGTTAAGTATTATATGAGATAGTAAATAAACTCTGATGTAAAATAGTCTCAGACTCTCGATATAATAGTACAATGTAGATGTACAATGTACCTCACAGGCATGCAGTTGCGATAATTTTTTTCCTAATTTCTTATCTCAGATCGTTCACACGAGAAATACTGAAGCTTATCAGATACTATTACGTGTTGCTTCAAACGGTCTTATTTTCAATGTATGTGTTGTAAATTTTTTGTTATTTCTAGAGGTAATTTACATACGCAATCGTTCATAATTAAGTATGTGTAAAACAATCTTAATGTTATTATGTTGAAGAATGTCTTTCTATTCTGAAACAGTATTTTAAAAAGATTTATGTGACTCCGTTACATTTACGCGTTTTTATGCGACAGCGTAGAGTATCGTAATGTTGTACATTACGATACAGCGGACGATCACTCTTCACATTACACTCACATTTGATTGAATCCGCGAAAGTCATTTTTCACATAAAACCAATACCTTCTCATTGAGATGAGAATGTAAAAAACGTATGTGATTTTTACATTTTCCAAATTTGTTTAAAAACTACAAGCAAGATCACACCCTCTGGCCATGAAGGTTCTTATAGTTGCAAAAATCCTAATGACAACCATTTTCTTTTAAAAAATATAGAAAAAGCAATTCCGTAAACGAGAAAGGGGTTTGGCGAAATGCCATTGAATGCGCTTTATTGTATAAAACTCGTTAGGTTTCAATAGTTTTTAACGCATATAAACTTCAAGGCATTACAGTAATTTGCTTGTAATGCCTTTGAGTTTATTCCATTTAATGTCATTCAATGCTACTCGGCAAACCGCCAAATTGTGTGCCATGCAATGTCTTTAACGAAAAAAGTATCGAACAGAATCAATTCCACGTAATGCTGTTGACAAAATATTGAATAGAATCAATGCATATGTAGAATGTATTCAGCTATCGATTTTTGCAATAAAAAAGGGTACTTCACCGTTATCGATGGCATAGCCGAACTACCTTAAAGTTTTCAGTGAAGCTTCTAGTTTGTAAAGCTGTATGGCATATTTGGATTTTCAACATGGCGCACTAACAATGGCCGCCACAATAAAAAAACTGCTAAATACAATCTCTTATTTTTAATCTGATTCTTATAAAAACATAATGTGAACTTTTGCGATTCATTTTTCAAGTATTTTTAATTTCGCTGATCACGAATCATTTTAACCCAGGAAATAATAATAATAATAACAGGAATCGAACTATGCAGTTACGTCACCAGTATCACGAAGTGCCACCCACAATAGGCCTCTCTCGGATGGAGGCCATGGTTCAGTTGGGAGTGGCAATAGGACCGAACCGAGGCGTCACTCACTTTAAAAACTACATCTTAAAAATATAAAAAAGAGATCTTTATAATGGTTAGGAAGGACGAAACAAAAATTGACAATATGGAGAAGCAATAAGACAGTATACGTAATGAACGTTTAACAACGATGAGTTTTCATTGAAACCACTGATTAAATGTAAAAAATATGAGATAAATATGATTCTGTCGGGAATTTTATTATTCGGGAATTCGACCAGTAGAACAGAAAAAATATAAGACCTCTCCATTATTTCACCCTGGCCAAGAATTCTAATATCTTTTTAAAAATGAATGATGCCAGTCGACCAGTAGAACAAAAAAATGCAGCATCTTCTCTCATTTGGAGAATGTGAAAAAATTAAATGGAAATGTAGCAATAAAGTCTGTATAGGTGAAACTGGCCGGAGATTAAAAACTAGAATTGCTGAACACAAAAGATATTGTGACGTTGGGAATTTTAAAACAGGTTTTTCACAACATTCTTGGAAATTTAGTCATTATTTTGATTTTTGTTTCCAAAATGTTCAAATATTAGCTACTGAAAAAAATACTTATCAACGACGTATTATTGAGTTCATTTTTAAAAACAAATTCCGCAATATTTCTGTTAATTTACATACTGAAATTATGAACATTGATAAAATTTATCAAAGCATTTTAAAATAATGTCATATTTTATTTTTAGTTGAAACTATTTTTTCTCACATTTAAATTCAAATTTAGTTTCGCGCGTTTCCTCATCAGTGTTTTCAATGAAAACGCATCCTTGTTAAACGCTCATTACGTATACTGTCTTATTGTATCTCCATATTGTCAATTTTTGTTTCTTCCTTCCTAACCATCATAAAGATCTCTTTTTTATATTTTTAAGATGTAGTTTTTAAAGTGAGTGAAGTCTCTTCAATTGGAACATAAAGGGCACACTGTTCTGCAACGATCTTTGACCAGTTTTGGGCTGATGGTCGGGTGCAGTATGTGACTTTTACTGGATAAGAATACGCCGACAACAGGGCCGAATAGCTTTCAAAGTCAGGCCAACCAAGAAGAAAATATTTTTTTTTATAACAATTGATTTTTTAATTTTCACTTTACCATTTTCTAACCCGCCTTCTCATAATATGTCTAAAATCAAGAAATAATAAATATATAATACTGAGAGGACCCTGGCTCTTTCAGCAAAAAAGCATGGCCGAGATTTTGTAACGAACGTTCGAGCGGTTTGATAGCGCAATTGGCTAAGGCATCGGCTAGGCACATACGGTTAGGTAGTTTAGGCAGGGTTCGAATCTCCAGCGAGTGTAATTTTTCAACGAGTTTAAGCGTGAGATTATATGTTTAGGGGACCGGGCGTGAAATTGGGTTATTTGAAATATGAACTAAGAGCAGCAATAATACAAAAAATATTTTTTTTGTTACATATATGAAATACACATTACATGCATACGGAAACCTCATAGAAATCTTTTAACCTCCCAGTAAGCCAGGTCAAAAAACCCTTCATCTCCTCTTATGTTCCATATAAAAACCTCTTACAAATCTTGTAAGATCCTTGTAAAACCCCAGTACACCCCGAATCAGATCCATTTAGAAAAATTTCAGATACACATTACACGTACATAGAATCCTTATAGAAACCTTTTGAACTCCCAGTAAGCGAGGACAAGAAACCCTTTGTTCACTTTTACGTCCTTATAGGCCCACTTGAAAAAGTGGACGAACAAAAGGACGTAAAAATGTACGTATAAAAGGACGTTCAAAAGTACTTATAAAAGGACGTACTAAAGGACGTACAAAAGGACGTACCAAAGGACGTATATATATATATATATATATATGTATAATATATATAGGGTCCCGGCAGTGGCAGCTGTTCACAACAGTGCACAAGGACTAAATCTATATACCTGAGAGAACTGAGATTTGTTGTTTTCGCCTTCGAAATTATGGCGGACCCAAAAATGATGGAACTTTTAACCTCTATAAGAGCGGATACTGCGAAAACTAAGAAGGAGGTTAAGTCTGTTAAAAAGCAATCTCTAAACTGCAAAATGATTTGGATTCGCTTGTGAAAGAGTCACAGTTATTAAAAGCTAAATGTGACAGGCTGAAAAAGAGTAATTCGGCTCTAACCGCGGAGGTATCCACCTTGAAGAGCGAAATGTCCTCACTCCCAAGAAGTGTTCGTGCCAATAACCTTATTGTACACAAAATTCCTGACAATTCAGAGAACAAGGAAGACCTGCCTAGCTGTCTTGTTCGTACTTTCTCAGGGGTGGATATATCTATCTCGGCTAAGCACATTATTGATGATTTTCGGTTGGGAAAGGGACAAGGTGATGGCCCTGTTTTGGTTGAGTTGTGCTGACGGTTTCATAAGCAATTAATTATGGAAAAGCGAGAACAGCTCGCAGAGAAAAGCATCGGCATCAGTCACGACCCATCGCTACAGGAGAGACTGGAGAAAAAGAAACTGTGGCTAGTTAAGGAAAAGCTTTAACAGTCTGGAATTAAGGCTTTTATAAAGGGAGAGAATCTGCTGGTCGATAATAAACCTTTCTCGGATTTAATAATTGATGAACTCCAAGGCGAATCAAATCTGAAAAATACTTGTTCCGTTGACAGTGTTCCTGATCCACCATCCGCAGTCAAAAAAGCTGCCAAAACAAGACAAAATCGTTCTGGTTCCTCATCATCCACCTCCTCTGACAGTCAAATTGACTCCACACATTACTACTATCCAACCGAGCAATTCACGCCTACCCCGAAAGGGAAACGGCTTAATGATATAATAATACTAATGAATATTATTTAAATTGATAGCAGATCCGAATACTAATTTGCATGAAAACTTCCTAATCGAATCTGACATGGGTAAACAAGCCCGGAAAAATTTGTGCCGGGTCAGTTGAGATCCGAACAAAAACTTTCGGGACTGGTATGCCTAAGGAGTGTCCATAAATCACGAGATCGGGTTTTCGCTCATTTTCGACCCATCCCCTACACAAGTGACTGAACGGTATGTTGTTGTTCATCCCCCGACACCTTATTATCACGTGCATTTTTCTTAAAATGACGAAAATTTACATAATATGACAGGGATAATTACAATTGAATTTCAAAAACTGTTTATTGCGAATTCTATATTTACAGTGAGACAGTTTTTTTACGTGTCATTCACATAAATTTTAAACTATAAGCAAATTCTATTTATCTTCAACTGAAGAATCCCGATATAAATTTTTTTTATTCAGCATAGTATTAAAAAATATATAGCTTTACATACTGAAGTACTCTTATATAAACTCTTATTATACATATGCATTATGTAACACAAATAGCCTTAAACGCTATCTCAAGCTGAAGAATCATCATTCTCAATCTATGAATTCTGTAAGGGAACGTCCATTAATTACTTAAAGACGATTTTTGAAATGTTAGATCCCCTCCCCCCTTCTCACGTAAGATTTTATATTTTTTGCTCAGTATATCAATTATTACCTAAAGTCGGGTCCAAAGGGCCTCTCACTTTTTTTGCTTGCAACTCGCACAAAAAAAATCTCTGAAATGTCTAATAAAAAGCATCTGAAAGCTTAAAGTCTTCTGAATACAACGACATGTTCACTTTTAATCTAATACCTTCTCTGGATGAGAATGTAAAAATACGAATTTTCAAGTACCATGAGCATTAATTATGGTTATTTTACTGTTTTAATCGTTACAAATAGTATTGAGGACATGAAAAAAATTAAATATTTTGAAAACCCACACACAAGATGAAAAGAAAAATGAAATAATCAAAGTTTTTATGAGAATGTGCCCACTACTCGGGCCGATTTTTTCACTATTGATGTTATTTTTTACGAATAAAACAGAAACTACACATCCTATGAAAAAGTGACCAATAACAAATTTGTAGATCTTTCTGGAGTGCACACTTTTTGTTCAATCATCATTTGTCGTATCTTGCATAGTTTGACTGTGGAATTAAATTTTTGATTTTTCATTATTTTTTGTGCAATAAAAATTAGAATTTTCGATTTTTCAAAAAAATTTAAAAAGTCGTTATGATAATCCTGTAGAGCGTGCAAAAAGAAACACTTTTTTCGCGCTGACTTTTTGCCATGTCCTGCGTTGTTTGGCTGAAAATGTTAACTTTCGTTTCCTCTTTTGGATTTTGAAAATGCCGTGAGTCTGAAAATTTTCATTTTATCGAAAAATGTCATTAGGATAAATTGTTTGAATTTTTGAGTACTATGTACAGAGGCACATTTAATTTTCAAATGGTAAAAAAAATGGCCTCAAAAATATTCAAAATGCCAATCCGAAAGGTCAATTCTTTCGAAAGTCATCGCGCTCACAGACATACCTAGTATTATTGGTATTATTTCAATTAAAACCATTAAAACGTCGAAATTGAGACTCCGATGCCTCAGGGCGCAATCCCATGGCAGTGATGTAGGGATGGGCGATTCTGGATCGATTCTTCAAAGATCGATCTTTTTCACTCAAAAGATCGATCTTTTGAATCGATTCATTCAGTGCAGTGATTTCATAAATCGAGACTTCTTTTATCCTCAACATACTTTCTGACAGTTTATCTGAGAGTCGCAGACAAAAGGGTGTCTATTAAAAACGGTTAGTGTTTGTTTTGATTTAAAGTGAAAAAATTCAGTGAAATTTTGTGCGTTAAAAAAAAGTTGTTTCATGTCAAAAATTTTTCCAGTTGCTTTTCAACCACCAAGTGAGCATAAAGACTTTGTAGTAGACTCGTGACTGAAAGGGGGAAAAACAAAATGGAGCCTGAGCAGAGCCAAAAACTCATCTCCATCATGGACCAAGCATACACCATGTTGACGGAGAAAAGAAAAATCAATAAAATCAATAAGTGGATCAAAATTGGTAGGCAAAACATTAGAATATTAAATAACATGTTAAAGTATTTGGAATTGTCTGTAGGTTAAAAAGTGCATATTCAAGTGACGATAGGCATTTTAAAAGCGTTGAAAACTAAATTAAAAATAATGAGAAGAAAGGGAAAAGGTATTGAAAATTCGAGAAAAAAAGCAGATAAAATACAGTGGGAAGATTTAGAATCGGCATTCAAAAGTAAGATAAGAACCGGATGTGCAGTAAATTTAAGACATAAGGACCTTAAACATTTTCTGGAGGACACAAAGTCAATGGTCGTTAGAAGAATAACAAATATTTTGAAAAGATATGGCGGTTTGAAAGTGAACGTTTCTTTTGTGGGGAAATTATATCCATAGTTAACGGTGAAACGGTAGAAGAGAATAAATACATAATCACTGAAAATAATAGAATCCTCCCATCAACTGACATCAGTGCCTGGTACGATGAGAATGTGTTGAATCAAATTTTAGTAAAAGTAGAAGAATTTCAGGAAACGGATTCAGGGTGGACATTGAGTGAAATTATAAACTTTAGTGTCTCCTCTTTCATTTCCCAAACTTTAAGCGCGATATCTTATTTCTTTTGGACGTAAGTTTACAATGAAAATTTGAGGACTAGCTTGGTCACGTGACCCACTCATCACATGGCCTTAATACGAAATAGTAATGTTCAGTTGTAAATTGGCATTCAAATACCTTAAATCACTTCAGTTTTGCTGTGTAAAGCACTTGTAATTTAATTTCTAATTGAGCATGTTTTTAAATATATAAAGGTGTTTATTGGGTGCGGTGTAAGTACATTTGGCTGAACCCAAGAAGTTCCTTTATATCCTTGTTTCGCTGAAGTATATAATTGTATTTATCGGGTCCCCGATATTTGAGCCTAATTTTCTTTGCCTCTGTACTTCACATCTTAAATTAGAGCAAAGGTGAGTTTCTATCATTGTTCGCTGGAGCTATATAAAGAGGTACACTGTAAAAAATTTCTTGGGGAATTTTCCCCAAAATTATGATGACGCTAAATTCCACACATTTTGTGGGATTTCCCCTAAACTTTAGTAGGGAAAATTCCCCAAACATTCATGTAGAATGTTAACCAATAAGTGGTGAATCTTCCTCAAGATTTGATGGGAAAAATTCCCTATGCTATTGTGAAATAATACCTAAAACTTCGGGAATGTGTCCGGCATTTATGTAGGGAAAATTCCCCAAAATTGATGAGACATTGCCTAAAACTTTTTAAATATTGGCACTCATTGTATAGGGAAATATCCCTAAACTTTTCTGGAATAATAACCAAGAAGTGGTGAATTTTCCCCAAAATTTGATGGTAAATATTCCTCATGTTATTCTTTGATACCTTAGATTCGATAAAGATGTAGAGGGCGCGTGGACTATGTTACGGGATATCATTATCAAAACTGCGATTGAAGTATGACTGTGGAGGTCTTGATTTGTTATGAGTAAATTAACTAGGAAAAATATTCGAACAATATTATAAAATTCAGTGAAAAACCAATAAATGAATCACTTTCTTGATTAATTAATTAAATAAATAATTCCATTCAAAGTAAGGAAGGAAAAAAAATAATAGGTAAACTTGTTCACTCAAAGAGGATGTGCGTTATTTATAATTTTTGGAAAGGGCGAGTAGTTTTTTTTCAATCGTGAAAAATAAGAACAAAGATACAAAAAATTAAATTTTTGAAGAAAACGACACAAGAGACGAAAAAAATGTAGAGACAAAAGTTGTTTAACCAAAGAAGATATACAAATTTGATATAAACTCTTGTTATAAGAATGCATCAAAAATTAAAAAATTACTTTTTGGAAAAACGACACAAGCTACAATAACCTTTTATTTAACAACATTTTTCGCCTAAATTATATCTAAAAATTTGCTCAGAACCACTTTACACCAGTGTGCGTACTTTCGGTTCAAATCATAAAAAATTACGTTGAAAGTAAACAAATTAAGTTTATGGAGAAAATACACAAGTTGCAATAAGATGTACAATAACAACATTTTTTGTATAGGATGCACACTTTTTTATAATCATAAAAACAAGAGAATGAAAATACGTATGTTTCAATAACAATGCATATTATGCGTTGTGATAATATACATTTATTGTAATGATAGATTTTTCAGGGTAGCTGAGAATAAAAATTAGTGCAAAATAAGGAGCAAATATTGACGCAATCATGAAACATAAAATTTGTACATTATTTTGCAAAATATGAATAAGCAGTACCAGCTTGAGATGCAGAAATAAATATGATATACATTTGATATAATAGTGTTGAACATAATGTAGAAAAGTTCAGATTTTGGAAAAAATCGTGCTTCGCACTCGATTTTTTCCAAAATGCGGACTTTTCTACAATAGGTTCAACACTATTATATCAAATGGATATTATATTTAATTTTATACCTCAGCCTGGGATTGCTAATTCAGATATTGCAAAATAAAGTACAAATTTTTATTTATCATGATAACTTTAATATTTGTTTCTTATTTTGCATTAAATTTTACCCTCAACAACCCTGGAAAATGTTTTATCTCAATAAATTTATATCATTAAAATTCGTAATATGAATTGGTATTGAAGCAAAAATATTTGCATTGTCTTGTTTTTATAATTAAAAAAAAGTACGCATTCTATAAGAAAACCAGTTTTTTAGGTTGAGAGGGTCTCAAAACGTGAACATTTGACAAAAAAGGGGGGGGGGCGGGGTTAGCTCAGATTTTACACAAATTTAATACTTTCTCTGATGAAAATGTAAAAAATGTCTAAAGAATTCATTATATATATACATAAAAGTTTGTCATAAGGACAACCGCAGGATTTTGCCGGGAGCAGGTGCTAATCTTAAAAATGGCACCCGCTCCCAGCGAAATCGCGGTAAAATTTCAGCAATAACCACGTCTCACTACCGTGAGATGGGTGCCCAGTCTGCGACAAATTCAATACGATGATCCGGCAAAAGTCTCGTGTACCCAGAGGACCCGGAGCGACCCAAGGACGACCGCCTACTGTATTTCCCCCCCCAAGTGTTTTAGCATTCTCTTGACACGCAGGGATGCTTTTCAGGCTATTAACCAGTGAAACCTTGGCACTTCCAAGACCGCCAATGATCAGGACAATTAGCTTACCAGAATATTCCCGGGTATAACCGTCGCAACTCCCTTATAAGGTCTTTATACCTCTCTTTCTTTTTATTCTCCTTGGCTATGATGTTTTTGTCAATTTTTCCACGTAATTGTTAATTTTTTATGTTAACAATTGATTGAATCAAAAAATGATAGAGGAAATTTATCTTCGTGAATCGGTTTTCTAGCCGAACATATATTTGAACTTTCGAAAAATCTCAAATTACAACAGGACTATTGCATTAATTAAAAAATAATTAAAACGCGAATATCTCGAAACCTCCACATTTTCGGGGAGGAGGGGGTAGGGGGGGCACTATACTTTTTCGTAATCAGCACGACATTTTGCACAATATTGAGTAGAAAAATACGACGGACATAGAACGACTCACAGGATTACACCCAGCTCCATAGTGCAGTTGGAAAAAAATGAAAGTTGGTGCTGTGAATGAGCTTAGAGACCAGCGCGGTTGACACTAAACGTCAGAGCTATGTGACACCACGCGCTACTGAAAATTTACATGAGAGATTGTTGCTAATCCCAAGAACGGACCGGGCCAATCGCAACACTTACCAAGCTCGCGCTGCTGTTGCCATTAACACGAACGGCTCGTGTAAATTCACGAGCGGGCAGTGTGTTGGCAACTGTGGCTAGTGCTATGAAAAACAAATTTATTTTAACACTAACCGCTCGTGCCAGAGTTTCTTCATGTAGGGTCAAAATAAAAAATCAATATAGGGGAGAGTAGGGTAAAACCGGGTAATTTGTCTTTGATGGCATCGTGTGTAAAAGCGAAAGACTAAAAAGCTTTTATTTGAAGTGAGAAGTATTTTCTGACTCTTTAACTACGAGAAAGTGAAGCCACACAGAAAAAAAATGAGGGCTCAGTAAAGTTGCGGCTCAAGTAAAAGTTGGTATCATTTATAACTGAGGCTCCAATGGAACTCTTTTTGAGGGTTCCTTTTTAGTTCGTTGATATCCGATAGATGGCTATTCATATTTTTTGAACAGATTCAGAATCGTCTTGTAAAACCAATTACTGTTCAGTTTTTATTACTTGAACTACAGTTCAGTTTTTAAAAGCATGAATTAATTCATATTGACAGCTGATCAGTTTAAAAAGTATTTTTATTTCCCGGTTAAGAAATAAATTCACTTTCATTTCCCGATTTTTTCCGATAGCGAGTCTAGCTCAATTTAGCACAACTGCTATTTTTTTTTTAATATTAATTTTTCGGTTCTAACTTCCGGGACAATCATTGTACTCATTGAAAGATTCTCTTCAAATCTCGATGGTAATTTTTTATTTTAAGAAATGTATGTAAAAATTATAATATTTTTATTTTTATGAAAAATATTTTTATTTTTTTGACAAATATTTTTCTTCAATACAATTGTTGTAATAAAAGCGTTTCGAAGAGATTTTTTTTAAGCTTTCGAAGAATAATATAAATATTTATAAGTCGACCAAGGTTAATTTACTTTACAAAATTGGGCTTACATCTTATTTTTTCCAGATGTTTTCACTGTAGTACAATTTAGGTTAGTATCTTTAGGCGAAGAAATCCGTTCTATAGTTTGGCAAATATTCTTCATACATCAATATTTTGTACAGAAAATTATCTTGATTGACCTTCAATTATTATTTTAAAAACGTGAAAAAATCAGATTTCAATGTTTTCTATGAAAAACACAATCCATGAGAGACAGAACGCAATCAGTAACAATAGTAGAGTAAATTTATTCAGAAACAAGCACTTCGAACAAAATTGACCTGGAGCGAACATTAAATATATATTTTTTAATTTTTACAAAAATAAGGTGTTATTTTATCACAAAAAAAATAATTTGTGGGGGTGCCAAATCATTACAAAATAAATAAAACTTGAAAAAGCACCCTTTTAAAGAGATTTCTTTATGGAAGTGTACGAATGTACTCTTAAGATCAGCCGTTCCAAAACTGGCCACGCATGCTTGGATAAGACATCAGCAAGCGACATAGCTCAGTTCCTAATGCGACGTTGTTGCTTCGGGAATTTGTTCTAATGTTCTTCCTACGAGAGCATGACCTAGAGTTAAGGCGTCGAGGCTTTCGTGATCGCCCGTGATTGGAAGTAGAGGCCGGAAGCTCATGCATGCTTCAATCCCTACAGCTAGAGCAGACAACTCTTCCAGCAGCAAGATTCCCCATCAGTTGATTTGATTTCTGAAGTCTGTCTCGAGGATGTTTGATTCGTCCTCCAAGCTGCAGTCTCGAGCACAGAAAACGAAAACTAAAAAACGCAGCAGGGATCTCTTCAGGAGTAAGGCGTTGATCCATAACTTCACAAAAATGCTTCATAGCAGGCTTAAGAAGAACTTTAACGTGCAGACAACGCGCAATCACTCTTGTTAGACGATTCAAGGAAGATAGATTGCTGGTCGTAGAAAGCTTGCAGTGTGCGTGACGAACTGCAATGGACTGCTGCTCGAATTCCTCATAGTTTTCTTTGGGAGAGTCAGTCGGAGAAGTTTCATCGGGGCAATGAAACGCTGGCCAGTGAAAATCACTCGGTGAAGGCTATTCTATTTTTATTATTCTAATCTCAGCAGAGACTCTCATAAGGTGCGGATACAGGCTTGTCGAAGAGGGAGGCGGACGATGTATTTTTCCGTGTTGCCGCGTCTAAGTCCGTCCGTGCTAATGGAAATATTGATCACCTGTTGTGGTAAACCAAGATGTAAGCTAATCCGCGGGATAAAGAGCTGGTCTCAGAACCAGGGTCGAGGAGGGCTTGTTCGAAATTAGTGTCCATTCGAGGTCTTTACAGCGACTTTTCTACAAAAACATCTGTTAAGTCAAAGTAATCCTGACTATATTGTGTTTCATTTTTTATCTGAAATATCTATTATTGTAAATACATTCACTTATCTATTTTTGTATCGACAGCACCAGATTCTATAAACAATACCAAGATTGTTTCTCGCCCTATTTCGGAGATTTATACTCTGCTTAACCCTATTTGTAATTACTTAATTTGGGCTCTGTTGTTTATTGATCATGTTATTTCTATTTGTACTATCTTTTCCTATGCGCTACCATTCTTTCAGATAACGTGCAACTTAAAACTAACCATTTTAAATTTTCAATGGATATCTTAAATATTTGTCATGTTAACCTCATAATGCTTATTGCTTTTTTAATTTTTACCTTTTTATGTGCCTTATTCCCTGTTTTCAATTGTAATCATGTGAGCTGGATTGTGTTGGTTAACGTATTTCAGACATTTCTATTTTTACCTATACTTCAACTTATTTATCACTGTCAAAATGGAAACCTTAAATATTTGTCACGTTAACGCTCAGTCTTTACCTGCCCATTAACACGAATATAAAAATCATTTTATGTCTTGTTCCTATCATATCATAGCCGTGCCTGAAACCTTGCTTACGCCTAACATTCCATCTAGCCTCATAGCACCTGATCATTACACACTTTTCCGCAGATATAGAGATGAGAGAAGAGGGGGTGCGGTCTGTCTCTAGATTTATGACAGCTTAAGGGGTGTACAGGTGGGAATGAGTCCTCCTGACAATTACCCTATTGCTGTATACCTTTTTATCAAGGTATCTTCGTTTCATGACAGCATGTTGGTGGGTGGGATTCACAAACCTCCTAATGCTTCCTACTGTGGGGAACTTGAGACTGACATTTTTGACCTTATACCAAATTATAATAACATTTAGAATGAAACCAAAAGATGTTAATAAGCAAAATGAGAAAAAATTGTTGTTTGATGTATACAAAAATTTCAATGTGAGACTAGCAGTTAAGAAAACTTAATTTAAAGTTGGAGATAAAGTACGTATAAGTACATTTATGCATGATTTTGAGAAAGGCTACACACCGAATTGGACAAGTGAAATATTTACCATAAGTCATGTTAAGAATACTGAACCAGTGACGTATATGCCTAAAGATTGTCAGGATAAAGCTATTGCAGGTAGTTTTTATGAACAAGAACTTGGCAAAGTTAGACATCCCGACATTTATCTTGTCGAAAAAGTACTGAAAAAACGTGGAAATGAGCTGTTTGTAAAATGGCTATAGGTTTTAACGACTCTCACTATAGTTGGATAGATAAGTCTAGTTTGTAAGTATCTTTGTATTAATATTAAGGTTTTTTTCGAAATAAAGTTGATTATTCTCAAACATATATATCTTTCCACTCACACATATACCTACCCTTAATCTAGTAAATGAAAGAAGGCAAATTTGGGTTAAACTATATTTATATAGATTTTCATCCAAATAAAATACATGAAATTTTAGTGTACAAAGATACCGTTGACCTGTCTGAGTTCTGGTATTTTCTCAATCACTTCTTCACACACATTCTGATTGTAAAAAGTAATCATTTCAAGAAATAGACTTTCAAATCGCATGAGATTGGTAAATATAAGTTTTTTTCATTGCCTTATTCCTTAAACTTGTATAGTTTTTTTTGTATATAAGATTTTACACTTTTCACACAAGGTGATTTCACATTGCACCATACACCTTCAGCTATGGCTTCAATGATGACATCCTTTGTACGTTGAAACGGCATAAGACTCTGTTCCAGAAGATACCGGTCGATACAAAGACTGAGATGAAAGACTAAGGGAACTAGTTAAAGATACAAGAGTCATGAGGGGATCCGAATGCAATACTGATCATTACCTTTTTTTTATATGAGGCAACTTGGGAGGGGCTTAGAATCAATGAAGATATAAAGAGCGCGTGGACTATGTTACGGGATATCATTATTAACAATGCGATTTAAGTATGTGGTACGGCGGTTGTAGGAATAAAATCTGGTGATGCATGGTGGGATGATGAAATTAAGGCAGCCCAAGAAGAAAAGAAAGAAGCGTACGAGAGAACGTTAAACATGACAGGTCTGAGCGATAAGGAGAGAAATATACTTGAAAATGATTACAGACAGAAAAAGAGGAAAGTTAAACGACTAGTAAAGGAAAGTAAACATAAAATCAGAACAGAAGAAATTACAAAACGACTTTCAAGGAACCATGAAACTAATATTTAAAGGGATGAACAAAAGTAAAAGTACAGAGTTTGTCAGCATAAGAAACAGCAAAGGTGAAATGCTATATGAAACAGACGAGATAGTAGACGCTTTAAAAGACTCTTTTGAAGAATTATTAGGATGTGAAGATATAGGGCAACAGAAGTGCGACATAGAACATATTGAATTAGAAAACCCAATTGAGAAAGTCTGTGTCAATGAAGTTAGAGATCTTGAATAAACGAAGCGAGATAATCCTCAAAGAATGTGGTAGAGGGGAGACACTAGTTATCTAGGAGTTTGCCAGGACAGAAAAGTTTGCGACAAATAGTTTACAAAAAGAATGTGAGTAGAGTGAATGACGCCTGAAACAGAGACCTGGGATACTAATGGGCCCAAGTGGAGAGCCACTCATAACAATTTTGTGAGACTCACCACGTGGGGTGATCGCTAGAGAGATTGATCAGCAGCCTGGGTCGGAGCAGTGTTTCATGACTCTTGTAATCTTTTTATTATATTTTACGCATACAATAACATAAAAAATACTTAGATTCAATCTTTACATTAAAAATTGAAAATTTTCCAATGAATGGCGGTCGTTTATTTGAAAATAAAATGTAAGATTAGATAAAATGTTAGATCAGATAAATGAGCGGGAAAATGTCCATGAGGAAAGTTATTCTCCTTGAAAATTTCTACAAAAAGTTGTCCGGGCATTTTTAGATGTTTTGAACCGTTTTTTCTGAATTTTTTAAATTTTTCTAGTATGTTTTTGAATATTATAGGATATTGTTGAATGTTGCAGGATTCTCTGAAATTATCTGCAATTATCTAGAAATTGGCGAATAAGCGAGAGAATTAAATTCATAACTTTAGAAAAATATGAGAAATAATAATACACAGTCATTTATTATTTAGACACGTGTATGACAATCTTATCTTGAGAATCTTGTACAATTTTATGTCAAAAGTGAACATACATACATTAAAGTATCATAAAACTTTATGACAACATTCTTGCTCTATATACGCGAGCGTGATCAAATAAATCTTTTTTTTTCAGAAATTTATTTTTTAGACACGCTTAGGACAATCTTATCTCAATCGCATATACAATTTTGTTTCCAAAGTGAATACATGCATTGAAATATCATCAAATTTTACGGCAAAATTTTCTTACTAGATACGCGAATATGTTTCCCGAAAAAAACCACGATGGTTCTCGGCTGACTTCAACCCAAAAGGAATTGTATACCTCCCGTTTTTTAAATTCTCATTCATGAGAGTGTAATGTAATCGTCCAAATTTGCGATCTCTGTTTTTTAACGGATCTTTACGTTTTGGCACTCACAGATTCCGAAAATCATAAAATTTTGTCGGTGTCTGTCTGTCTGTAGTTACTGAAAAAATGTAACTAGATACCAATTCGTTACCTATTCACAACAGTTACTTCGATACACTCATCTTTGCCAAATAAGTAACTAATTGAAGCAACTAGCTGCTTTTAACTAGTTACTTTTCATTCCTGCCGAAAACCAGCTGAAAATGGATCATAGACACAGAGCGCCTACTCTGCCACAGCCAGAACAAGCCGGCAGTATAGAAAGTGAAGCAGCATTTTCATCAGTCGTGGAAAGGCGTTCAGAAGAGGTAGAGCAATGGTTCAGGTCCAGAAGAAATGTCACCATCCAAGTTTCTATCAAGACAGGTCCACGATGAAGTTCGCAAACGTTGACGTTTGAATGTACATACGTATCTAGCGCCATACGAACCTTGTTACCAATGGTCGCAGCGAGGAAACGGCAAATGTGAAACGAAAAAACTGCTAGGGCAGTTGGCAGCTAAGTGCTTATGACGTTCAATACGCTTATACGTTCGAACGTCGATGTTTCTGAATCTCATTGTGGACCTCCCCTCCAGCCAGAAGATCTATTAGATGTGGTTGACGAACTTATACGTATGATGCAGCAAGAACTTTGACGGATGCAAACCGAAAAACGAAACCAACGACTGATCACAAGATAAAAAGGCGCATGCATCAAATCAGCATGAGGATAGGCAGGACAACACAGTACACTACCCTCATTCAGCGCATTCGTTATCACACACTCAAAAATAAATAAAAGCTGCTGACCATCAGGCAGTACATTGTTGACAGAATGCTGGTACTAACTGATGGGAGGCTAAGTCTAGTAGTCCGGGAGCTGGGTAGGTTACCGTGTGCATTAATATGTCCAAGAAAAAAAAGGGTGATTCTTATGTATTTTGAGCTGCTGAATCCGAATATGTCGGTCCTTTTTGCGCTCTCTAGGTTCTCGACCAATCAAATTTGAGATTTCAACATTGCGAGTAATATATATTTGAATAAATGTGTTTCATGGCTCAAGACTTTCTTAATGTAAACATATTGAATCTGACATCTAATACCAGCGCCGGACATTGTAAAAGTTACTTAGATCTCCGTTTTCGGCAATGATCATACTTTGCCATCAATTTCAAGAATAATTAGAGATTATTTACATTTTTTATTGTAGAATTCAGTAGAGGACATGTAATGGGCCCTTCTATACTTAGTTTAATTTTGACCGAAACACTACTCTAGCCCCTTTTTGAATTTCAGTGTTGTCCAAGTACTTAATGCGGACATAATATTTATTCTATTGTATTATTTTCATACTTGCCGTGGAATACTGAAACCGAAAATAATAGCGTGAATAAATATCAATTTAAAAATTGAAATCATTTAAAAATAAAATAGGTACATTTCCTAAACGTAGACTGAATAAAATTTAATCTTGAAGCAGGTGCCAGATATAAATATTAGAGGTATGCACCGACGTCAGTTCCTTTTGTAACTTGGTCAACTTTCGACCGTTGTATTTCATGGAAAAATGCATGAATTCTTTTGCAAAAAATTGAGTAGTTACCTTGACGTTTTATTTATGAGTACATTTTTGAAAAATTTGAAAATATTAATAACTTTGGTGTCTGCAGTAAAGAAAAGCGAAGGATGCTAACTCAGCTTCTGATCAAGCTGCAAGGCTCTACTGAGGCTTAAAATTTTCCAAAAAAATTAACAAATTAAATGGTGGGTTTTTAAAAACAGTTAATTAAATTAATAACACGCTATCGTACATTATAGTTTTCCGGTTTTTTTGGGACTGGAGGCACAAAAGAAGTCGATGATACTCTCAGCGGGTTTCAGGGTATCCACCGAGCAATTCACGCCTACCCCGAAAGGGAAACGGCTTAATGATATAATAATAATAATAATAATAATAATAAATGTAATCGAAATCAGTATGAATAACTTGGCTAGATCGGTCTTGACGATCCAAAGCTTCCTGAATTGAAATCTTCTCCAAATCAGTTGGTTTGGAAAGTCTCCGTTCTGAACTTCTAGATTTACTCTTCGTACTACAATACAGGGGCTGAGAGTAAAAGGTTTTGATCACTTTGGGTTCGAAACCCTGAGCCGACGAAAAATGAATCGTTAGGTTTAACTCTCCTCAAGATCCGAACATGTGTACTGCAGGGAGAAATTTATCCCATTCAGAGTGGACGTTGCCTCCTTTTCGAACACTCATAAACAAATGAGTTGTGGCAGCAATGGGTGAACGTTTGAGTCCCGAGGAGAGCAGGTACATGGGATCGGTCCTTTAGTTTGTGTACTGATGAAAAAAAAAAGTACCCGGGATTCAATCTTTGAAAGATCGAAACCTAAAGATTGCCGGAAGGTTTTGCTCTTGATGTGAACTTTGTTGAAGATACTTTCAAACGATTCCGAAGGGAGCGGACTGCGATCCGAACGCGTTAGGTTTTGATCACACTTTCAGCTCTTTGGAGTTTAACTCTCAGACCATGCAGTATAAATCCCAACTCGTGAGTTTCTGATTTCTAAATCTGAATAAAATTTACTTAAAATAACTTCATCAATTCATCAGTTTTTTTTATCAATCTCCTACTAATGCGAAATTATATTGTACGCATGTTCAAAACATAACTAAATATTATTAATTCTTAATGAGACAATAATACATTAATTTATCAATTATTATACAATATATTAATAAATTGGTGAATTGATGAATCTTAAATATTGACCTATACTGATGAGCATACCGTCGCCACATTTTGAGCCAAGACATTCCCGATGATAGCTGCAGGGCGTGTCATGCACACCCCGAGCATCTATGACACATACTATCTAGTTGTCCAACTCATGCGGGAACGACCTTCATCCAAAGGCATAATGCGGCACTAAGAGTGATTTATTACCATCTCTGTCACTCTTACGGCAGCAGCCCAAATACCGCCCTGCTAAACGCTCCTAGGGAAATAGAGTAAATTGTCGAGAATGAGAAGTGCCGGATATACTGGAACTTCATATTCTCGACAATTGTTTCTCTTGCGTACTCGAGGCCTGACGTAGTTCTTCTTGACTTCGAGAAACAAACCATGTACGTTATCAAATTTTCGGCACCAGCTGACAAAAACATCATAGCCAAGGAAAATGGAAAGAAAGAGAAGTATAAAGACCTTATAAGGGAGTTGCAACGGTTATATCCGGAATATTCTGTTAGGCTAATTGCCTTAATCATCGGCGCTCTTGGAGGTGCCAAGGTTTCACTGGATAATAGCCTGAAAATGATTCCTGGGTGTCAAGAAAATGCTGAGACACTTGCGGGGAAAATGCAGAAGACGGTCGTCCTTGTGTCGCTCCTGGTCCTCAGGGTGCACAAGACTTTTGTTAGATGATCGTATTGAATTCTTCGCAGATTGTAACAGCTTATCTTGCGGTCGCGAGACGTGGTTGCAGCTCAAATTTTACCGCTATTTCGCTGGAAGCGGGTGCAATTTTTAAGATTAGCACCTGCTCTTGGCGAAATCCTGCGGTTGTCCTTATGACAAAATTTTAACTATATATATATTTCGGTTTCAGTTTCTATTCCTTTGGAATAGAACTGAAGGGCCTATGACAAAGCCACCGAACGCGTCCTCAGGTTGCGGATAGAGGGTCCCTGACCTTCAAAGTAACTCTTAGGTGCATCCGCCAAGAGGGCGCAGTTATCAGCGCATGTTTTTCACATTCACTGAAATTTTTCTTATTCCATTAGATCGGCAATCTCCCACCCAGTGTTGCCAGATTGGGGGGTTTCTCCCTATTTTTAGGGAGATTTCAGTAGCACGGGGAGAAATATAGGGAGAAAACATAGATAGGGATTTTTGTAGGGAGATTCTGCTGTTCAGGATGATTTGTTAGGGATTTTCTATGCGAAGTAAAGGTGTAGTCCCATGACGGACCAATGACAGAGCTCCTAAGGGGCACTAGGCGAATGTCATTGGCTCCGCTACTTAGTGACAAAACGTTTTCCGCTTTCATCCGTCATGGGACTGCAGTCTCTTTCGTGATTGGTTCGTTGGTGAATACTTGAACAATCTGAACACACCCTGGTGGACTTCGCGTAAACACATTTTTAGGTTAACCGTTGATTCCGTTAACATGTCCAAAGATTGGAAAAAGAAAAAGACTTGTATCTAAGATATTGTATTGAATAATTGAATTTAAAAAATGCCACCAAATCAACCAAAACGTATTCTCCAACATTACGTAAAAGCATGGGAATTAGAGGACGCTTTTAAAGGTTATTTTTTTATTATTTTCAATGTATTACTTGAAATACCTCAAATTAAAGTTATAAAGAAATTTTTTATAACAAAACCAAAAGTCATTGCGCTCGAGACGAAAAATTCTATGTGCCCTTATTACATCCGGAGCTTCGATTGCTAGTTTATATTATGCCTATAAAAATATTATTGTTCCTTTAAATATTATTTAGTGCATATAACCAGCACTAGTTTCTATATTATACTAAATTTCGGTTTTGAAAAAAATAAGATCATAGTTTTAAATTAAAATTTTGAAAAAATTAAGAAATGAAGCTTTCATACCTCCAAGACAGCCTATTATGAGAACTACAAGATGGACTTTGTAGCCTTGGTATAGCATGCTTAGCTCGAAAAGTACTTGATATTTCGCACGTTTTTCTTCCTCCTTTGTCGTGACATTACCATCGGCTGGTGCCGAGAATTCAATCACGTAAGTGATCTTGGTCTTCAGATCTTGGAGGACAATATCATGCTTCGTAGCATTGATACGTTGAGTGGTGCAGAATGAGAAATTCCAGTAGATCTTTCACTGATCATTCTCCACACCGGACTTGAGTTCCCCCAGGGCGTATGGCAAGATGGGCAATAGATCAACACCATAGAAGTGCCTAAGATAGTAATATAACACTTTTAGAGCCATATTGTGTCGCTCTATGTACCCATAACGTGCATACTTTGAGCATCCACTGAGAACATGTCCAAGTGTTTCTGGCTCTTGCTTACACGCTTGGAAGTTATTATCGCCTACAGGTATATTCATTATGCGCTCACGGTACACTGAAGTGTCTATAACGCCGTCTTGACAGGCAAAAAGATATCCCTCGGTCTCCGATCTCAATCCAGCTGACTTGAGAAACATGTTGGACAAACCTATGGAGAACTCTTCTCTACGTATGATTCCGTAGAATTTACCATGAAGGGGCTTGTCAGCATGTTCTCTTAGTAGAAGCGTATGTTCTGTTTCCTGTACACTACTTTTGAGCACCAAAGGCGTTAGTGATGCTAGGCCATGTGTAGTGTCGCTGGAATCAAATGGGAGGCCAAGCTTCTCTGCAGCCCTATCTGCGGCACGGTATAGAAACGCCGCAACGTTGACGACTTCATGTTGATGTACGAGTCGCATAAGAGAATCTGCACTATTTAGAACTGAGCAGGCTGTAGCCAGAACGCGACGATTCTACCTCTACTGAATCGATGTTAACTTGCGACATAGTGGCTCGTTCAGATATAAAAACTCAACTGATTCAAAGAGGTCCCTCACAAGGTTTTATATATGTGGAATATTTAAGGAGTATATAACTATATGTGGCGAGCGTGGGAATAAACTTTATGTCACACATGTGAAGAAAAAATATAATGTCATATTTCCTAGAAATTACACAGTAGACCCAGTGTTTCATATAAATCACACAAGAAACCTACATGTCATGGAAATTGTACAAAAGAATATGTGATGTATGTAAATCACACAGAAGAAATCGTGTTTTCCAAGAAAATCACACAAAAGAACACGTGTGTGTACTATAAATCACACATATCCTTATTTTCTCAGAGTTTCACAAAAGATTTTGAACACCTGCAACCTATAAATCACTAATGACAATATTCACTTATACAAACTTCACAAAAGAACATGTGTTGAACACCTGCACCCATAATTCACACATGAGACTTCGTATGTTCTGAAAATTCTAATTTCCCAGGAATTTTACAAAAGAATATGTATCTCACACATGCATCCATAAACCACACATCAAATTTTGTGTCTTCCCGGAACATCACAAAAGAATATATGGCTCACACCTGCATCGATAAATCATAGATGACATTTTGTGTTTTCCAGGAACATCACAAAAGAATATGTGGCTCCCACCTGCACCTATAAATCACATACGAGACTTCTTAAGTTCTGAAAATTCCAATTTTCCAGAAATTTAACAAAAGAATACGCACCTCACACCTGCATCTATAAATCACATATGACATTCCGTATTTTCCAGAAACATCACAAAAGAATATGTGTCTCACACCTGCATACCATAAATTACACATAAGAATCTGCGTTTTCCAAAAATATCCACCTAGGATTATTCCAATCACGTTCTTGTGGTCCTCATCTGTTAATACTTTATAAAAGCCTGGTGATATCGGAGCTATAAATGAAAAACTTTCCCAAGTACGAACGTTACTAATTTGGAGGGGAGGAGGATGAATTGGGCTCCTTCTAAACGGCCAACCCGACTCTGCAAAAGAAAATGTGATCAGGTAATTAATTATTCTAATAATTATTAAATTTATTTCATAAATTGCACCTTTTAATTAACAAGCAAAAAATGTAATTTTTTCATCAGAGAAAGGAAATAAAAATCAGTTCAAGAACAAATACTTCTAACTTTGAAACACCCATCTGGATTCCGATATTGGTTCCCATGTGGATCTCCATATGTATCTTTGAAAATGAGTTAGTGTAATATGTATAATTTTAATTATAGTTACCAACAGAATTAGTGAAAACCACTAAAGTGTAATACAGAATACCAATCACGGTCCTCATTTCCTTGAACTAAGGAAACGCCACTGATCAAGAATTTCGATATAAGTGTAACAAAAAATTTTCTTTCAAATGTTGCACAATATATACTAGTCGCTATCTCTTTCGTTATTTATATTTCAGAACATCTGTTTCTTCCACACTGAAAGAAAGTAAGTTACTGCATAATTGAAATATTAGTAATTATTGGAACCGATAACATTTAATCTTTTAATGTCATGAAAGAATTTACTTAAATTTACATATCCAATCGTCACGTAGAAAAAGTTCATGGCAGTCTGATGTCAGGTCTTGCTTTATTTAGACTGTCTGCCGTCTGGTTTTGAAGATCTGATTTGGCTCAAGTATGACGCTTGGCCAGACCTAACTTGATCTAGACCGCCTAATCTGAAAGGCCTGATCTGGCCCAGGACTGGCGCTACTCAGCTTCCATGATTGTTCGGCAACTTGATTTTCGGTCAAATGAAACTTAGGTAATATGGAATTTGGGGTATATTCATGCGCCTCGTACCTCTTTTGTGCATAGGTGGGAGTAAAAAAAAGGCGCAGGGAAATTTTAAATATTTAAAATTTTGTGTATTGCATATTTAAAATGATAAAGACTATGGTATACGTCACTTAAAATGTTAGTGTCTGATCTTTTGTTGACAGTATTATTTTGCTTCATGATATAGAACATTTCTTTAAATGTACGTTTATTATAATGACGTTTATTACTTAAAATCCTAGCTTTTGTAAAGTCAAAGTTGTGGTCATAAGTATGCGAGTGTTGTACTAAAGCGGTGCCCCTAGAGTCGTTTCCACAATCATTTTTGTGTTCTCTTGGCCTATCTTTAAAATAGCGCTCAGTTTGTCCTATGTATACGCAGCCACACACACATGGAACCAGATAAAAGATATGAGTTCTGAGTTCAATAGGAATCATATCTTTAAATTTAGTAAAACATTGAAAAGGATCTTTTTCATATGTAGACGTAACAAGTAAATTGAACTCTCTGAAAATCCTTTCATAAAATCTAGCAAGTTCGTTGACAAAAGGTAGAACTATAATCTTGTCTAGTAGAAAACCTGATACGAGGGCTGTTTGATAAGTCAGTGAATTTTTGATTTTTTTTGCGCAGTCGCTCCAAATGCACCACTGATCCCGTCAACGCCATCTATGACTAGACTACTGTTGAATTTTGAGCAAGCTGGGTCATTTATTTTGTGTTTGATAGCCATTGAAAGGAGCGAACCTCGTGAACGTTAACGAAAATGGAATAAAGTGAATTTCGTGTGCTGATTAAGCATTATTTTTTGCGTAAAAACCCATCACTGAAACCAAGGAAAGGCTTGATAGGAGCAAAACGAGTCTAACGAGGGGGGTGTAATACTTGTACTTAACCACTCTCCCCTCTCCTAGATTCTAGCTAAGGATAGTTCGCCTGCGACGCCTATACAAGGCCCTCGGGGCCTCAGTAGTCCTTGCGTCTTGTCTACGGACAGGTCAGTGTTTGTATCTTTCGGTTTAATAAACTAAAGTATCTCATATCCAAGTTAAATGAGTGTAAATTACTAGACCGTCACATTCATAATATTTTGATTTTTTTTGTGATTTCAAATACCACGAAAATGTTGCGAAATGAACGCAAAATGGTAACTTGTTCTTTTGATTGAAGCTGAAGAAACTTTAGGTTCGACATATTCTAGTCTCTCCAAAACAGTTTTATTTTCTTCTTTTGCTCCTCCATCCTCCATCGCTTCGCACTCGCTCGACTTCGGTCCCGGTCGGGTCGGATCGGTTGCAGGAGAGTGCGATAGAAGGGTTGATTGACCCCAATCTATCTATTTCTTTCGCTCGTGTGTCGTTGTCACTCCTCCACTCTTCTCGGAACCGAAGTCGAGCGAGTGTGAAAAGATGAATGAAGGAAGAGCGAAAGAGATTGATGAAGGATGACTGAAAGAGATTAACATCCGCACGACCTCGCGCACGAACGTTCTGCAACAGAGTGGTCCAAAATGCATTGGACATTTTTTTTCGAATTTTGATGCATGTCGCACAGTGCGTAGTAAAAAATTAAAATTATGAAAATTTAGAATTAACGAAAAATTCAGTTGTCAGGCGACGTTTAATTTGCTTCGAAATAGCGAAAACTTCGAATTATCGAAATTTCATGATTCGAATTATTGAATATTTTTAACATTGAAAGAATAGGAGTTTCAGCAGGGACCAAAACAAAACTTCAGAATTATCGGTCATTCTAATTAAAAACGGTTCTGTAATATATAATATGACACCTTTGTTTATGTTAAAAATTCCCGGTACAGTTATGATATCACATAGGCGTCATTGGTTAAAGGGATGATGAGAGCATGAATATGAGACGAGACGCACATCACCGAACGGTTCTGTGATATATAATATGACACCTTTGTTTATGCTAGAAATGCCCGGTATAGTTATAATATCACATAAGCGACATTGGTTAAAGGGATGATGAGAGCTTGAATATGAGATGAGACGCACATCACCGACCTCTGCGATTTGCGTGACGTGTACAAGTAAAACTTGTTCGAACTTGCATAAAAGCATGTAACATTGCGACGACATGTGACATGTATGACATATGACGGCTCACATCAAGGGGTGATACTATGACTCACCTCTTTGGTATTTTCTGATGACGTAAGCAAAAACATGACGCACCATCCCTCTCCATACGCAATCACACATGCACACAAATACAAACTCATCCTCACACGGACATGCACTAACACTAATCGGTCCAGAACCGGCATTATACCACTACTCTTTTCATTTTATTGCCAGCAAATCATGGGCGAGGAATTTAAAAAAAAAGTACCGTATTAGGCGACGCAAAGTCACCAAATTTATCAGTAAAAACGATATAGCCTCCCTCGAAGACACAGTTGCAATTGCAGAAAAATTCCAGCGGCAAACGCGAGTTTTAATAAACAAATATCCTTTGAAATATGTAATTAACACCTGACTGATGGTTGCCAGTACGAAATGGTTTTGGATCGTTCCCTTCATTTTCAAGGTTCCAAAACTGTTCTCGTACACAATCAAAATTAAAATAAAACAACCCATTCATATACAGTGCAATATAGTATGACTGCCGCTGGAACTCTTTTGCCTCATGTTTTTATTTGAATGAGCCTGACGCTGGCAAGCCGGAATCTTGTTGAGTTGACTAAGAAATGAAGCTTTCATACCTCCAAGACAGCCAATTATGAGAACTACAAGATGGACTTTGTAGCCTTTGTATAGCCTGCTTAGCTCTAAAAGAATTGCTTAATATTTCGCCCGTTTTTCTTCCTCCTTTGCCGTGATATTGCCGTCCGCTCGTGCCAAGAATTCAATCACGTGAATGATCTTGGTTTTCATATCCTGAATGACAATATCAGGCTTCGTAGCACTGATAAGTTGAGTGGTGGAGAATGCGAAATTGCAGTCGATCTTACACCATAGAAGTGCCTGAGATGGTAGCATACCACTTTTAGAGCCGCATTGTGTCTCTGTATGTACCCGTAACGTGCATACTTTGAGCACCCACTCAAAACACGTCCAAGTGTTTCTGGCTCTTGCTTGCTCGCTCGGCAGTTAGTATCGCCTACAGGTATATTCATAATGCGCTCGCAGTAAACTAAGGTGTTGATAACGCCATCTTGACAGGCAAAAAGAAATACCTCAGTCTCCGATCTCAATCCCGCAGACTTGAGAAACTTGTTGGGCAAACCTATCGAGAGTTCTCCTTTACGTATGATGCCGTAGAATTTACCATGAAGAGGCTTGTGAGCTTGTTCTCTTAGTAGAAGCGTATGTTCTGCTTCCTGTACACGAATTTTGAGCACTACAGGTGTTAGTGATGCTAGATCATGTGTAGTGTCGCTAGAATCAAATGGGAGGCCAACCTCCTCTGCGGCCCTATTTGCAGCACGGTATAGAAACACCACAACATTGACAAGTTCATGTCGATGGACGAGTCGCATAAGAGAATCTGCACTATTTAGAACTGAGCAGGCTGTAGCCAGAACCATTCTTCGATGAAGACACTCGCTATGGCGCGTCCAGGTATCGTATAGCGCTTCTGTCGACGAGCTCAGGGTCTTCCGGGGTGCCATTAAGTTTTCCTTTCTTCAAATGAACCTTGGCGCATTTTTCTAACCCGAACTCCATTCTAATTTCTTAAGTGTACTCTTTGACAATGTCTAGAGCTGGATGTAGTTTCTCTTGATTTTTAGCATAGATATTAAAATCATCCATGTAAAATACATGAGTGACCTTATCCTTTCGATTTCCAGGTTTGCCGCTCATGGTGTCGCCCTGAAACACACCTCTCTGAAAGGTGACACTGTTAGCAATCACTCGATGTTTTCCAGATGAGATAGTAAATCTGGTTTTTCAAAGCAGCATTAATGTCTCTATGCACCTCACGATGTGTGGATGAACCTTTAAGCTTTCCAACGGACAGATGATAGGTCTATGGGAGGTTGAATCAAAACCTTTCTGGTAATCAATCCAGGCCATCGATAGTTAATGCTGAAAAAATGCTGCGTCTTTACAGACACATTTATCGATGAGCAGGTTTTCCCGACATCCTACTGCGCCTTTCTCTGAGCCGCGTTGTTTGCACATCTCTCGCTACACAGGTCCAATTGTCCGAACAATCCTATCACTTAGGATAGCTGTGAATATCAATATTATAGAATCAATACACGACGCAAATATTTCGCGGAATAATGAGTTTCGTGGCATGATGTCGATAGATGAAAATGTTAGCCGTCAGGAAGGTTAGTACGTGGTACTGCAACTGCGTACGAATTTTTGGAGAAAATCTCCGAAACGTTAAGGTAAGTTATAAAGGTTTGCGTAGTAATCTTTACAAGTGTAGAATGCATTTGCGCAATTCTGTTTCTTCATCCTCTTATCGGTTGAAGACCTTTCAGTTTCACGAAATACAAGAAAGACCCCTACTGATTTCTGACAGATTTTCCTCGCTTGGAACGAGTCATAAAAGTACGTTCGATTACCTTATGGATTGAAAAAGAATATCAACAAGAAATCGAGAGCGCAATTTTCACAAAATAATTAAATTATTAAATGATTTATTTCCGGGTAAGCAGAAAAAATAATGTATTATAATACTCCTAACCTAGATAATATAGAAAAAAATGTATTTCATACTTGGGTTTGGATATGAATATTTATATTTGTTTGTATTACATGATCAAGATTAAATACAAAGGAATAAAGAAATATATAATTATTAAATAATAATTAATAAAAAGTATTTTATAAATGATAATTTAAATACATTGTCTTAAAATGTGAATTAGGCTGATTCTAGATATAATGTTCTATGTGATTCTAGTGACTATGGCGAATAACATAAGTGACACTCTTTTGAAGTTAGAAGTAAATTATAATGTTCGTTAGCGTAGTGGTTAGCACATTAGGTTTATAATTAGGCGGTTAGGGTTCGATTCTCGGTACAGCGATGTTTTTTGCGATTGCATTTTTCTATCTTTATATTTACTAGATAAGTTAGGAAATGTTAGAAAACTATCAAATTATTCAATAAATCGAATTGTTTTAGTTCAAATATATTTTTTTTATTAACTACTTCCTCATAGTTTATTCTAAAAGTTTTGGCATCATAACCGGCCGACTAGGGACACAATAGATGAACTAACTAATTTATGGAATAAAATTGGAATGTTTAAACTAACAATTTATTGTTATTGAGGAAAAATATGTTTAATTTTACTATTTATATAAATAAAAAGTCCCTATTTTTAAATAGTGAGAAACTAACCAGATTATTTCTAGATTTTCTAGTCAGTTCCTCACTCGAAGCAGCGTTACATTCTTTAAGACTAAGTTATAATATTGTTTGGGATCCAAAGTCCAATCAAAATAATATAAATAGCTTATAATCAGAAATAACGATGAAAATTAAATGTAATATTGATCTTAAGGATTTCAGTCTTTTGCCGTTGTCCCAGCCAGTCTTTTCTAGCAGGTCGATTTCACGCCAGACTTGCACAAAACAGACATTTAAATCGTCGATTTTTGTTTAAACTCTGGTTAATTATTTATTAATTTGTAGGGTCGTAAGGTTTCATGAAACTTCGGAAATTATTCGATGTTCAATAAGTTTCAAATATTAGGCCTGAACATTTCTTAATATTTGGATAATGCTATTGAGTATTCAACTCAAATATTTCATTCTGTATCAATACATATTTATTAACATTAATATAATATCACTCTGGATTCAAATGCGTGTGTTTCGAAATTGAACAGTGTGCAGTGGAAAATAATTTTTAATTTTCGAAGCAAAATCTCTTATTTTCTAAGCTGATACATGTATTTCAAGAGTATTACAAATACATCAAAATTCCTGTTTATTCAATGCATGCGCTGCAGTTTCTTCTGTTTTTCCCTCTCTTAATGGTTTTCTTGTTTTCTACTTGAATCTAAACTAAATTAGTTGAACCCAATAAAAAGTTTCAAGTATGTTTTGTTAAAAATTACTTTTTTTTTGAAAATTCAACTATTGGGTAGAAAATTTGTTGGCTTTTTTTCACGTTAGCATACAGGTATTCAGTGAACATATTTTTACTTTCTTGAACGAAAATTTTTTTAATTTTCTTGACATGCTTTGCAGGGTATTCAAAATGCTAATTTTTTCTTTCCCTGACATTTTTCCATATCGTACGTTGTTTGGCTCAAAATGTTCATTTTCGTTTGTTTTTTAGAATTTTGTAAATGCTTGGCATCCTCAAAGAGAGGATATTAACATCTATCGAGCCGGTATGGAGTGCAATAGTTGAACAACGTGGATGCAAGAAAGGGCTGGCAGGTTGCAGGGAAAATCTTTTAATAGACAGGTGTATTACCTGAGACTCGATCAGGTATCGACGCGATCTCTCCATGGCTTGGATTGACTACCGTAAGGCATTCGATAACACGAACCACGAGCTTCTTATTAAGCTCCTTGAGTGCCTGGAGGTGCATCCAAAAATAGTGAGATGCCTAAAAGTGCTTATGCTCTTGTGGCGGACAAGATTTGTCATAATATCTGACAAAAGACAAGTGACGACCAACTATATCACATATAAGAGGGGGAACTTCCAAAGAGTCTCTCTAAGTCCAATACTTTTCTGCATCTCCCTCTTGCCTCCATCTATTGTGCTCCGAGGCAAAAGCTCTGGATACCGAAGTGGCCCGCCGAACAGAAGAGAATATAAGGTCAACCACCTTTATACATGGACGACCTTAAACTCTTTGCTTCCTCGAAAGATGATCTTTAACATCCTTGTGGAGGCGTTGAATAGGTACTCTGAAGTGATTAGCATGAGCTTCGGGCTGGACAAGTGTGCCTGCGTCCACCTACACCAAGGAAGACTAGACACTACACCATCGCGTGACGATCAGAGTATTCAACACATTGGCGGAAGTACCATTCAACATCTTGGTAATGGAGAAACATATACCTATCTTGGAATACCGCAAGCGGAAACGCAAAATGTGCGTGTGTTAAAAACGGCCCTTGAAAAAAGGTATCGCCAAATTCTCAGAACACACGCAAGCAAGATGATGGCAATCCATCGAAGTCATCATCCTAGATCTTCCGTACCTCGAATATACCTACCTCGAGATAAAGGGGGTAGAGGCTTGGGTCAGTTTGCGAAACTTTCTGGCTTACATTAGGGAACTTCCCCCACCGCGAGAGCCCCCGGACCTGTGTATACGACTGTGGACTTAGCTGTTTTTTCTAGGGTTATTTTGAACGTCATTTCATTAAAATATCTTTCTTATTTGTACCGATAGCCTAGCATAACGTTAGCAGTTTAACTTTAAATTCTCAAAGTTGGATTTTGGCGTGGTGAAAAATCAAAACGTGAGATGGCACGAAATATTCTTCATCAGGCATATGCTAAAATAATAATTTTCGAAACGGGATTCCTCGTAAATAGTTACCGCTCCCGGGTAGAAGCTGCCTCTTTATGCCTAATCTAAATATTGGCTCTCACGAGGCCGCAGCCAGTCGTGTGCTACTTGTCTTAAATTATGTACATACTTACTTTCTGGCACTATATTTTTGAATCAAACGCGATAAAAGACATTATTCCTAAAGGTATATTTTAAAAACAATTTCTATCAATTAATTATTTTCTCGTGGGGACCTTGTAAAGCCCTTGATAGGTAAAACTAAATACAGCTGTAAGTGCAAAATGAAGTTGGCAGTGAGTTGAATATAATTCGATTTTAATTAAGTCGAAGATGGTATGGTGATACTCTTCGTACTTCAGAAGGTACGTATATGTAGAAGACATTACCGTCTAATTAAAAATGATTATTTATTGAGAATTTACCATTTCTTCCACTTTTCATTTCAAATAAACGCGCAAAAAATGAAGGAAAGAACGCATGCGCAATACTGGAGAATGGCCTGTTTAGAATCTAGATATTTCCTCACTATAGTGAGGTACTATCTAAATTCTAAAAAGACCCTATTAATAGGCCCTCGCTGTGTTGCCTACTCATGACCTCGCTAGCTGAGCGTGACGTTTCCGATTGCGCCATTAATTTTAAGTTACTTTCACATTGAAAATAGTTTATAAAGTTTCAATCACACATTTCAATTCGCTTAATTATTACAGTTTTAAATTTCAAACGCTTTCAATATTTTATTCTTAAAGTCTTCAAAACTGAATTTTTTAATTCTTTTAATTAAAAATTTACATTTAAAAATGATGACATCAAATGGAACAATTGCGTTGTAAACTGAATGATGGGACTTCCGTTTCCGGCATGAAAGTGTTTGGTGACGGTGATAGTGTGGTGAAGATTTTAGCGAATTGAAGTGGAATTTAAGGTGAGTTGATGGTAGAAGAAGTGTGTTTGAGGGTTTGGTTAGTGTGAGATTGCATGTAAAATATAATAGAAGTGAAGAGGTTGGTGATAAAAAGTGAGCTTGAGACTGTTTTGGGTAGGCTGGGAGGTTAGTTTGCTTGGCGTGAGAAGCAGGGTGGGGAGCCAAGCGCATCCGAGTGGCGGCGACAGGGAGGGAAAGGTAGAGATAAGCACGGAAGAAGGTACGGTAGCAGGGTGGGGTAGCACAGTGAAGATATATTTAACGAAAGTTACGTATGGCGTTACGGAAAGAGGTTACTTCGAATCGGCTTGATGGATAACGGGCAGCTATAGCAAAGAAGAAAGGGATTCGGACGAGGAAGTAAGTAGCTTAGAGTAGGGGAGAGTGGGAATAAGGAGAAGGAAAGGCTGAGAAAAATAGAACAAAGGATAGGAAAAAAAGAGAGAGAAGAAAGAAAAAAAAACATTGTGATGAAGGGTCTCAGATTAGAGGGGAAGGAGGTGATGGAAGGAGTAGAAGAAGTACTGAAAAGGATCGATGCTAAGGTAGAGATAGAGGAAGTGCGAAGTGTAGGAAGGGAAGAGCGAAGAGGGGAGAGAATGGTACTGGTGAAATTCTAACCATTTTTTCCGCGGTCTGCCTCTGGGCACACTGCCATTTACTTTACCTTGATACACTTGTTTCGTTAGTCGTTCATCTGACATTCTCTCAACATGCCCAAACCATCTTAGCAAATTTCTTTCACAGATGTCAACTAGTGTCTCTTGTACATCACATTATTTGAGGATTAACTCATTACTCACTTTGTCCATCAGTGTTTTGCCGCATATCATGCGCAGGAATCTCATGTTTATCGCGTTAATTTTACTCTTATCCTTTTCTTGATAGGTCCACGTCTCGCTATCGTACAGTACAGTTGGTATAAATATAGAACTTTGTATTGATATTTTAGGGTTTTTTTTATATATTTTTACTTCTAATAAAATGGACCCTGCTCTACTGATAACCTTCTTACCCTCGTTTATATGCCTATCTAACTCCCCATCAATCTTTCCGTCGCTTGTGAATAGGCTACAAAGATATATGTACTTATCAACTTGTTCTATTCTTTCATCATTTAGGATACTGTTGCATATTGTTTTCTCACCTTTTCCTTCAAACACCATCATTTTAATTACATTTATATTCATTTTGAGTCCTATGTACTCCATGCTTGTTTTCAGTTAAATACAAATTCTTTGCAAGACTTCGATTGAATCTGCCATAACAGCCTTATCATCTGCCAAAGCTAACCCACGTACCCTCACTGTCACGAGATCCACACCTTCTTCGACGAAGAGGGCCATGCTTATACACTTTTCCATGAATATAATAAATAGAGATAAGGACATAACGCATCCTTATCTAACACCTTGCATAATATCGAACCAGGCACTCAGTTTTCCATTTACCCTTACACTCGCTTTACTGCCTGCATATATTGTTTGCATTGCTTGTAGGAGCCAACCATGTACTCCGTACACTCAAAGAATATAAATAGCTTCAAGGAGCTGTGCAGTGCCCTCATAACACCTGAGGAGGAATGTCCACCTATCACGACCGAGGAGGTGAAAAACATATTGAGAGGCATGAAGAACTATTCCGCTCCGGAACCAGATGGTTTCAAGACCTACGCGTTACCTAGCGATGGCCTGGATTGATTACCGGAAAGCTTCTGATTCAACCTCCAATAGACTTATCATTTGTAAGCTGGAAAGCTTCAAGGTTCATCCACACATCGTGAGGTGCATAGAGAGATTAATGCCACTTTGTAAAACCAGATTTACAATCGCACCTGGAAAAAATCTTGTGATCACTAATAGTGTCACCTTTCAGAGAGGTGTGTTCAGGGTGACACCATAAGCCCTCTCCTCTTTTCGTCGACAGAAGCTCTATACGACACCTTGGCACTTAAGAGACCTATACATACCTGGGCGTGCCACAGAGCCGAGTTCAGGACGTGACAGCTATAAAGGATACTCTCCGATTCAGATACAAAAGTCTCATACGACGGATTTGGTCTTCCGAACTATCGGCGCGGAACAAAGTATCTGTGACGAACATGGTTACCCGCCCAGTACCACTCTATTTATTTGGTATAGTTCCATGGACAAAGGACGAGCTCAGAGCCCTCGACATTGGGTGACGAAAAGTAATGCACATGAACAAAAGCATGCACCTTAAATCTTCTATAACGCGACTTTACATCTCACGCCGTCAAGGTGGTCGCGGAAAACACTAAATCTTGCATGTATTTACAACAGAATAATTCTGGGTACAGCACATTTAGTCGCAAATGGACAAGACCCTCTTCTTAAAATGGCCAGGAAACACGAAGAAGTGGGCAAAGGAGCGTTTCTGTATAAAGCAGCGGAGGAGGCTGCTGAAGAGCATTCATCAACCCAAACATCATTCTTGTGAGTTCAGCTGAATCGTCCGGTGTCACGAAAGCTGTCTTCTCTGCGGCTTCTGGGCTCAACGGCACTTGGAGATAACCATTTGACAAATCTAGCGTAGCAAAAATCTTGGCGTTGGACAATTCTTGAATCTGGTCATCAATGTTTGGGAGTGGATAACTCTGCTTGACAGTTTAAGCGTTCAACTTCCTGTAATCTATTACCATGCGTGCTTCGCCGTTTTTCTTCTTAACCGACATTGCCGGACTTGCATATGGTGACCTTGTATCTCTAACCAATCCTACTTTCTTATATTCGTCGAGTATATTCTTGAAGGTCTCCCGTTCCGACTTTGTTGCACGATAAGGCGGTTCGTTGATTGGTTTCGCTCCCTCCACTTCTCGGATCTCCATTTCTGATAAATTAGTGCAACCCAGCTCCTTAAGCTTCAAGGACCAACAAACTCTGTACTTATTCGCCAAATCAATAAGTTGTTCCTTTTCATAGCTGGTGATTCTGTCTCCCGTCTTCAACACATCTCCGTCGAGTAGTTCACGTTCTGGTTTCAGAACTGGAGCCGTTTCGATGTTCTTTATGCCACGAGCCACAACGTCGCCTACATTACTTACCATTTCTTTCCTTCCGACGTTCGTCATCATGATTTCTATGGGACCTGCACAAGAATTCACTTGAACAAAATACAAGGATGCTGTTGGGATACATACATTTTCAGCAATAACGACTTCCTTTCTAGGATTCATGTCTGCAGCCTCCGTCGGTAGTTCATCAATTAGCTTTTGAGGTGCTCTCCAGAACCATGTTCGACTTCCTTCAGATGATCGCCTAATTCCCGCCTGATGCAACCAACTTCTACCGATCAGCATGTCTCGAGGAATCTCATTCCCTGTATTCTGCAGGCACCCCCAAAAAGCGGATCGCAATATTTTAGCCGAAAGCATAATCATTGTGTCAATCTACTTGCGGCTTGCGATGCAAATTATAATTTCACAAGTGTGGACGTTGGTTCCAACGGCCGACAGAGTGATGGCGGCGTATTTAGAAATAGCGAATTTGGAAAATTATTACTAAGCCACTCCTTAAATGTGCCTGAACCCTCATAATTATTTCCTGGAGGACCCATCATTCCATACTTCTTTCTCGGAGATGCTGCTTTTCCTTATAGCGTTAACATGCTTTGCCCTTTCCCAGGTGCTGGAACAGGAAATCTGAGTCTTAGAAAAAACACGTTTAATTATCGCTTGAGCAGAGCTCGCAGAACAATCGAGAATACTTTTGGAATTTTAGTAGCACGGTGGAGGATATATCGTAAAGAAATTGTCGCTTCTTTAGAAATAGTAAAAGCAGTCATTTTAGGAACGGTCTGCTTACATAATTTTATTAAAAAAGAAGATGAACTACCAGACGATATGCAGCAATATTGGCGACCGAATTATTAACAATCGCGCAGTTCGTGGCGAGTGGCGTAGAGCAGATGAAATCGGGGTTGTCCGAAGATCACCAGATTTTGAAAATGGGGAAGAAGCTAGAGATGGGTTGCCATACAATCGAACTAAATATCGATTCAACTAAATGCCATTTCAACTAAAACTCTATAGTGTATCCACCGCGTGTAGGTTGGCGACGTGACGTGCAGACTGAGTTATCGATACAGAAGAGATGAGAATAATTTAAAAAAGAATAAATGTGATAAAGTTGAATGAAAATATATGTTGTTTTAAATTAAATATAATGAAATTGGATAAATATAAAGGAAATTAAATAAGTTCAACAGTTATGAAATGAAGTATTTTCAAACAACGAAAAAAGATTCAAGAAAATAGTCAGATTTTCATCCTAAAAGATGAATTTTTTACTAAAATTATGAATCTTCAACAAACAAAAAAATAACCAGAATGAGGAATTGCTAACAAAACAGTTTCATTATTATCCAAAGAGATTAATTTTCTACTAAAATGATGAATCTTTAACGAAAGAAATGAATTTTTAACAAAGTAGAAGTTTCCAAATAAAAAGACGAATTTTCAAAAAATAAAGACTTATTTTTAACCAAGAAAGTCGAATTTTCAATAAAATAGTTAATTTTCAATCGAAGAGATTAATTTTTAACTGCAATCATGAATATTTAACCAAAAGAATAAATTTTAAACGCATTAGTTCCAATTCAAACCAATCATAATATTTAACCAAGAAGATCAATTTCCTAACAAAAAAAGATACATTTTCAAACAAAAATGGAAAAGTCAAATTTTCAGTAAAAAATCATTAATTTTCCAAAAAATTAACAAAATAATCAGATTTTCAACCCAAGAGATGAATTTTTTACTAAAATCATGAATCTTCAACAAAAAAATTTAATTTTTAACAGAGTAGTTCAACTTTAAACCAAAAAAAAAAAAATTTTAACAAAAATTAGGAATTTTCTACAAAACAGTTGAATTAATCAACACGCTAATATTAATTTTCTACCAAAAAGACGAATTTCCAACAAAATAGTTTCATTTTATCCAAAGAGATTAATTTTCTACAAAAATGACGAATCTTCAACGAAAAAAATTAATTTTGAACAAAGTATAAGTTCCCAACTAAAAAGTCAAATTTTCAGCAAAATTTAATCAATTTTCAAACAACGAAAAAAGATTCAAGAAAATAGTCAGATTTTCATCCTAAAAGATGAATTTTTTACTAAAATTATGAATTCTGTCATGTAACTAATACAGAACAGAGTCATAGAACTGTTATGTCACTAGAATTTTACACGTGTTCTAAGAAAGAAACATAAAGATCACACTGTTCTGTAACGCTGTTACTCTAGGGATATGTAACAGTTGTGGAATTCTGTAATGTAACTAATATAGAACAGAGTGATAGAACTGTTATGTCTCTAGAAAGTCACACGTGATCCAAGAAAGGAACATAAAGGTCACACTGTTCTGTAACGCTGTTACTGTAAGGACATGTAACAGTTCTGTAATTATGTAATGTTACCAATATAGAACAGAGTGATAGAACTGATATGTCACTAGAATATCACACGTTTTTCAAGAAAGGAACATAAAGGTCACACTGTTCTGTAACGCTGTTACTGTAAGGATATGTAACATTTCTGGAATTATGTGATGTAAACAATATAGAACAGAGTGATAGAACTGTTATGTCACTAGAATGTCACACGTGCTCCAAGAACGGAACATGAAGGTCACACTGTTCTAGCACGCAGTTCAAGTAACGATACGTAACAGTTCTCGAATTCTGTAATGTAACTAATATAGAACAGAGTGATTGAACTGTTATGTCTATAGTATGTCACACGTGTTCCAAGAACGGAACATATAGGTCACACTGTTCTGTCACGCTGTTACTGTGAGGATATGTAATAGTTCTGGAATTCTGTAATTTAACTAATATAGAACTGATTAATAGAACTATTATGTCTCTAGAATGTCACACGTGTTCCAAGAAAGGAAAATAAGGTTCACACTGTTCTGTAACGCTGTTATTGTAAGGATATGTAACAGTTCTGGTAATTATGTAATGTAACCAATATAGAACAGAGTGATAGAACTGATATGTCACTAGAATGTCACACGTGTTCCAAGAAATAAGTTAAAAAGCGTCAGAATTAGTACATAATCTCATCAAAATTAGAAAAGATAAGTTTATTATATTCTTATGATGATTTCTATTATTAACAAGATAGCTTAGGGCTTAGAAACTGTATGTAAAAATATTTTAGACAGGATTAAGGAATAAAAACGATTTTTAATGTAAAGAGAATCTTAGTCTTTCTCCATGCGAGACCCATCTTTTGATTCCTTTTATCTCCAGTCTTAATAATTCATGTAATTAATTAATTAAGACAACTAGTTAACTCAACCGTACCAAGTGTCGGGGGTTACAATTGGCGCCCAACGTGGGGCATGCGAGTTGAAAAAAGTTTAAGATTCTTTGGTTAGATATCAACTTTTTAAAATCGATGAGAATACAAAAAAAATTCTTTAACAATCAATCTTTTAAAAAAGCGTACCTTCATCCACCTACGAGCCAACGTGTCATACCTCATAATATGGAGGATTTAGATCGTATGATTGAACGTATGAATCTTGAGAATGATACGAAGAGTATGGAGAGATTATACACAAAAAACACAAGAACATTTATTGTGGTAAAACGGGTAATTTGTATGAAAATGAAACGGAGTGAACACGCGAGTGCGACACAAAGTGCTATACGTACGAACAATATATTCTAGTGATTGAATGTGACGGACGCATTACCGTTGTCTACGAAACTAAGATTTTTATTCGCGAGTATTACACCCTTATCGACGAATTAAATCAAAAAGTTACGCTTGAAAATAGCTCCGTGTTTGCGTTTTATGGAAGATTCGTAGCAATCCGCACATGAAAATAACGAATTATTCTCATAAGTTAAACTCTGAACTATACAGTGAGTCACAAATACACGATTACGCGAACGTGGCAAGGGTGAAATACAAATTCACGAGTATTTGGTCCGATTTGACCCTCGTCCGCACGGATAATGTTTGATTTGGTTGTTCATTTAATTTCGTTTGGTCAATATATTTTCTAATATCAGCTTTTAAACTGTCACATTTTATAAATTTTATATGAAAATGGACCGTATAAGGTAATAGACACGATTTCCGGCCATATTTGGTCCGATTTGACCCTCGTCCGCACGGATAATGTTGGATGATGTTGTTCATTTTATTTCGTTTGGTCAACATATTTCATACTATCAACTTTTAAACTGTCACATTTTATACATTTTATATGAAAATGAACCGTATAAGGTAATTGACACGATTTCCGGGCATATTTTGTCCGATTTGACCCTCGTCCGCCGAGATAATTTTGGATTTTATTGTTGATTTTATTTTGTTTCGACAATATATATCATAATATCAACTTTTAAACTACCACATTTCATTGATTTGATATGAAAATGGACCGTATGAGTCAATAGACACGATTTCCGGGCACATTTGGTCCGATTTGACCCCCGTCCGCACGGATAATGTTGGATTTTGTTGTTTATTTTATTTCGTTTGGTCAATATATTTCATAATATCAACTTTTAAACTGTCACATTTTATACATTTTATATGAAAATGGACCGTATAAGGTAATAGACACGATTTCCGGGCATATTCGGTCCGATTTGACACACGCATGCACGGATAATGTTGGATTTTGTTGTTCATTTTATTTCGTTTGGTCAATATATTTCATAATATCAACTATTAAACTGTCATATTTATTTGATTTTATATGAAAATGGACCGTATAAGGTAATAGACACGATTTCCGGGGACATTTGGTCCGATTTGACCCTCGTCCGCACGGATAATGTTTGATTTGGTTGTTCATTTAATTTCGTTTGGTCAATATATAGAATAACAATTTCAAATTCAAATCACTATAAATCAATTAGAAAAATATTCGAACATTAATATAAAATTCAGTGAAAACCACTGAATTAATCCCTGGCACCTGTCAAAAAGTACTAAAAATGCCGTGATTTTTATAAGACAAAAAAAAAAGCTTTGAAGTTTCCGTCAAACTATTGAAATCCATCGAGAATTCCTTCTCATTCAAAAAGAATAACAATTTCAAATTCAAATCACCATAAAGCAATTAGAAAAATATTCGTTCATTATTATAAAATTCAGTGAAAAACATTAAATTAATCCGTGGAACCTGTCAAAAAGACCCAAAAATGCCATGATTCTCATAAGACGAAAAAACAAGCTTTGATACTTCCGTCAAACTATTAAGATCCATCGAGAATGACCTGTAATTCAAAAAGAATAACAATTTCAAATTCAAATCACTATAAATCAATTAGAAAGATATTCGAACATTATTATAAAATTCAATGAAAACCATTAAATTAATCCTTGGCACCTGTCAAAAAGACCTAAATATGCCATGATTTTCATAAGACGAACAAAAAAAAGCTTTGAAACATCCGTCAAACTATTAAAATCCATCAAGAATTCCTACTAATTCAAAAAGAATAACAATTTCAAATTCAAATCACTATAAATCAATTAGATAAATATTCGAAAATTATTATAAAATTCAGTGAAAACCATTCAATTAATCCCTGGCACCTGTCAAAAAGTCCTAAGATAGCCATGATTTTTATAAGACGAAAAAAAAGCTGTGAAAACTTGGGACAAACTATTAAAATTCGTCGAAAATTCCCTGTAATTCAACGAGAATAACAATTTCAAATTCAAATCACTATAAATCAATTAGAAAAATATTCGAACATTAATATAAAATTCAGTGAAACACAATCATTGTCAATTTAGTAAATAAAAACTGTATATTCAGAATTAAACATTTTCGAAGTAGGAAGTGATCTTGGCAATGTTTTCTTGACTCTGTGGAATAAAATTTTTGAATGACATTTTTTCGATTCTGAACTTTGAATAGTTATTATTCTAGAGAAATAATCCTTTCTCCTGCCATTACTTGTAAAGGTATGGTTATCTTGAAAGTTCTTGTAGACTCTGAGGAAGTCAAGTTCGATCTCGTGAGACATGTGCCTTAACTATATAAAGTCTGACTTCGTTGAACATTGATATGGTTCGTTCTGAGAAAAATGTTGATTCTGGAACAAACAAAAAATTAATAAGTAAAACGATTAATGAATATTATTTTGAAATGTAGCCGAAATAACTCATTAAAGATTAAGAAGAGAATAGGATATCAATGAATCAGACGAATGGCTTGAAGGAAAATTATTTTATTTTATTTAGGATTGAATTAAACACATGATTCTGATTTAAATCAATAATGAAATAATATTATTGATAATGTAAATTTTCAAGACAGTGATTAGTCGTCAGAAATTAGGAGATGCAATATACCTTAGTTGAAGAATTTTAAAGAAAGATTATATATAATCTGGTCCAGAAAACTAAACTTGAAATTTGAAAAATAAATAACAGATATTCATTTTGTTTCAAGACCTTTCTCTTTTCTTGGGATTCAATAGAAGAAAGGATCTTGGAGAGTTACGGAATTAATCAAATTTGAGACCGGACTAATTTAAATTGGTTTTAATCCATTCGCTGGGTAGCTAAATTTCAATTGGGTCTATTTTGTAGCTGATTTGTCAACTGATCTGGTTTCATCTCAAAAATTCCAGATTAGATTTAAATCTGTTACCAAATTTACCGGATTTTTATCACTATTTTTCTTGTTTCTCAAATTTTATTTGTCCGAAGTAATCGTTTTAACATCAAAATTGATATTAATTATCTATTTAAAAACTCGCACGTTATCACCCTTAATTGGTAATAACATCTTTCAAATATGAATTAGATTAAACCTACGTTGACCGAAAATGGTACATATGTCGCAGCTGAAAAATACGTATAGTACTTCCCTGCGAAAGGTAGCTATGGGAAACAAGAAAATATCTGCTGCAGCCTCGGTGGCGTAATTGGTTAACGCTCCACTCATGGATTGTGGCGTTCCCGGTTTAAACCCGGGCTGAGGCAGATTGTTTCTTGTTTCTCAAATTTTATATGTCCGAATTAATCGTTTTAACATCAAAATTTATAAGAATTAAATATATAAAAACTCGGACGTTAACATCTTTAAATGTAATAAAATCTTCCAAATATTAATTAGATTGAACCTACGTTCATCGAAAATGGTACATTTGTCGCAGTTGAGAAATACGTATAGTACTTCCCTGCCAAAAGGTAGCTATGGAAAACAATGAAATATCTGCTGCGGCCTCGGGGCGTAATTGGTTAACGCTATACTCATGGATAGTGGCGTTCCCGGTTCAAATCCGGGCTGAGGCAGATTGTTTCTTGTTTCTCAAATTTTATTTGTCCGAAGTAATCGTTTTAACATCAAAATTTATAATAAATAAATATATCAAAACTCGGACGTTAACTTTTTTTAATGGTAATAACAATTTCCAAATATTAATTAGATTAAACCTACGTTGTTCGAAAATGGTACATTTGTCGCAGTTGAAAAATACGTATAGTCCTTCCCTGCGAAATTGTAGCTATGGGAAACAAGAAAATATCTGCTGCAGCCTCGGTGGCGTAATTGGTTAACGCTCCACTCATGGATAGTGGCAGGAGTCAAAGGACGAGAATTTAGGATACCCTCTATCTCGGTTGCAAGCGTTGTGAACTCTTCATACGTTAAAAGTTTATCACCGATAACGCGAACCCAGTGGTGCTTAAAGGATTTTACCGCGGCCTCCCAGAGTCCGCCGAAGTGGGGCGAACGCGGGGGGATAAAATGCCAATTAATGTGATGATTAGAGAGAACGCGAGAAACAGTATCGTTGTGTTGCTTAGAGTTCAAGAATTGACAGATTGCATCGATTTCATTTTTTGCACCCACAAAGTTGCTACCGTTATCGGAATAAAGATCGGAGCTTTTTCCACGTCTAGAGAAAAACCGGCTCAGACAAGCTAAAAAAGCTTCAGTAGTCAGATCACTGACAACTTCTATATGTACGGACTTAGTAGCGAAACACACAAAAACAGCAACGTAAATTTTTACCTTGGTTCGATTTCGAAATTTCTTTTCCTTTATATAAAAAGGACCACAATAATCCACTCCTGAGTGGAGAAAAGCTCTTTTGAATATTGTCCGGTTTTTTGGAAGATCACCCATCAAGTAAGTAGGAGCTTGCGGTTTCGCGCGACAACAAATTATGCATTTTCTGATTACGTTTTTGACTGTGTTTTTTCCGTTTATAATCCAATAAGAATCTCGAGTGGCATTAAGCGTGGCTTGAGAGCCAGCATGCATTAATTTTAAGTGTTGATCACGAATGATAAGCGTTGTAATATTGTGATTCTGAGGTAAGAGAGTCGGATGTTTTTGTGAATAATTAAGATCAGATTGCTTTAATCTGCCTCCGACTCTGAGAATACCTTCCGAATCTAAGAAAGGGCTAAGCGGAGCTAATCTGCCATCGATTTGTTTTTTTGATTCTAGCATTTTAATTTCGTTCGGAAATGTTTCATGCGTTGACATTCACTGACGCCCTGAGTAGATTGCCCGTGCCCGCAACTGGGGCCTTTTTTAAACCTCACAAAAGAAGCCAATGGACACAGTATCTAGTCGCTGTCCGAGCACCGCCTTTGCGGGCATCGGGCGCCAAACCCAGAATATGACAGGACTCGCGTTCCAGGTCCGGTAAGCTGCGCTAGAGCTTGATGCTCCACCGTAACTGCCTCACCGGTCGCCCGTCCGGTCCCGAGGTGTGTTATGACCTTCCAACTCCTTGTTTTGCCTGATACGCCCACACTGGTCGCAGCCCTGCGCGCCAAGCTGTGCCGAGCGCCGGCGGGCTTTTCGCCAACCCGCTCGACCTTTGTCACACCCTCCCCTCAAGTGCGCCCAGCCCCGCCGCTGGCGCACTGGCGTATCTGCCCTGAAAGCGGCCACCTGGTGCAGCACTGGGATCATGCCGACCCTCAAGACCCGCAGAGACCCCAGGTTTCCTGCCTGGCGCAAGCGCGCTTGATGCTCGGTTTCTACCTGAGTCCTCGCGCCGCCTGACCTCGCTGGAAACAGCAACTTTCTTATTGATGACCCTGGAGTTCTTTATGAACACGTCCAGTAGTAGCCTGCTGCACGCTAGTTAACTAACGTGCTGTTAGCGGGCCCTTCAGAAGTTATGTGAATACTTTATTTGAACCGATCGCGAAGTCCGCGGCTCGGCATGCTTTCGCTCGCCTGTCTGCAGGTAAGTAGAGGGTATGTTTTGTCGAGAATTGGCGACAGGAGTACAGACAATGAGCGCCGTAAAAAACACGCCTCTGCACAAAAAAAATGGCACCGCTGCCGACACCAGGCTGTCGATGCGTGCCGCCCGCGAAGCCCACAACGGCCTGGCGGCCACCCTCGCCAATGTACGCGCCACCCAGGACGTGTGAACAACACTGCCAGCTATGATGAGTTCAAGATCCTCAACCGGGCTGTCATCCAGCCTGCGATCAAAGAGATCAACTCAATATCGGACATCTGTCTTGAGGTCGAGCTGCAGCGTGAGAAGCGCAAGGTCGTCGGTGTCAAGTTTCGCATCCAGGAGAACGTCCAGGGCGCGTTAGCGATCGACTCTCCATCCAGCTTCAACCACGAGCTGCTGCGGAAGTTGCAGGACGATTTCTGCCTGACGGAAACTCAGGCGAAGGAAGCGCTGGCCCTCCACTCTGAGGATCGTATCTCCATCGTTATGGAATACGTCCAGGAGAAGTACACAGAAGGAAAGATCAAGGCCGGCGCGAAAGGCATTGCCCCCTACTTCCTCCGTGTTCTGCGCGATGGAGATGTGAAGCTGGCCAAGACTGGGCTCGACAAGCTTCTGCAAGGCGGGGCTCAGGCTAGTCCCAAAGCCGCTCAGGCTGGTCAACAGAGCCTTCTGCAGGATGACGATGCTGTCCGCCGCGAGTTCAACGCTCAGCGCCGGTCGGAGGTTGAACTGCTCCTTGCTGGTATGGACAGTGAGGTGCGCAATTCCCTCAATGATCAGTTTGCAGCAACCCTGGTTGGGCAGCGCCTCATGTTGAAGAAATGGGCCGAATTCCTCGCCAAAGGTGAAGGTAGTGCCATGGTCGTCAACAACTTCTACATGTTCGTCGCTGAAAAACTGCTGCCTCCTTACGAAGAAGCGCTTGAGCTCTACAGAAAATCGCTTGGTGCGTAAAGGAAAGGGGGCTTCGGCCCCCTTCTCTTTACGCATACCCTTCCCAATCTCCCCTCCCCCACCCTCTCCTTTCCGACCTCCTGTTCTACGATGCACTCCCTCGACCACGTTCAGGCGGAGATGCTGCATGGACCGCCACGCTGCGCAAGGCGCCCAAGGCGCAGTGACCAGCGTCATCGCCCGTTATGATGCGCTGGTCGAGGCTGGCGAATTGCGGCCCGACCCGGACCAGCGTGCCGCCGCCGTGCGACTCGACCAGCTTCAGCATGATCTGGAAGCGACGCCGGCGCGTGGCTCGACGCTGTGGAAGCTGCTGCGCAAGCAGCCTGAGCCGCCGCGGGGCCTCTACATGTGGGGCGGGGTCGGGCGCGGCAAGTCGATGCTGATGGACCTGTTCTTCGACACGGTCCATGTGCAGCGCAAGAAGCGCGCCCATTTCCATGAATTCATGCTCGACGTGCATGCCCGCCTGGCCGAGGCGCGCAAGTCCGAGTCGGGCGATCCGATCCCGCCGGTGGTCGAGTCGCTGGCCGAAGAGGCGCGGCTGCTCTGCTTCGACGAGATGGTCGTCAACAATATGGCCGATGCGGCGATCATGTCGCGCCTGTTCACGGGGTTACTGGAAAAGCGGGTGACGATCGTCACCACCTCCAACCGTGAGCCCGACGAACTCTACAAGAATGGCCTCAATCGCCAGCTCTTCCTGCCCTTCATCGACCTCATCAAGGCCAAGCTGGACGTGATGACGCTGAATGGTCCGGTCGATTATCGCCGCGACCGTCTGGGCGACTCGAAGCTGTGGCATGTGCCCAATGGGCCGGAGGCGACCAAGTCGCTGTCGGAGGCCTTTTTCCGCCTGACCGACTTTTCGGTCGAGGATCGGGCCAAGGTGCCCTCGGAGGAGATCGTCGTTCAGGGCGGGCGCACCATGCATGTGCCCAAGAGCCTGAAGGGCGTTGCCGTCTTCTCGTTCAAGCGGCTGTGCGTCGAGGCGCGTGGCGCGCCCGACTATCTGGCAATCGCGCGCAAATATCATACGGCACCTAGAGTGCACCTAAAAAGCACTGGATAAATGATCAGATCATGCCTAATGTGAGTTTTTGAGCCACTCAAAACCCATTCGAGGCAGCACCTATGAACACAGCTAAGCCCGCCCGAGGACGTCAGCACAAACCAACTCGCTCCGAAGTCGCTGCCGCCTGGGGCCGCCTTCGCGAAGCCGCAGCAGACGGAAGCGTTCAAGCATCCGCCCTGCTGATAGCGCTCGCTGAAAACAAACCGGTCAT
>JAABKJ010075445.1:238231638-238250597 GCA_011634705.1 Andricus grossulariae | reverse complement strand
ATATTATAGATTTTTAAGTATTTTAGGTTTTTATCACTAGAAAATGAAAATCCAGGGACGCTTTGAAATATTTTAAAGTATTTGATGAGGTTTTAACGAATTTCTAGAGATTTTTAAGGAATGAAATCAATTTTATTTTAAGGAATTTCTACTGATTTCAGCAATTTCAAGGGATATGAAGGACATAAAAAAATGTCATAGGATTTTAAAGATTTAAAGTCATTTAAAAAGATTCCAAAGAATTTTAAGAGATTTCGTTTCAAAAAATTCTAGAATTCTTATAATAATAAAAAATTTGTGTGTTTTTTTTTTATAAATTTAACTCATTTTATATTTATGGAACTTCAAATGATTTCTACATATTTGAATGGATTTGAAGATTTCTAAAGATATTTGGAAATTATTTTAACATACTTAAATGGGTTTCAACGAATTTCTAGAGAACTTTAGGGCATAAAATAAATTTTATTTTAAGGGATTTTTACGGATTTAAACAATTTCAAGGAATATGAAAAATAGTGAAGAGTCTGCAATTTGAAATCTTCGAAATTGAAGAATTTTCCGTTGAAAATCTCCGAAATTTTACTGCATACTTATTCAAAAGAAAAAAAAAACTTTCAAAATTACGTCATTTTAAACTATGAAAATTCCAAATTAATGAATCTTAAATTATAAATCTTAGAGTTTGAAGAATTTTAATATGCAAGGCTTCCAAATTGACTTACGTATTCAAAAAAAAAAAAACATTAAAAATTACATATCTACCTTTAAAATATAAATCTTTAAATTCAGTAATTTTTAATTCTGTGATTTAAAAATTCAAGAATTGTGAATCTTTACAGTTTTAAAACTTTGTACTGTAAATATTTATAACTGAAGTGTATTTAATTTTAAAAATTTACAATTAAAAATTCTTTCATTCTGATGATTTACATTTCAAATTTTTTTATTTTGTAAGATTCACATTTGAAAAGTCTTGACTTTTGATCACCAAAATCGTAAGACTTTAAATTGATAGTCTTTAAAATTAAACAAAGATTAAACAATTTCAAAATTAAAAAACATACCTATTGCAAAAAAATGTTAAAAATTGGTTGTCGCTACGTGTACCGAAATTTCGGTACAAATAGCTAGATTTTTCCGGAACAAATAAGGGAAGAATTCGAGGTAAATTAAAAATTCCGAAGAATTCAATTGTTTTACAGAATTTAGGATAAATTAATAAGAATTCAGAGTGAATTCCAAATGAATTCAAATGAGTTGAATTTTTTTAAATCCAAATGGTTCCATTGATTTCAATAAAATTGGAAATTTGAAAGCATATAATCAAAAAAACTTGTTTCAAAAATTTTAAACCTTTAGCCGCCACACTGGATGAGTTAGGGGGGGGGGGTAACATCCATTTTCATTTTTATTTATTTAATTAATCTTTTTTGTTGAAAATTTATTTCTTTAGTTGAAAATTAGTTTCTTTTTTATTGAAAATTAATTTTTTTTTTGTGAAAATGATTTTTGTAGAAAATTTATCTTTTTTGATAGACAAAATCGTCCTAGTTGTAAATTTATCTACTTCGTTGAAAATTGATCTATTTTGTTGAAAATTTGTCTTTTTCTGGCAGAAAGTTAATCTTTTAGGTTAAAAATTCATTTTTTCGGTTGAAGATTCATTATTTTAGTTGAAAATTAATTCATTTTAGAATTAATTAACTTAGAAAATTAATCCTTTTGGTTGAAAAATGATTTCTTTAGTTGAAAATTAGTTTTTTTTTATTGAAAATTAAATTTTTTTGTGGAAACTATTTTTGTCGAAAATTTATCTTTTTTGATAGACGAAATCGTCTTTTTCTTGTAGAAAATTCATCTTTTGGTTAAAAATTCTTTTTTTTTCGGTTAAAGATTCATTATTTTAGTTGAAAATTAATTCATTTTAGAAGTAATTAATTAAAAAAATTAATCTTCTTGGTTGAAAATTTATTTCTTTGGTTGAAAATTAGTTGTTTTTTTTATTGAAAATTAATTTTTTTGTTGTTGAAAATTTGAGAATTCTATTTTTGTCGAAAATTTATCTTTTTTGATGGACCGAATCGTCTTGGTTGTGAATTTATCTACTTCGCTAAAAATTTATCTATTTTGTTGAAAATTTGTCTTTTTCTGGTAGAAAATTAAACTTTTGGGTTAAAAATTAATTTTTTCGGTTGAAGATTCATTATTTAATTAAAAATTAATTTATTTTATAATTAATTAATTTAGAAAATTAATCTTTTTTGTTGAAAATTTATTTCTTTAGTTGAAAATTAGTTTCTTTTTTATTGAAAATTAATTTTTTTTTGAATTTAAATATTTTGTTGAGAATTCAACCGATTGGTTGTAAAATAACCTTTTTGTTGAAAATTCATATTTTCGGGTTAAAAGTCCAACAGTTTTTATAGAAAAATCGTCCTTTTGACTTGAAAATTTCACAATTTGGTATAAAATTCAACTGCTTGGTATAAAAATAAACAGTTCTGTAGAAAAATCGTTTTTTTAATTGAAAATTAATTCTCCTTGATAAAAATTGCACTACATCATTTTTAGTTAAAAATGTATCTTTTTTAAGTCAAAAATTGAACTATTTAGTTCAAAAATTTTAGAAACTAAAAAAGTACAGACTAAAAATTAACCAAATACAATTTGTATTTTTTGTTTGAAAATTGAACTATTTGATTAAAAATTTATGTATTTTGTCGAAAATTCGTATTTTTAGGTAAAAAATCAATTTTTTTGTTAAAAATGCAATGTATAGTTAAAAATTGATCTGTTTTGGTTGAAAATGATCTTTTTTGTTGAAAATTCAAATTTTTGGGTTAAAAATTAAACTGCTTTGTAAAAAATTCGAAATGTCGAATGAAAGATTAATCTATTTGGTAGAAAATTTAACTATTTTGTTGAAAATTGACGTATGTTGTTAAAAATTAATCTTTTTTGGTAGAAAATCAATTTTTTGGTTAAAAATCAAATTGTTTAGTTGAAAATAATCTGTTTTAGATGAGGATTCAAACATTTTGTTAAAAAATTGTCTTTGCTGATTAAATCCAACTGTTTTTTTATTTTAAATTAAAATCTGTTTTTTTCTTCTTCGAAATATCAACTATTACATTTTTCGTTAAAAGTTCATATTTTTAAATTTAAAATTCAACTCCTTGGTTGAAAGTTGAACTACTTTATTAAAAAAAATTTTTTTTTGTTAAGATTTATAAGACATCATAAATTAATTTCTCATTGATTTTAATTAATTCTGAAGGCATTTAATTCAAAAATTTTCACTCACAATTTCTTTTAATTAAAAAGTTTACAACTCTCAAGTCTTTCATTTTGATAGATAGTTTACGGTTTTAAAAAATTGTAGGAAGCAGGAATTTTTGTGCGTTTAAAATTGAAACCAAACTATTCACAATATTTAAATCCAAAATGATTGAACTTGAAACTGTCTAAGAATTGAATTGGTTGAATTTCAAGAAGTATAATAGACAATTTTAAAATTGTTGATTTCTAACCCATTAAATTAACTCAAAGTAATGAGAATTTTTAAGGGTTTGAGTACGAAAAAGTTTTATTATAACAATTTTTTGCGAACACTATAAATAAAAGTGAATTAGGTTTTCGATTTTAAAAAAGTCTGTTTAGTCAATTCTTGCGTTAAATCGTACATTTTTTCATTATATACAAATTGAGATATTATAATTTTTATAATTTGTTAATTTGCATTCATTATTACTTCAGTAAGTTAAAAGCGGACAAACAGGTAAAAATTGTTATTAAAAATATATTAAAATTCATTACTTCATGTATATTGGTGCTTATAATTAGTTATTGTCTATTGTAGGTTCATTACTTACTACATGGTGGCCACCCCTACGTTCTTTCCTGCATTGTGAAAAAATATCTACCAAATTATGCGTATTGGAATTTTGCGATTTGATAAAAAAAATATATTTATTTTTAAACCTTTATAATATTTAACCTCAACGTCGAGGTGAAAAAAGTCCTGTGTTTGTCGATGCATTCAATAAATTATATTTCATTTGAAATAATATGTTTATTGCTTATAAACTCTTACTAAAATTATGAATATCCTAAAAAATTCAATTTGTCGAAAAAAATATTGAGTGCTTAGTTGAAAATTGATCTTTTTTATGTAAAAATTGAACTATTTGGTTAAAAATTGATTTTTTTAGTTTGAAATTGATTTTTTTAGTTTAAAATTTAACTGCTTGGTTAAAAATTCAACTATTCGGTTGAAAATCGGTTTCGTTGTTGTTGAAATTAATCTATTCTGACCAACAAACGCAACAATTCCATATTTTGGTTGAAAAGTGAACTACTGGGTTGAAAATTCAACTATTGGGTTGAAAATTCAACTTTTTTGTTAAGAATATTTTGCTCTTTTTATCATTTATTTTTTAAATTAAAAATAAAACCATTTCATTGTATGATTAAAATTTAAATATTTGGTTAAAAGTTAATTCATTAACTGAAAATTTAACTTTCAGTGTTTAGTTGAAAATTGATCTTTTTTATTTGAAAATTTAACTGTTTGACTAAAATTTATCTTTTCTAGTTAAAAATTCAAATTTTTGGTTAAAAATTAGTTTTTTTATTGAGATTAATTTTTTTTCAAACTGCAAATCAAACTGTTTCATTTCTGGGAAAAATTTCATCTTTTCTGATTTTAATTTCAATTACTTGGTTAAAAATTAATGTATTTTGTTGAAAATTTCACTTTTTTATTTTTGGATGAAAATGAATCGATTTTGTTAAAAATTGATTTTTTTGGTAGAAAATTATTCTTCCTGGCTAAGAAGATAACTTTTTTGTTGAGAATTCCATTTTGTAAAGTTGAAAATTAATTTTTGAAAATGAAACTACTTCATTCTATGGTAAAAATTTAAATATTTTGTTAAAAATTCAACTTTTTTATTAAGAAATTGTTTTTTTGTTGTTGAAACTCAATTTTTGAAATTTTAAATGAAACTATTTCATTTTAGGGTCAAAATTTAGAGATTTGGTTGAAACTCTTGAGACATTTTTTGATCATCTTTAAAACTTTTCAAATCCTTAAAAGGCTTCAAACTTTTATTTTCAAATCTTCAAAAATCTATATTTTGCTTAAATTTTGTTGAAATCTTTTCAAATTTTAAAATATTTTTGAATTTTTTTTCAAAACTTCTAAATATCTTTTTAAATTATTCAAATTTTGTCGACAAAAATCCTGCAAAATTAAAAAAATTTCCTTAAAATCTTCCAGATTCTTTTTTGACACTTTTGAAAATCTTTTGAAATCTTTTTGAATTAATTTTTAAAAATAACAAATCATTTTCAATTTTCTTAGGACTCTTACGAAATTTTTGTTATTCTTATGAAACCTTTCACAACTCTAAAAAAGCTTCTAAATTTTTTTTCGATATCTGCCAAAAACTAGAATTTTTCTGAACTAATAAGTGTTCAATTGTTATTTATACAAATAAATTCAACAATTTTACTTATAAATTAACATTTGTTTTGTAAAATTATTGAAATTGTAACGTTTAGAGTTTAAATTAAGCTCTCTGGAAAATGTTAAAGCTTCAAGGTATTCTATTTCTAGCAATTCAGTTTCAAACTATTCAGTTTTTAATATTTGATTTATAATTGCTCGTTTTAAATAAGCAGTAAAACATTGCTAAGTATTTAAAAAATTGCTGTTTTCTTTAATTAAAAAAAAATCAATTTATAATTGTTTTCTTTTAATACAAATAATAAAAATAAAAACGTTTTTTTATCAAAAATTTTCACTTTCAAACGCTTTTAATTTTTAATTGTTCAAGTATTCGAAACTGCATTTTAAAACTCTTTCAATTAAAAATGCACGCTTAAAAATGAGGATCTAAAATGGAAAATTTTTTAAGTAAAGATTTTAGAATTACGCATTGTAAACTGAATATCATTTTCAATTAAATTAAGAATCTTCATCTAGAATAGTTAAATTTTTAGTTCAAAACATTAAATTTCAACAATAAAAAGAAAACGAATTCTAAACCAAAAGAGATTAATTTTTAACCAAAAATGGAAAAGTCACTTTTTCGAAGAAAAAAAAAAAATTTTCAACAAACAAAACAAATTTTCAAGCAAATAGAGAAATTTTCAACTAAAGTTATGAATCTTCAAATAGAATAGTTAAATTCTCAGTTTGAAAAATTAATTTTCAACTAAAAGAAAAAACGAATTTTCAACTAAAAAAGATTTATTTTCATCCAAAAATAGCAAACTCAAATTTTTAACAAAATTTTTCGGCTCAAGCCGGGAAAAGTCAACAAAAATAAATTCATTTTTAACCAAAAAAAAACGGATTTTCAAGAAAATAGTCCAATTTTCAACCAAAGAGAGAAATTTGCAACTAAAATTATGAATCTTCAAATAGAATAGTTCAATTCTCAGTTTAAAAAATTAATTTTCAAGCAAAAAGAAAAACGAATTTTCTACAGAATACTACATAAACTGAAAAAAAAAAATTTTAACAAAATTGGAAAATTCAACTTTTCAAAATACAAATTAATTTTCAACCAAAACAAAAAAACGAATTTTCAACTAAAAAAAATTAGTTTGAACAAAAGATTGGAATTTTCAACTAAAATAATTATGAATCTTCAACTGGAATAGTTAAATCGTGAACTCAAAAAAATAATTTTCAACAGAATAGTCCAATTTTCAACCAAATATAGAAATTTGCAACTAAAATTATGAATCTTCAAATAAAATAGTTAAAATCTCAGTTTAAAGAATTAATTTTCAACCAAAACAAAAACCGAACTTTCAACTAAACGAAAGATTAATTTTCAACAAAAAGTGGAAAATTTCTACCAAAAGAGATACATTTTCAATGAAATAGATTATAATTGACCAAAAACATTTATTTTCTACCAAAAATGATGAATTTCCAAACAAATATTCAACATTTCTACCAGAAAATGATAACTTTGCAACTAGATATGGAATAGTTGAATTTACAGTTGAACAAATTAATTTTCAGCCAAAAATCCGAACAGTGGAACAAAAAAAAACAAATTTTCAACAAAATAGTTTACTTCCAAGCCAAAACAGATTATTAACTTTGAACCGAACATTTGTATTTTTCACAAAAAAAAAAAACATTTTTACCAAAAAAGATGAATTTACAATAGCACAGCTTATGTTTTACCAAAAATATTTATTTTCACCCAGGAAAATTATTTTTCTGCTTAAAAAGACAAATTTGAAACAAAATATATGATTTTTTAACCGAATATTTAAATTTTCTACTGAAAAAGTCTAATTTTCAACAAAAAACATGAATGTTCAAATAAATAGTTGAAGTTTCTACTAAAAAAATATGAATTTCCAATGAAAAATGAAATAGTTGAATTTTAAGTTCAAAAAATTAATTTATATAAAAAAAAAGAATTTGCAACCAACATAGTTAAATCTTAACTAAAACAAATTATCAATTATTATCCAAACAACTGCATTATTAACAACGACAAAAAAACGAAATTTCTACCAAAAGAGATAAATTTTCAATGAAATAGACTATCTTTTACGAAAAAAATATTAATTTTCTACCAAAAATAATAAATTTTCAAACAGATAGTTAAAATTTCTACTAGAAAATGATAACTTCTTAATTAAAAATGGAAGAGTTAAATTTTAAGAATAGTTGAATTTTCAGATAAAAAAATTAATTTTGAGCAACAAAAAACATCTTTTCAACAAAACAGTTTAATCAAAAAAAAACGATTTTAAAACCAAAAAAAGTTAATAGTTAAATTTTCAACTAAAACAGATCAATTTTCAATTGAAATGATGAATCTTCAACTGAAAAATATCATTTTTCAACCAAAAAAAAAGGAATTTTCAACTAAAGTGGTGGAATATTTAACTGGATTAGATAAATTTTCAGTTAAAAAAAATCAATTTTCAACCAAAGAAAGAACGACTTTTCAAAAAATCAGTTTTTTTCATCCAGAAAGATTAATTTTCGACAAAAAAAAAAGGAATTTAAAACCAAATATTTAAATTTTCAACTAAAAATGATCAATTTTCAATTAAAATTATGAATATTCAACTGCAATAGTTGAATTTTCAACTGAAAAATATCATTTTTCAACCAAAAATGGAATAGTTAAATTTTCAGTTAGAAAAATTGATAAAAAAAAAAAAAAGTAACTGAAGTATTGAAAAAAAAACAAACATTGAACTGAATTGGTTAAATTTTCAGTTGAAAAAATCAATTTTCAACCAAAAAAATAAAGAATTTTCAACGAATCTTTTTTTTCAACCAGAAAGATCAATTTTCAACCAAGAAGATTAATTGTCTGAAAAAAAAGGAATTTAAAACCAAATAGTTAAAAACTTTCAACTAAAAAAGACCAATTTTCAATTACAATGATGAATCCTCAACTGAAAAATATAAATTTTCAACCAAAAGTAGAATAGTTAATTTTTCAGTTTGAAAAATTGATTTTCAACCCAAAAAAAAAATCAATTTTCAAACAAAAAAAGAACGAATTTTCAAAAAATTAGTTTTTTCTTTCAACCAGAAAGATTAATTTTCTACAAAAAAAACGATTTTAAAACCAAAAAAAGTTAATAGTTAAATTTTCAACTAAAACAGATCAATTTTCAATTGAAATGCTATAGGGGCTGCCAAAGTTGACTAAGGCTGTTTTTCACCCGAAATTTCCACAAATCTTCGTTAAAATTTCCGAAACAATAGTTTTTGGAATCCTGATTTTTCCATCTCTCTCACAGTTAAACAACGATTTTCATTAATTACCACTCGTACTTACTCGTTCCACATTTTGTGGTTTTTAGGCCGTTGCCGTTTTTTCTTGAATTTATTGAGGGATCATCCAAAAATAACTTGAGATAAATTCGGGAATGGGGGGCGTCGTATGGTTTCTTATAAATGAAGAAAGTAGTTTAACTTTTAACCAAGTAATTGAATCTTCAACCAAAAAGGATACATTCTCAAAAAGAAATGTAATAGTTAATATTCTAAACATAAATTTTTTTTATTCTAAATAAAAAGCAGTTGAATTGAGCCAAAATAGAACAATTTTTAACAAAATATTTGAATTCCTAACCAAAAAAGATTTGTTAGTAAATAAGGCAAAAAATTTAATCCAAAATGTTTAATTTTCAATCAAACAGGACAAGCTTTCTCCAAAATAGTTAAATTTTTAAATAAATAATTAAATACCTAACTAAATAGATGAATTTCCAGCTAAGACGATTAATTTTCTACCAAAAAGGACGACTTCTCAACAAAATACATAAGTTTTCAATCAAATAGTTGAATTATCAAACGAGAACATGATTTTTTTTATCAAAAAAAAGACTAAATTCCAACAAAATACATAATTTTCTAATCGAATAGTTAAATTTTCAAGCAAGAAGATTAATTTTCTACCAAAGAGTCGAATTTTCAACAAATTACATAAACTGTCCATCATATAGTTAAATTTTTGAACTAAAATTATCAATTTTTACCAAAAATGAAATAGTTACATTTGGATAAAAAAAAATAGAAAAAAAAAAAACAATTTCCTATCAAAGAGATGAAGTTTAAACTAAAATTATAAATATTAAAAAAAATGTTTGCAGAAAATAGTATAACTTCAAACCAAGAAGATAAATTTGGAACCTCAAAGGAAGAATTGTCAACAAAAAATGCAATAGTTAATATTTCAACAAAAAGAAATTTTTATTGTAAATAGAAAAAAAATGTGTGATTTAACCAAAAAAGATGAATTTCCAAGAAAATCCTTGAATGCTGAAGAAAAACAGATTCATTTTTAGCCAAACAGTTACATTTTCTTCGTTGAAAATTCATCTTTTTCTTTGAATTTTCAACTATTTGGTTAAAGTTCAACTGTTTTGTGGAAAGATCGTGTTTTTGGCTTAAAAATTTAACATTTTGTACAAAATTTAAACTAAAATAAATCCATTTTCAACCAAGAAGATTTTTTCCAACAAAAAAGAAGAATTTTCGACAAATGACATAAATTGTAAACCAAATAGTTGAATGCTTACACAAAAAGATCAATATTTAACTAAAAATAAAATAATTAAATTTTCGTTAAAAAATTAATTTTCAATATAATAAACAAGTTTTTCTACCAAACAGTTGAATTTTCAACCAAATAGTTACATTTTCAGTGAAAAAAATTAACTTTTTACTAAAATACGATTTTTCAATAAAGTAGTTCAATTTTCAAAGAGATTTTCAAAATAAATTTATAAAAATTAAAACAAATCACATTTTTCTTTCGAAATAGAATCTTGTTTTAAATAAAAACCTACTGAATTTAACCAAAAAAGACGAATTTTCAACCAAAAGGTTACATTTTTAACCAAAGAATATGAATTTTCAACAAAAAGGTTAATTTTAAATCAATAAGTAGAATTTTTAATCGAATGGTTAATTTTTCAGTTAAAAAAATTAATTTGGTAGAAAATTAATCTTCTTGGTTAAAAATTCATCTTTTTTATTGAAAATTCAACTATTCCAGTTAAATATTTATCATTTTATTAAAAAGTTTATCATTTTGATAAAAAATTTATTATTCAGATAAAAAATTTATCATTTTAATAAAAAATTTATAAGTTGGTGGAAAATTAATCTTCTTGTTAAAAAATTCATGTTTTTGGTTGAAAATCGAACTTAAAAAAAATGTAATGACCATTTTTAGTTGTATTTTTAACTGCTTAGTTGAGAATTAATATATATTTTGGATAATTCTTCTTTTTCTGTAGAAAATTAATCTTCTTGATTGAAAATTTATCTTTTCTAGATAAAAAATCAAATACTTTGTTGAAAATTTATGCATTTTTTTTTTAAATTCGTCTTGTTTGGCAAAAAATTACTCTTCTGGATTGAAAATTCTTCTTTTTGTTTAAAAATTTAACTTTTCCAGTTAAATATTTATCATTTTAATGAAAAATTTATAAATTGAGTGGAAAATTAATTTTTCCAACTGAAAATTGAACTATTCCATTTTTTGTTAAAAATTGATCTTTTTTAGTTTAAAATTCAACTATTTCGTTGATAATAATCTCTTTTTCGGGTAGAAAATTAATTTTTTTGGTTAAAAATTCATCTTTTTTATTTAAAACTCAATTTTTCCAGTTAAATATTTATCATTTTAATTAAAAATTTATAAATTTGGTGGAAAATTAATTTTTTCAATTGAAAATTTAACTATTCCATTTTTGGTTAAAAATTGATCTTTTTCAGTTTAAAATTCAACTATTTCGTTGATAATCATCTTTTTTTTTTTGGTAGAAAATTAATCTTCTTGGTTAAAAATTCATCTTTTTTATTGAAAATTCAACTATTCCAGTTAAATATTTATCAAATAGTTGAATTCTCAACAAAAAATAAGGATTTTTAACATATTTAAATTTTCAAACTAAGAAATGAATTTTTAACTAAAATAGTAAGCGTTCAAAAAAAATGTCAACAAAATAATTTAACATGTAACCAAAAATATGATTGTTTAACACCAGATAAATTAATTTTGAACAAAAAATTTGAATTTTTAACAAGAAACGTAATTTTTATCCAAATAGTCTAATTTTCTACCAAATAATTGAATTTTCGAACGAAAAAAACGAATTTTCAACCAAAAAATTAATTTAAACCAAATGTTTCAATTTTAAACTAAATTATGAATCTTCAACCAAAAAATATCTAGATTTTAGATAAAAAATAGTTCAGTTTAATCAAAAATGATAAATAAAAAAAAGTTGAATCCTCAACAAAAAGAGATTAATTTTTAAGATCCAACAAGGATTGATTTTTAATTTTTTTTTGTCAAAAAAGAAGAATTTTCCAGAAAATATATGAATTTTCAGTCAAATAGTTCAATTTTCTACCAGAAAAAATCACTTTTGAGGCAAAATTAGAATAGTTACGTTTTGAGTTGACAAACTTTATTCTCAACCAAAAAAAAAAAAAGAATTTTCAACTAAAATAGTTAACGTTGAACAAAAAATTTCAGCAAAAAAATTCAACATTCAACCCAAAATATGATTCTTTACCCTTGCAGATTAATTTTAAAACAAAAATATGAATTTTCAACAAGAAACATAATTTTGAACGAAATAGCTTCATTTTCTACCAAATGGTTTAATTTTCGAACGAAAAAGACGAATTTTCTAGAAAACGAGTGAATTTTCAACAACAAAAAAATCAATTTAAACCAAAAAGTGGAATTTTTAACTAAATGATGAATATTTAAACAACAAAAAAATGAATTTTCTCATTTTGAAGATTTCAAAATGTGACAAAGTATTGAAAAAAATAACCCGAATATTTGTAAGAATTCAGAATGATTTTAAAAATTTCACCAAAATTTCAATGATTTCACAAAGATTTCACATAGATTTCAAAACATTTCCAAGGTTAACAAATATTTTAGAAGATTTCAGAAAGATATAAAAGATTTCGAAAGATTTCAAAGATTACACAAATATTTTAAAGTTTTTAAAAGATTTCAGAAATATCTCAGGAGATTTCAATGATTTTTTAAGGATTTTAAAGATTTCAGAAGGATTTATAAAGATTTAAAAAACTTTAAAAGATTTTAAATATTTCAAAATATTTCAAATAATTTTAAAGTTTTCACAAAGATTTAAAATATTTCGAAGATTCCAAAATATTTCAGAAGATTTCGCAAAGATTTCAAAGATTTCACATAGATTTAAATGATTTTACATAAATTTCAAAATATTTCAAAGATTTCAAATGAATTCCCAAGGATTTCAAAGATTTCAGAAAAGATTTTACAAAGATTTCAAAACGTTTGAAAACATTTCGAAAATTTCGAAATATTGTAGAAGATTTCGCAAAGATTTCAAAATGTTTAAAAATATTTCCAAGCTTTCATAAATATTGAAAAAGTTTCCACATATATTTCAATGATTTGACATAAATTTCCAAAAATTTAAAACATTTCACAAATTTTTCACAGATTTTACAAATATTTCACATAGATTTCAAAGTCTTTGCAAATATTTCAGTATATTTCAGAAATTAACTAAATATTTTAAAGATTTCAATGATTTTAATTCTCTTTATTTGAAAATTCTAATATTATATTTTTAATCAAGAATTCATCTCTTCTGGCTAAAAATTAATATTTTTGAATTGAGACTCAATTCTTTTTAACCTAAGAGACGAATTTTCATATAAAAAATTAATTTTTAACAAATTGGTTCAACTTTTACGCAAGTAATTGAATTTTCGATTTACAAAATAAATTTTCAGCCAAAAATGGAGAAGTTACATTTTTTCGATAAAAAATTAATTTTTTAACAAAAAAAAATCAGTTTCAAAAAAGTAGTTCAACTGGAATAGTTCAATTTAAAATTTAAAATTAAAAAAATTAATTTTCAACCAACAAATGAATTTTCAATAAAATAGTTCCATTTTAAACCCAAGAGATGAATTTTCAAACAGAAAAAATAATTTTAACAAATTGGTTCAACTTTTACCAGAGTATATAGTTGAATTTTCAATAAAAAAAAAAAAAAATTAAATTTGAGCCAAAAATGGAATAGTTACATTTTCAATTTAAAAAATTAATAATTAATAAAATAATAATTAAGCTTCAACTGCAATAGTTCAATTTTCAATTTAAAAAAATAATTTTCAGCCAAAAATATGAGTTTTTAACTAAAACGATAAATTTTCAACAACAAAAAAATGAATTTTTAATAAATTGTTTCGACCTTCACCCAAATAATAGAATTTTCTACGAAAAAAGATGAATTCTGGAAAATCGAAAAATCTTTAATTCAATTTAAGAAATTTCTTTTCATACTCACGCAGGTGACACATTTTAAACTATTTTTAGAAATTTTGAATAATTTCCAAAATAATGTCGAGAAATTTATAACAAAATGTAGATTTTTGAAGACTAAATTTTGAATAATTTCCAAAATAATTTCAAGAAATTTAAAACAAAATATACATTTTTGAAGATTTCGAAAAAAGGAGATTTTTAAGAGTGTTGAAAGCTTTCGAGACAATAAAAAAGTTTCCTTTTAAAGATTCTTGGAAAAACGGTATATGATACCTAAGAGATGCATTTTCAACTAAAATGGTTGAATATTCAACTGGATTAGTTAAATTTTAAGTTAAAAAAATTAATTTTCTACCCAAAAAAATTTCAACTTAAAAGATGAATTTTCAACTAAAATGATAAATCTTTAACTGGAATAGTTGAATTTTCAACAAAAAGATGAATTTTCAATCAAAAAGTATTTTCAACCGAAAATGGAATAGATAAATTTTCAGTTAACAAAAATAGTTTTCAAGCAAAAAAAAGAATTTTCAACAAAATAATTAAATATTTAATTTAATTAATTAACTTTTTATCTAAAATAATGGAATATTCGCCTAAATTAGTTACATTTTCAATTCAAAACATTTTTTAAAAATTTCGATTAAAAAAATTTAATTTTTAACAGAAAGAAAATATTAAATTTTCAATAAAATAGTTAAATTTTCAACCAAAGGAATAAACTTTCAAATAAAATGATGAATTTTCTAGAAAAAAAAATAATTTTAAACAAGAGATTAAGTTTCAACCAAGTAGTTTAATTTTCAACTAAAATAATAATTTTTAACCAGCATAGTTGGATTTTTAACAAAAAAATATGATATTTCAACCAAGTATTTTAGTTTTCAAACAAAAAGATGAATTTTCAAATAACATGATGAATCCTTAACTGAAATAGTGAAATTTTGAAAAAAAATGAGTTTCACCCAAAAAAAGTAATTTTCTACCAAAAAATACGACTTTTCAACAAAATACACGAATTATCACATAATTATCACAAAAGATAAATTTTTAGCCAAAAATTGAATATTTAAATTTTCAGTTAAAAAATTAAGATTCAGCCAAACAGATGAATTTTTAACTAACATGATAGAATATTCAACTGTATTAGTTGAGTTTTCAGTAAAAAGAAATAATTTTAAATTTAACTGTTCTATTTTTAGATGAAAATTGATTTTTTTTAGTCAATCATTCAACTGCTTGGTGGAATATAAAACTATTTTCTTGTTGAAAATTCAACTATTTGGTTAAAAATTCCTATATTTTGTTGAAAATTCTTTCGTTTTTTGTTTTGTTTAATAATTATATTATTTCGCAAAAAATGCAACTTTTTGGTTAAAAATAAATACTGTTTTGGGTAAGGATTCAAGTATTTTTTTTGAAAATTCATCATTTTTTGTTAAATTCCACTGATTTTAATTACAAATTTTTTTTTGCGATATCAACTATTGAATTTTTCGTTAAAAATTCTTCCTTTTTTTATTGAAAATTCAACTACTTGACTGAAAATTCATTTTTTATTTTAAAGATTGATCATTTTATTTGAATGAATGAAGATTGATTTTTGTTAGTCAAACATTTAACTGCTTGGTTGAATATGCAACTGTTTTCTTGTTGAAAATTCAACTATTTGGTTAAAAATTAATTTATTTTGTTGAAAATTCTTCTTTTTTTTTACTTTCAAAATTCTATTATTTTGCAGAAAATTAAAGTGTTAAGTTAAAAATAAATACTGCTTTGGTTGAGCATTCAAATATTTTGTTGTAAATTCATCATTTTTTGTTAAATTTTACTGTTTTTAATTTAAAATAAAAATTTTTTGGTTGAAAATTAATATATTTGGTTAAAAATTCTTTTTTTTTTTTGTTTTATTTAGAAATTCTATTATTTCGAAAGAATTACAAATGTTTCGTTAAAAATAAATACTGTTTTGGTTAAGGATTCTACTATTTTCTTGAAAATTCATCATTTTTTGTTAAATTCCACTGATTTTAATTACAAATTTTTGTTGTAATATCAACTATTAAATTTTTCGTTAAGAATTCTTCCAAATTTATCTTTCATAGTTGAAAATTCAACTGTGCATTTATTAAAAAATTATGCATTTTGTTGAAAATTCATCTTTTCATTCAGTTCAATTTCAAAATGGAACTTTCTCAGTTACTTTTGCACAAAAACATATTTAAGCCTTGTAGAAGATTAGAAGAAATTCAAAAATATTTGATAACTTTCGGAAATCATTTCAAGCTCTGAAATACTATAAATCCGTAGAAAACTTCTAAAATTCCTTAATACGTATTAAACTGATTTGAATGTTTCAGAAATTCGTTAATTCTTTATCTAATATCAAAAATCTTTTGAAATTTTTTAAAACGTTCAATTTTTTCAAAATATAAAATCATTTAAAATTATCGTACTTATAATAAAAAATCATCAAAATAAATGCTGTGCTGAATTGTGCTAAATTTGTACTCTATCGTGTCAGAAGCAATTTAAAAAAAATGAAAATTTGATCCAGAAATAAAAAGAAAAACTTTTGAGGGACTGCACCACCATTTTTTATTAAAAAAAAAGAAGTTGTGCTGATATTATTCTACTCACAAGTAGGCTAAGGATCATTCTTCTAATTATTGAATGAATCAAATGTTAATTAATGAATTCACTTTTTCTTAATTTGTGAAATCACGATAAAATCAATTACGATTATTTCAAGATTCATAAATTCAAGCACAGGACTGAGAAACATTTTTAACTTTATTAAAACGATGAGCGAAAAATATTATTAACTTGTAAATCGGCTGAGTCGCGTAATTCTATATCATGCTAATAGAAAAATTTGCGCAATGCATCTATTTTAGGTTACTTTCCTCATGAGACAAATGATAAATTAAAAAATTTGTAAGAACTCCTGCTGGTCGCATCATTTATAATTATATAAATAAAAGCATATTTTTAATGACATTTTTAGATATTAGTTCAATTTTTAACCAAGGATTTGAATTTTCAATGTAAAAAGATGAATTTTCAAAAAAAATCTTCATTTTCAACCAAAAAAATGATGTTCTACCATAAAAGACGATTTTTCCACAGAATACGTCATCTTTCCAACCAGATACTTAAATTTTCGACCAAATTGTTGAATTTTCTAGCCAAAACTGCGATTTGTCTACAAAAGAGTTGCATTTTCGACCCGAAAATGTGAATTTTTAACAAAAAGTTAATTCTCAACTGAAAAAACAATTAATTTTTAACCAGACAGTTGCATTGTAACCAAAAAAAGATTAATTTTCTACAGAAAGAGATGAATTTTGAAACCGAAAAGATAAATGTATAACAAAATAGTTGAATTCTTGACACAGTATTTGATTTTTAATTTAAATAATTGATAATCTACCAAAAAATACGAATTTTCAATAAAATACGTAAATTTTCTACCAAATTGTTGAATTTTCGATTGAAAACTACGATTTTTCTACAAAAAAGTTGAATTTTTAACCCGGAAATGTGAATTTTCAACAAAAAGTTAATTCTCAACCGAAACAGATTCATTTTGAACCAGACTGTTGCATTGTAACCAAAAGAAAGATGAAATTTCTGCAGAAAGATATTAATTTTGAAATCGAAAAGATAAATACATAACAAAATAGTTAAATTCTTAACACAATCCTTGATTTTTAATTTTTAAAAAATTGATTTTATACCAAAAAAATACGAATTTTCAACAAAAGAATTGAATTTTCGACCCGAAAATGTGCATTTTTAACAAAAAGTTAATTCTCAACCGAAACAGATTCATTTTTAACCAGACAGTTGCATTGTAACCAAAAAAAAGATGAAATTTCTGGAGAAAGAGATGAATTTTGACTTTTAAAATCCTTTCAAATCACTGGAAATCTTTCAAATGTTTTGAAATCTTTCATCAAAATTGGGTAGAATGGCTTTTAGGGCTGGTTTTTGTTTACAAATAAATAATAATATATCCATTTTTATAACTTAAAGAGATTCATAGGAAAGAAACTCGGGTTTTTTAGACAAGGAAAAAGAACCCTTAGTTGAAAAAAATCTGTTAAAATTATTTTATGAATTAATTAATTAAAAAGAATTTAATTTTAATTTTTAATACTGCAAATTTAGAAGAGTTCCAATATTTTTAATGCATTTGTTTTGTAGTTAAGTATTCAATATGTAGAATAAAAATGTATTCAAGTATAAAAGTATATATTTTTGAATTTCTATGTCTTGGAAAAATTGTTGGTAACCGGGAAATGACCAGAAGTTTTATTTTGTTTTTAGAGGCCAATCTGAAATATTTATATTTGTGTATTTTACTTCTAATAAGAAACTTATCGCGCGCAGAATATGATTTTTAGTATAAAATTGGTTAGAAATTCGTCAATTCAATTAATCATATCTCTCTATGTGTATAAAATTTCGCGTTGCTGCCCCCTCCAGGCGATTCCTCTGGATCCGCGACTGGAAAAAAGAATGCTTCTCATTTTCTTTTTAAGGGGTCATTATACTATATCAATTTTGAAGAATCGATTTTTTTTCATTTTTCCACATGTTATATATTCAGAAATATCATATCAAAATTTCACACAGAAATTCAGAGTCTTTCTATACTTTTGAGAGCTTCGAGCAAAAGCGCGTAGAGAGCTGAGCGCTTGCGTACACTGTCAGAAAAATCTGTACTATATTTAGTATACATGTAACGAAAGCAAGAATGCACAACATGAAATTAAATTTAGTATACCAGCGTACAGTAAATTTAGCAATAATTATTTAAACTTGAAAAATAATTATTCAAACAATTCATTATTATTGTTAATAATATTCTCGCTATTTAATGGTAGAAAGTTGCGGCTTTTTATGAAAATTTTAACTATTTGTCCATTTTTCACTTGGAGTGACTTAATAGTTAATTAAATTTAACAAAAAATAATTGTTTAAATAAAATATAATTTCTTACAACTATCTCCTCCTATAGCAGTTTTAGATATTTGCCGGTTTTTTCTGAGATTTTTAAGTTTTTGTCCACTTTTAACTCAGTGAGGTAAT